>CM047871.1:13242770-13301168 GCA_026212405.1 Petrea volubilis | reverse complement strand
CCAGGAAGTATCTCACCGCTCCGGACAGGGATCGGCTCAGCGATACTTTGTGCCGGACGAGGCAGACCCACTGAGCGCAGACCTTCAACGAGCCCGAGCACCTAGAGGGGTCCGAATCCCGACCGACTTGCCCCGATACAATGGAGAAGCGGATCCCAAAGAACACCTAATACAATTCAAACACGCCATGCGCGTGCACATGATCGACGATGACTTCGCCGCGAAGTTGCTGGTTACGACTTTTCAGGGAGTAGCCTCGCAATGGTACGTCCGCCAAGCCCCAGGTTCTGTCAGAAGCTTTGCCGATTTGGCGATAAAGTTCGTCAACCATTTCCAGACGAAAAGCCTAGCGAAGCTGCCCCCATCCCATTTGCATAAGATTCGGCAAAAGGAAGGTGAGTCTCTGAGGGACTTCTTTAACCGATTCAACACCGAGCTGCTTAAGGTCGAGAGCGTCCAGATGGACTTCCTCCTCGACATAATCATGGGGGCCATCCGAAACCAAGCGTGCTCGGACCACTTGGCGAGAAAGCGCCCCGTCACCATGGAGAAAGTCATGTCCATCGCTCAACAATACATGAATATCGAGGACATGAGGTTTAAAAGGAGGCCAGAGGTCGGGAAAAGGAAGGACTGTCGACGTGACAACGAGCTCACCCCGTTGGTCATGTCGAGGAAAGAGATCTTCGCCACGATCAACGCCAGCGACCCGACGGTCTTCCGAAGACCAAGGAAGATCCAGGACGCGGATGGAGCTCCCCCGAGAGGAAATAAATATTGTGCATTCCACAAGCAAGTGGGAAACCATGACACCGAGGGCTGCTATGCCCTCAAGAAGGAAATACAGCGCCTCATCGATCCAGGCCATCCAGAAATCAAAAAATAAATAAAAAAGCAAGGACAGGGTCACCAGGGTGAGGGAAGCCGCCAACGTAGCTCCCCGTCCTCTATGGACGATGAACACGAACCGTCGAAGAGGGCTCGGTCTCGCTCTCCTCGACGAGGATACACGCCATCCGGTCGGGATGACAAACAGCCTACCTCACAGGACAACCTCCCGGTCAGGGGGATGATCCACACCATTGCGGGAGGCCCTAGTGGAGGAGACACTAAAAGTAGAAGAAGACAGGTGGAAAGGCGTCTCAACCAAGCCCGATACCGTATCGAGGAGCGCTACCACCACGAGAGACTCTACGTCAACACCATATCAGAGGGAGCGACGCCGGCGTCAGAGTTACTCGAATTCTCCGACCGTGATCTTACGCACATCCCAAAGACGGAAGGCCTCAAGGATACGCCGGATTACCCAATGGTCATTAATCTGGATGTCGCCAACTATTCCGTGGCAAAGACCCTGATCGACAATGGGAGCTCCGCCAACATCATTTTCGCCAGCACCTTCGCCAAAATTGATCTGGGAGGATACACGCTCTCTCCGGTGCAGACCCCACTTGTCGGGTTCGGGGGGTCTGAGGTGGTCCCACTCGAAATGATTCAACTTCCCACCTCGTTGGGGGAGGCACCGAGAAGAAAAACTATTATGATCCAGTACTTGATAGTTGATGCCCCATTTGCCTACAACATCATCCTCGGGCGACCCGCTCTCAATGCGTTTCGGGCGGTTGTGTCCACGTATCACCTGAAGATGAAGTTCCCCACGCCTGCGGGGGTCGGGCAAGTCACATGTCGTATCTTAGACGCCTGGAAGTGTTACTCGGCCTCCGTCGAAAGGAAGAAGACTCCGGCACCCCGACCAGTCGAAGCAGCCACTTCACGGATGGACATCCCCGAGTCCTCCGAAATCGACCCGGCAAAGCGGAGGAAGCTAGAGGAAGAAAAAATGACGCCAGCGGAAGATTTCAAGACAATCCAGCTCGTAGAGGGCGACCCATCCAAGACCACCCGGGTAGGAGTTACCCTCGAGCCGCATCACGAGATCATGTTGGTTGATTTCCTCCGGACAAATTCCGACGTCTTTGCCTGGAAGGCCTCAGATTTTCCGGGAATCGATCCCGAAGTCATAATTCATCGCCTCAACGCAGACCCATCGTTCAAGCCGGTGAGGCAGAAAAAGAGGATATTTTGTGAGGCTCGTAACCGAATCATCGAGGAGGAGGTCAACAAGCTCCTCGAGGCGGGCTACATTGTGGAGGTCCAGTTCACCGAATGGCTATGCAACATGGTCGTCGTTGCCAAGGGCGATGGCCGATGGCGGATGTGCAACGACTTCACCGATCTCAACAAAGCCTGCCCCAAGGATCACTATCCCCTTCCTCGGATAGACCAACTCGTTGACTCAACGGCGGGGTGCGAGTTGATGAGCATGATGGACGCCTTCCAAGGCTACTACCAGATCTACATGGCCGAGAAGGATCGCGGGAAGACGTCGTTCGTCGTCTCTACGGGGACGTATTGCTTCCTCGTGATGCCCTTCGGGCTAAAAAATGCCGGGGCCACGTATCAGAGGCTCGTGAATCTCATGTTCAAGGAAGAAAATATGGCCTAAAACTCAATCCTAACAAATGCACGTTCGGCGTCCGAGGAGGTAAGTTCCTCGGGTACATTGTCAGAAATAGGGGAATCGAGGCCAACCCCTCGAAGATTCGCGCCATCCTCGACATTAATCCACCTAGATCAGTGAAGGAAGTACAGAGGTTAGTAGGGCGCATAATCGCCCTCAATCGGTTTATATCCCGCTCAGCAGACCGAAACCTCCCATTCTTTAAAGCGCTAAGGAAGGTGCCGGATTGGAAATGGACAGAGGAATGCCAGCACGCACTCCTCGAATTAAAAAGATACCTGACCGAGCCCCCTCTGCTGTCGAAACCAGTTTCGGGGAGACCCCTTTATGCCTACCTGGCGGTATCCCCAAATGCGGCCAGCTCAGTCCTAGTGCACGTGGAGGGTCGGGTACATCGCCCGGTGTATTACCTCAGCAAGCTCCTCCAAGGTCCTGAACGGAACTACTTGGCCATCGAGAAGCTTGCTCTCGCTTTGGTCCACTCCGCCCGGAAGTTGAGGCAATACTTTCAGTCCCATACCATAGTGGTCCTGACCAGTGAGCCACTAAAGCAGGTATTGGCCAAACCCGATGTCTCCGGTCGGCTCGTTAAGTGGGCCGTCGAACTTGGCGAGTTCGATATCCAGTTCCAACCACGGACCGCAATTCATGCCCAAGTCCTGGTGGACTTCTTAGCGGAAGTGGCCCCGAGGGCGGAAACGGAGCCAAAAACGCCGTGGACCCTCATGGTCGATGGATCCTCCACGAACTCAGGTGGGGGAGCCGGGGTTTATCTGCGGGATGAGTTGGGCAACGAGCTCGACTTCGCCATTCGCCTTGAATTTCCGGTTTCCAACAACGAAGCCGAGTACGAAGCGCTCGCCGCGCGAATGAAGATTGCCCTGGACAAGGGCGTGGACGAACTCGTCGCGTTGACCGATTCGCAATTGGTGGCCTAGCAGGTCAATGGCAATTACGACACCCGTGAAGCATCGATGACGAGGTACCTAGAGGAGGTCAACAAGTTGAAGGAAAGATTCGCCAAGTTCTCTCTCGAGCAAATCCCCCGGACAGAAAATGGGAGGGCGGATCAATTGTCGAAGCTAGCTAGCTCGGTGAGAGGGACCAAAGAAAGGAGGATAACCGTGCTGAGCTCGTCAACACCCTTGACCGGGTCTGCGGCCCAACAGTGTGTCCTCACCATCGAGTCCCCTGAGGATTGGATAGCAGAATTAGTCACCTACCTGAAGGATGGAACTCTCCCCGAGGGACCCATCGAAGCCAAAAGACTCCGACGGCAGGCCAATCGATACGCCCTCGACGGGCAGGGACGCCTGTTTAGGAAAAGCTTCGATGGACCTCCTCGACGATACTTGAGCAAGCAACAGGCCAAGGAAGTCATCGAAGAAATACACCAAGGGGGTTGTGGAAACCATAATGGACCACGATCCTTGGCCAAAAAGGTGTCACGGGCGGGGTTCTTCTGGCCTGACCTCGTTCGAGACTGCTTCGACTATGTCTGACGATACCGAACATGCCAAATGCACGCCAACCTTGTTCATCAACCTGCCGCCCCAATGGTAAACGTTGAAATATCTTGGCCATTCGATCAGTGGGGGATTGATATCCTCGGGCCATTCCCTCAGGCCTCCGGGCAGAGAAAGTTCGTCATCGTCGCCGTCGAGTATTTCACCAAGTGGGCCGAAGCGGAGGCCGTTGCGAAGATCACCGACTCGGTCATCAAAATCTTCATCTGGAAAAACATCATCTGCCGCTACGGACTTCCTAGGGTCGTCATTTCCGACAATGGAACCCAGTTCCAAAGTCGTCGGGTGAAAGAATGGTGCTCCAGCCTCAAAATCGAGCAGCGTTTCACCTCAGTAGGGAATCCTCAGGCAAACGGCCAAGTTGAAGTCACCAACCGAACGATTCTCCACGGGCTTAAGACCGCCTTGGCCGACGCTCAGGGCAATTGGGCCGACGAGCTCCCAGGCGTGCTTTGGGCATACCGGACCACTCCTCGGACTGCAACGGGCGACACACCGTACGCCTTAGTTTATGGTTCAGACGCCGTTATACCTGCCGAAGTGCTGCACCCATCTGCTCGGGTTGCACATTTCGATGAGATCGCCAACGTCGACGCTCGCCTGACCGAGCTCGACTTCACCGACGTGAGGAGGCATGCCGCCTTGCGGAGGTTGGATAACTTCCGGGCATCAACTGCACGTGCTTACAATCGCCACGTCCATCCCCGGACATTCCAGATCGGGGATCTGGTCACCAAGAAGGTCGGGGTTTCTCGTCCTGTGGGGAAATTGGGCCCCAAATGGGAAGGTCCGTTCAAAGTGACCAAGATTTGCAAAAACAATGCCTATCGCCTCGAGGACATGTTGAGGAGGGAACTGCCCCGTCCTTGGAACGCCACGAACCTCAAACGATTCTATGTATGATTAGATCGATCTCAAATGGTCATAAGTGATTCGCCCACAAAATATTCGTTATCCTCGGAGTCTGTCATTTCTTTCTCTTTGAATAAATCGCAGTTTATTATTGAATACTTTACGTATCAAGATTGATTCCCGTTTACCAAATTGTCCAAAGTTCAGTCCTAAATTATTATTCGAGCTTAAAATGAAAATTGTGCTTCGATGAGAAACTTGCATAAATGAAAATAAAGTTCATATTCCGATAAGAAACTGTTCGTTGATAATAGAGGTTTACATCAGACTGCAAAAAATAATAATAACAAACAAACAAACAAAAATACATGTTCTCGGGCATCCAGCCCGGCCTAAGATCCTATGGCTTAAGCGCCATCTATCTCCTTGGCCACCTCCTCGATGGCCGCCTCCACGGCTTGATCGGCCCCAACGCCAGCCGCACCTGCATTCGACGGGGCACTTGTCGCCCCCAAAGATGACCCTCCTTGGTCTAGGACGATGGGATCGTCGGGCTCCACATCCGGTGAGAGAGGCTCCCCTAAGCGTTTATGCTCCTCATTGCGGACCTGTCTCTCCACAATGGAAATAACTCGGGCAAACTCTGCACCCTCATATGCCGGCAGCGCCTCATCATCCCCATCGTCCTTCTCCCCGGCATCGTTCAGATCGAGACCATACCCCTCCATGGAAAAATCTTGCGGGATGACACCGCGCGCCTTCAGCTGCTTGAAGGCTCTTTCAAATCCGAGGGAGGCATCGTTCGCCCCGCGAAGGATGGTAGCATACTCGAACATCGGTCCTCGAACGAACCGCTTCACGGCTTCTCTCTCCCAGTTGGGGACCGAGGCCATCAACTCGGTCCTCATCGAGCGGCGGCCCTTCTCTTCGCCCTGCACGAAGGCTTCCTTGGCCTTCTCCTTCAGGAGGCTGACTTCTTGCTCCAGCGAGGACTCCCTGGTCTTGAAGTCCAGTTCAAGCTTTTCGAGCTTCTCGAGCCGCTCCTCCAGGGCCTGCGTCTTCCCCCGCGCTGTGGCAATCTCCCGTTGAGCGACTTGATTTTTCTGCCGCTCCTCATCCAAATCCGCCTGGAGGCTGCTTCCTCGAGCCTCCCGCTCGGCCTTTTCGCAACGCGCCCGGCTGACCTCCAGCCGACGAAGACCATGGAACACCCTTTGCTGGAGAGTGTTCATGTCCTGAGCGATGCTCAGAGCCAGCTCTGCATCATCGAGCTCGGAGAGACTGACTTGATCGGCTTTGAAAACGGCGTTTTGGAAGCTCCTCATCGCCAACTTCTTTGAACCACCGAGGATGCTACGGTCAGAGAGGTCACCATATTTGGGGCCGAAGCGGGGTTCCGGGGCGTCCGGATAGTTTAACACCTCCAGTTCTTCCGAAGAATACCCGGAGCCATCAGCCGGCCGCTTGCCCTTGGCCGACTTCGAGGCGGGCTTCTTCGGAACAGGCCCCGTTGGTCTCGTCGGTGGCGCGGAGTCTGGGGCCTTTCTCTTCCGGACAAGAGGGGTCTCCCCCACATCGGGGACGGCCCCCCGACCAGGGTGGTAACTGCTGCCTGCCCCGATATTCTCAGAGCACTAGTTGTGGCCTTTATGGCACGGGCCTCCTCCGATGGGGGGGACGGTCTCCTCCTCCCTCCGGCTACCTTCGAGATCAAGTTCATGCGTCCCATTTCTAGTACGCTGAGATCTGCAGAATTGAAAACTAACCGATTAGAAGATAATCGAGCACAAAGACCTGAATGTTCGAGTAAATACATGCAATAAATAATACCAAAAGTAATATGATCGATATCAAGCCTGGCCGGCGAGAGCCCGGCCTTTACTAGGAAGCGTTCCTGGGTGAGGAAGGTGGGGCTCAATAAACCCTGGGCCTTCTGGCTGAGCACCCACTCCCTTGTCCAACTACTCGACCCCAGTCCGGCCAGGGAGAGCTTTCTCGCCTCCGGATTATGCACCCTCCTCACCGGCCATGGATCATCGGACTGTATGTAGCACCACTTCTGCTTCCAGTCCGCCCCGTAAGACGATGAAGCTGTTTCGATCAGCTTTCTTCCATTCTTGGCACTGACGAAAAAGCAGTTAAATTCATCATCCGGGGAGGACCTGCTCGAGTGGTTAACTTGGTATAGATCAGAAAAGTTGGCCACAGTGGGATTGTGCCCGGTACAGCAACAAAAAACAACGAAGGCACACATCGAGGCATATGAATTTGGGGTCAGTTGAATCGGGCTTAGATTCAATCGATTTAGGATGGTAGAAATGAAGGCCGGGATCGGAAATCTAAGCCCATTCTCGATGTGAGGGTAGTGAATAGGGATGCACTCCTCGGGGGGGTTCGTAATGGAATCCTCCCTGCTCGGCCAGATGACACCAAACTTGCCTCGGATGTAGTGGTTCATTATCTTCTTTACGTCCCGATCGGTGTTATTCGCTATGATATTTCCCCAGCTCACTGTTGTCTGGTTCCCGGCGATGGCCTTTCTCCTCCCCCGAAGAGGCCCTTGACTAGATGGGCCCTCCTCTTCGGGGACGGACCTCCACGAGGGTACCGACACGTCCCCCATTGGGAGAAGAGCTTCTCCTCTTTCCGCCTCCATGCGCCGCCTCATCTCCTCTATCTTACTCGAGCTCTTACCACCCCCTCGGGGCCGACTGGTGCTAGCCTCGCCCGGGCAACGAGATGATGCCCCCTCAAAAGAGGCTTCTGCCTCCACGGAGATCGACAGATTTACATCGCTTAATCCCCCTTCGATCGGGGACCCTACCATCCTATTTTGACTATCCGAGCTATCCATGGATTGGCTCATATCTAGGGATAGTTTATCTAACGAAAATGAAGAGCAAGAAAGAAACAGTTCGGAAAAAGGGGAGTACCTAGGTTTGACTGGTCGAAAGGAGAGTTTGTCTGCTCGAAACGGTTTTCGTGCGCTCGGTGCTCTCGGATTATGCTCGGAATGAAACTGCAGCTCGATTGTAAAATGACGCGCCCGTAGTCACGCCCGGAGCCCCTATTTATAGGGCGGTAAAAATATTCCTCGGGAAGTCCAACAGTCGCCAGCATTTATTACCAACGGTCACATCCTATCGGTCAATTTTCGAAGTTACCGCCAATGCCTGATCGATAAGTCCTGAGCGAAATCGTCTGCGCTATTTCCTCGGACAGTTCCCGGTCTGCCCGTATTTTGAAAATCGGACAAACCAAGAACTGGGGGGGCTAATGATGTGGCCAAACCTGCCTTGGCCATGTACGCGCCTCCTCAGCCCACACGTCGGATCCGATTCAGCACATGCCGTCATTCTCCTGCTGCCACGTGTCAGACCTATCTCGATCAGGCCCATGGTCCTTTTCTTGACGGCCTTGTTCGGCCAGAGGTACCCCTTCTCCTCGATAAAATGACATGATCGATGTCGGCAACACTCCATTCTCGGCGTCAATGTCCTGACACCCTCCTCGAGCAGGGAATGCACTCCACGCGCCTACAGCGCGTCATGATGAACGCCCGTCACCAGCAACGGGATTGGGCCAACCTAACTCTGGTCCGGCCCACCTATTTTTTATTATTATAAATAGTACGGCGACACCATTCATTGGGTAAGACACTTTATCCGCCAATACACTGATTATTACCTGATTACTACTCACCCTTTACCTGCTCGAATTCTGACTTGAGCGTCGGAGGGTCTTCGCCGGAGATACTTCCGGCTAGTCTCACGTGTGCTCCATCCTTGCAGAATAGAACCCGACCAGCATTCAGACACTCTTGCTCGGATCTACCTGACCGGATTCAAACACTTACTCCCTGTTCAAAGTGACGTGTACCGCAGGCCAAAATCCGACCACATCACTATGGTTATTTTCTGGTAGTGTTTTGGAATTGAAAATCATGTTAGCTTTATATAACATGTAAAATTTTATGTTTGGAAGGTAATTGGCCAACTGAATTTTCATAATTTTTACAGATTTTTAAATTCATTGCCTTTTACCACTTTCGCAAATGGATTTTGACTATTTAATTACATTAATTTTGCGGTGATTCACATGATTTGAAATACATTTCTGTAATCCTCTCTTTGTGTCTTTGTTTTTAAAACATTACATTGATATTCAAGTGATTTGATTCACTTAATTTGAAATGAGTTGACCTTATTATTATTCTCTTTCCGTGTTTCCCTCAAACCCAAGCCCTCTTCTTTTTTTGTTTGAATTATCTTCCCTGAAGCCCACCAAGTGTGCGGAATTTTAAAAATATAAAAAAGAATAATTTTTAAATAAAAAATTAAAAATTAAAAAAATTTCAATGAAAAAACTTAGTCGAAAATTAAAAACAAAAATTAATAAATAAATAATAATAATAATTTTTAAATAAAAAATAATATTTTTTGAATTTTTTGGCAAAATTTCAACGGAAAATTTTGCCCAAAATTAAAAATAAAAAAAAAACTAAAAAAATAATAATTTTGAATTTCTAGGCAAAATTTGGGCTGAAAATTCCGCCGAAAATAAAAAACATAAAGAGATAAACAATATTAATTTTTAAATAAAAACAAATAAAAAATAATAATTTTGAATTTTTCGACGGAATTTTGGCAGAAATTCCACCAAAATTAAAATAATAATAATAATAATTTTTAAATAAATAATAATAATTTTATAAAATTACCAAATATATTAAAGTTTAAAAATTTGGATTTATATTTAAATTATTATTATTATAAAATTATTATTATTATTAATATTATTATTTTTAATTAGAATTAATTGAATTTTTGTATGCTATATATATATATATATAATATTATGTATTATATATATAATTTTTTTTAGAAATTAAAAAATATTTATTTTTTCAATAAATAAAAAATTTATTATTTTTATTAACTTTAATTATTTTTTTTTGAACTGTTGTATGCTATAAATAGATAATGTAATAAATTATGACAATAAAGTAAAGATAGCTCAGCACTAAGAGTGTCTTTTGCCAACCAAGAGGGCAAAGGTCCTTGACTATTGCTTTATCTTTTGACACATTATGCCATAAATTATTATTTTCATATTTTGACCAATCAAATTCAACCACATCTATACTATTATAAAAGGAAATCTCATTTTGTACCATTCTTCATTTTAAGAAAATCATGTCTAGCTATTTGGGTTTTCATATCTAACTTTCCAATTTTATATATAAATACCCTTATCATTATTATCACTGTAGTAAATCATAAATTTCTCAAATCATTATATTTATATATTGACACACACACATATATATATATATATATATCCATGAAATCTAGCCATTCAAGCACTAAGAGTGTCTTTTGCCAATCTGTATGCATGGTGCAGACCGAAATGGTAGTTGTCCTAGATTGGATCAATGTGCACCGCCCAGCTAAGATTTTTGCCTTCTAACCCGTCAACCTCTTAGAGATCCTATCAACCAAGGGTGTGTAGTTTGAGCTCCAATTTCTTCCCCTAAGTACTTTAATCCCAAGGTATTTTCCCAAGTCATCTATCATGTCAATATTCAAGAAGGAAGAAATGTCCTTTTTGATCCTTTGATCCATTTTAGGTGCAAAAAGGATCTTGGATTTATTCGAATTGATATTTAAACATGAGGATTTGCATGGGATTCTCTTTATGGTGCATCCATTCCGGTTTGTATGCTTAGCCATCAAGATAATGTCATCCGTGAACGTCATATGCAATATTGTATGTCCATTTCGCAAGCCTCAGTTGGTGTCCATTCTCCTTGAGCCATTGCTTCTTCAATCAAGTATGACAACCTCTCCATACACATCATAAACAAACACGAAGATAGCAAGTCTCCTTGTCTAAATACACACATTGTATTGATTGATTCCAAGGGTTTTCCCATTGATCCATAATATTGATGGCGTACTACAAACTACAAAAGTCATAATAAGATTGATTAAGACATTCGGGGATCCAAAAAAGTGTAGAGTTTACCTTAAAAATAACCAATTGACCTTATCCTAAGTTTCTCTAGGTCCAACTTAATAATCAGGCTCTCTTTCTTGCTTTTAGAAGAATTCAATGTGTATGACTTCCTTGAACACCACTCCTCCCTGGTATAAAATTGCTTTAGTGTGGAACAATGATAGAATTGATGAACCTTTAAGCTTTAGCACAACTGATTGGTAATGATTTAAAATAGTACATTAAATAATGCAATAGGCCAGAAATGGGACACTGCTATGGGGATATCTTGCTTGGGAACCCAAGTAAAAAAAGAGTAATCAATAGTCTCTTGGAAGGAATGTTCCATGAAGTAGTTTGAGACAAATTCAAAAACTGACTGGCCAAACGTGCTCCAAAAGTGTTGATAGAAAAAGGCTTGACATCTGTAAGGTTCCCGGGCTTTGTAGAGACTCATGCTGAAAACCATCTTGCGAACTTCCTCAAGAGCGATCGCTTGCTCAAGAAGTTAAATTGCATCTTTGTTCAGCTTCCTTTGTAATGAACTCACTTCAAGCATAACCGGACTAGCGTAGTCACACATGAATATGTTAGCAAAATAGTCTTGGGCGTGCTCCTCTAGTGTGTTTCCATCCAAGCCCTACTCTCCATCAACTTTAAGTGTGCCCACTTTATTCCTCCTTCTACATATTTTAGAAAAAAAATTGTGCTCTTGTCACCAAAACTAAACCAATTTATCCCCAATTTCTAAAACCATAACGTTTTTTCTCGTTGCAAAACCCTATTATATTCTCATATAAGCTCAACTTCTAAATTAACGAGGAATTCACTCTCAATATGATCTAACTTCATCAAATTAAATTAATCCGCCTAAGCCTCCCCAAAATGTTTCTCTTTTTGTAGAATATGTTCCCAAACACTTCTCTATTCCATTTGAGCATTTTTTTTCTAGTAAGGCGGTGATGGCATTAAGAATGTTACCCTAACCAGTCCATGTTTCGCGCACAACACCACTACAATTTGGGTTACTTATCCATGCAAGTTCAAATCTAAATGGCCTTTTGTGATTGGGATCATGCAAGCCATGATAATACGCGATCATAGGATGATCACCTTGAAGTAAAATACATAAATTTTGCGATGGATTACCTTGAGACTATCGATCCAAGCTTTTGCTGAGCACAAATCTTGAAGCCTCCCAAACTACTACACTTTGTTTTCCTTTTCTTCTCCAAACAAGAGAAAAAGCCCATGCGCCCCTATTATAGCCATCAAGAAGCAATCATATAAATGATACTTTTGAAAGCTTTATGCGTTTATGGATTACTTATTAGGCTAAGTTCTTATTTTTGATGGCGAGAGACAATGTTTTAGTGAGTCAAGAACATGTTCAAACATAAGGATGCACACTGCGAGGATCAACATAAAACACTTTTGTTGCTACAACCTAATGATAGCTAATGCAAGTAACTTCAACTCACTATATCAAAGAAAAAAATCAATTAACATATGAGTAAATTAATTCCTACCCTAATTTGAAACCCAAACTTAATGATATACACCGTCGTTTATGAAACATGAGTCGATGATTAAAAAAACAACCATGCACCTTCTTAGATGTGTAGATATTAGATCGAGCCACACGAGGCGCAGTTGTTATTATATACACCTACAGTGATCAACATATTTCCTAAGTTAGTTTACCAGTGCCTCTTTAAATTTTCCACACAAAACATGGAAAATCCAATCTAAACAAATTCAAGGGAGAAACTATGCCTACTGAATTGACAATTACCAGCAAAATTAATGAGCAAGAAAGGCTTAAATTAGCTAAAATTCAACCATGGAAAATATAGCCAAAATTAACAATGGAACTTACCCAAAAATGCACTATTTAGCTGAAATTCTACTCCATCAGCGAAAATATGTCAAATGCATATAAATTGATTGCAAAATTCGAAAAAAAATACAAACAATGTGAGTTGAGGTAGCAAACCTAGAAACATCCAACCAAAAATAAAGAAAAATCGAATTGAAACATCACTCTAAGCACCGATGTATAATTTCTAGCTCAAGGCATTGGAGAATTTGGTTGTGATGCAGTCGGATTTTGGTTCGACCACATGTCGGGGTCCAAAGAGCTCTTGATAATAATGCTGGTGGCCCATCTATCAAAGAGGGAGGAACGCACGTGAGACTAGCCGATTTTGCTCTGGCGTAGACTCTCCGATGCTCAAGTCAGTGTTTGGAGAAGATGATGAATAGTGAATGAAAAGTTCTCTTGCTTATCAAGAACGAGAGTGAGAATTTTATGAATTTTCTTATCCTTGGGTAGTGAGCTGATTTGGTATATATATGAGAGTGAGGCACCCGGATGTGACATGGTTGGTAGGAGCCAATCAATTTCCTGACATGTGCCGTACTAACATGTGCTTTTTGTCCATTCATTGATTTCCATTGACGGCTGCTCTCACGTCACATTAATGGGGGGCCTTATTGGCATTTAATGTGTATCCTTGCATTTATTGCCAAGGGTTGCATATATGACTTGGCATTTAATGTGCTTGAGACAGATGGGATGGACCCATGTGCCACTGGGGCGTGTTAGGTGGCGGTAGGTTGGACCGGCCATGGGTCGCCAGCTGGATTCACCTTTGTTAGACGTCAAGCTGTGCAAGGGCCAAGTATGGGATTTTATCCTCGATATAGATGCGTTCGAGGGCCTCTTACGCCAGCAAGCTCCTTGTACCCTTAGAACAGGGCTGGACATTTTTTGAGGGCCATAGGTTGTTTCAAGGGTCCCTCGGTTAGTGTACTTGTGCCTCAAGGCCACTTCAAGAGTCGCCAGCTAAGAGCTCCCTCGAGGACAGTCCGTCATAGCGAGGGCTTCAACTTCACACTTAGGCCGTCTGGGGGCACTTGCTAAAGCGGCGTGATGAGGTGGTACCTGGCTCATCATTAGTCCCCCCACTCTTGATTGTGACGAGGACGTCAACTTTCAAGAGTGATTTGTGTGGCGGGGTGCCAGGAGTCCTTTCATTTTTTTGAATTTGAAATGCTAACTGGGCACGAAAAGTCCTACTTTTCCAATTCTAACGACCCACGCGCCCGCTTGGGAGACGTGGCGCACCCCTGCCGATTAATTTCTGACGGCCGAAAGGTCATGATGGCAGGAGGCGTGTCTGGTCATAATTGCTGCAGGCTTTATTGCCACAGCAACTGAGGCTTCATAATGGTTGGTGGCATTTCCCGAATCCCTTATGAATAGTTTAGGGCTTCGCCCCAAGTTGATTTTCCCTTTCACACTCCTCCAAAGCACTCGTACGGGCATTGAAGGTAAGACTTAAAGAACGCCATTGTCATCGTCTTTAGCCGTTCATCCTCTCCTGGTGAACTCTTCTTTCTTTTACTCTTTTTTAACATTTCCAGCCCAGAAACCCTAGCCGCAATGGGTCCGAGAAGTAAGATACAGGACGACTCAGATTTGATGCTTGAGGACTTGGCGGCGGAGGGGGAGGTCTGCCTTCCTTCCCAGCCGGTTTCGAGCTCTGGGATGAGCCACGCCGCAGAGACCTCCAGGGCGATCCAAGCAGGGGCGTCGTAGAGTGGGGGGCTCAGAGGGGAGGCGCCTGGCAATGCGCCAGAGAGGGTCCGCCCAAGGCAGAAGAAGAAACTACAAGGACCCATTAGAGGGGACGCCGGACCTAGTGGGTCCCCCGCCAAGAGCCTAAAACCAAGGGGTGGAGGAATGGGCAAATTTTAGACCTCCTGGCTTCTTCGGGATATTTCCAGCAATACCACTGCGGCGGAGATGGATAGGATCCGAGAGGAATTTGGGGTCCAATTCCCCATCCATATGCCTTGCCTTGATGAGAACATGGTGGAGCCTCGTGAGGGGCACGTAGCTTTTAACCTCCACCACTTCAAAGCGGGATTGCGCCTACCCTCTCTCTTGAAATTTGAAGGTTGTTGGAGTTCGCCGGCGTGTGTCCTAGCCTAATGGTGCCTAACTCCATCATGATCATCGTCGCCTTCATGGTGATCATGAAATGCCTCAAGGAGGAAGCCTGTCCAGCCAATTTTCTGGAGTTTTTCCAGTCGAACGAGTCGGTTCGGTTCGGCCTAGGCGAATCGACTGAGGATGAGTCCAGCTTCTTGTATCTGTCCGCCCGTTCGGCTTCCTCGAAGGTGCTGGATGGCTTTAAGTCCTCCTACGAATCAGGGTGGAAATGGAAGTTTGTGTTCGTGGAAGATCGAGGGCAGTTGGGAATGCCCTCGAATTGGCACCAATCGCCCGTACTTAACCGTAACTTCTACCACGAGGAGCCTAGCTTTGATGAGGGGAAAGTAGCGGACTTCGCTAGTACGGGGAGAAGGTACGCTCTCTTCCTGACCTCTGAAGATGTACTCCGAGCCTACCGCCTCTCGAGCGCCTCCGGCGACCCCGGCCTAAGCGAGCGCCCCGGTACGAGGCGCCATACTTATGCAAAAAGCGACCCTAGGGCCTAAAATCTCTCTCCCCTTTTTTTTCTCCTTTTTTTTTAGAGTTCCCATTGCTACTGGCTAACATTTTTTCCCTTACAGGTCTACAAATCCTAATGGATGCACGCCGAGCTTTGTTGGCTAGGCTCGATCTGTAACGCCCTGGTACTTCCTGGTATTTTAAAATCAATTTTATATGATTTTATATTTCATGTGATCATTATATTAAGTGAAATCTTTCTTGTAATGAGCACTTTGTGATACATACATATGTTTGCATACTTACAACAATTGAAATTATTTTCTTTCTTATTCATTTATTGATCATAAAATACAAAATTTTCAAAAATATATATACTTATATATATGCAAATTTCGAATTACATATATATATATAATAGGATTGGATATTTTTATATAAAAATCAAGTTATGAAAATATCATCCTTATCAAAATTCTTATCTTTATCCAAATATCATCCTTATCCAAATATCATCCTCATCTAAATGTCATCTTTATCCAAAATCTTATCCCTATTCAAAATGTCATCTTTATCCAAATGTCATTCCTATCCTATCTTATCTTATCCTATCTTATCTTATCTTATCTTATCCTATCCAATCTTATCCTATCTTATCCTATCTTATCTTATCTTATCTTATCTTATCTTATCCTATCCAATCTTATCCTATATTATCCTATCTTATCTTATCTTATCCAAATCTTATCATAATCTTATCTTATCTTATCATATCTTATCCTATCTTCTATGCATTTATTATAAATTGACCTTATATTATAAAAATCTTATTTCTTACCCTAAACTCTATATAAAGGGACCATTGTCTTCATTCTTCTCCCACACACACAATAATCCCGCCTATAAGACCCACACCCACAAAATCTTGCACTTTCAATGTATATATCACACAATATCATTAGTATACCTTTCTATATACATATATATATAGTTACCCCTCTTCTAAACCCATATTTATACATATTAGCCTTTCTATATATCTATATATACACTCTACATTTTGTACTTATAAAGAAGAAGGTACCCCTTTGAAAGGTAGGAGTATTATTTAACTTCATGAGTAAAATAGGAATTTAAATATCTTGTAAGTCTTAGATATTTTATGCTTTCATTTTCATTATAGTATTATGTGAAATTATGTGTCTACGTGCACCTATTATAGTACACACGCACCTTATGAAGTTGAATGATATTTCTACTCAACCGTCGCGTTGACTCATCTTTTCCAATACTTTTTAGACAGAAATGAGATAGCGGAGCAGAGTGGCGCAGCGGAAGCGTTTTGAAACCATTTAAGCAATAAAGTTATTTTGTATTCCTTTTGAAAATTGTAACATTTGTATTTTGTACAAATTTTATACAAAAATTATTATTTAATTTTAATAAAATATCAAGGGTATTTTTCCGGGTCGTGACACGATCGGCCCCAACCTCCTCGCCCTAAAGTATCCGCCTTCTACAAGGCGGTTACCCAGAAATCACGGCATTCGAGGAGAGATTCTAGCACCGAAGAGGGATCAAGTCAGAGTTCCGAGGCCTCCCGCATCGAAACTGGGTGGAAAGGGACACCTCCCAAACTGAGGACGCCCGGGCAACCCAGGTCGAGGAGGTTGCGGAAGCCACGAGGAGGACCGAAGGAGGTCAAGAACCCTCAAACCAAAATATCCCCCAAGATCAACCTTCCACACCACCGGGGGCTCCAGTTACTACCGACGAGCACACTTCAGTCGTCGCTCCATCAAGGCCCTCACCAACCAAGGTGTCGCCCTCGCCTCAGTCAGAGGCTCCACTTGGCAGACCCCCACTATGGCTCCTCAAGCGACCCCTACCACACGACCGAGCTCCCAGCCCGAGAGGGTCGCCCCTCGAAGGGCCATGCCTGGGGTGTTTATTCGCGAGGGTGGCACCGAGGGCACTCAAAAGAGGGCTGCAGTGGAAGAGGCTTCTCAGGGGGCCAAAAAGCAAAGGCCTGATCCTGCGGGCAAAGGCAAACATGTCGCCAGCCCTGAGCCCTCGAATACTGACGACGAGAAAGAGCTCCTCAAATGTGCGGATGCGGGGCCCAGCTACCCTGTTAACGTTTAGGACCACCATTCCATTGAGACTAACACCAAGATGAACTTGACACACCTCCGAGGTCTCCAATTGCCAGCTAACGAGCGGGCGCTCCTAAAGTGCTCTATTGCGGAGCTTG
This sequence comes from Petrea volubilis, assembly GCA_026212405.1. Taxonomy (NCBI): domain Eukaryota; kingdom Viridiplantae; phylum Streptophyta; class Magnoliopsida; order Lamiales; family Verbenaceae; genus Petrea; species Petrea volubilis. The sequence goes on along the minus strand of CM047871.1, from coordinate 13,283,556 downwards.
AGACAAATCTCGCCAACGCCTTAATTGGGGTAAGAAAAATTTTCGCTTTCGCTTTCCATTAAGTTTGCTATATACTTTGTCTAAACTCCCTTAATAATATTGGGTAGGTCATCGTCCCCCTCTCCTATCACTTCCTTCGACGCACCAACATTTTTCGCCGGGGGAAGAACAGGAACAAGAGGATGTTCAAGGAGGAGAGGAAGAAAAAACACCAAGTGTCTACCGAGACGAAGAAGTGCCCCGAAGAGACTGAGGTCCATGCCGGGGAGCTAGCCTCGACTAATGATACTCTTCGAGAGCATCTACAAGAGAGCCAACAACTTCTCGTGCCCGCTAGGATCCGCATCACTGAGCTTGAGAGGCAGTGCAAGGTCTTGGACGATGCGGTGAAAAGGACCGCCAAGGCCTGGGAGGAGACTCGGGCCCTGTGCGAGGAGGTTGCCCTCGATCGAGACTTCGCCAAAGAGCGCCTCGAGGTGGTGAACCAGAAGTGAGCCGAGGCCGAGGTGAAAGCCTTCCAGAACTACGACGAGGGCATCAAGGCGGGACTCCAAAGAGCCAAGTGGACCTTCCCGTGGTGGTGTCACAAGAGGATCAAGCGTTCCTTCTCGAGGTTCCTTGCGAGCGAGGAGTTCGACTACATTCGAATCTACCTTAGCTTTCAGGATTCTGCAGAGGCGATCGACCTCCACTACTAGAAAACGCGGTTTTGGCCACGGATTTTTAGCCACGGATGAAATCGGTTGCCAATAGCGACGGAAATGGTCACGAATTTAAAAAAAAAACGAAAACAAATTCGTGGCCAAATATCCACAATTCCGTGGCCATTTCAATTTATTTAAAAGAAAAACATAAATAAATAAATTTATTTTTTTAAAAAAAAAATTGGACTTGGCCACGGATTTATCCGTGGCCAATAAATAAATTTATTTTTTATTTTTTAAATTTGGACTTGGACACGGATTTATCCGTGGCCAATAAATAAATTTAAATTTTTTTTTAAAATTTGGACTTGGCCACGGATTTATCCGTGGCCAATAAATAAATTAAATTTTTTTTTTAAATTTGGACTTGGCCACGGATAAATCGTGGCCAATAAATAATTTTAATTTTTTCTTATTTTAAATGACTCGCTTAAATCGCCCGATCTGATATTACGGGGCACCAAAAGGTTCGAGTCATTTCAAAATCATATTATTTTCATCGCGGTTATTATATTTTCCCATCTTATGCGTTGAAAATTACAGTTTGCTTAGTGAGAATATATTTTTCCTCTTTCGATGACATATACGAATGACTTCATAGTTCGGTGTCAATATATACTAACGTCAGTTAACTTGTATAGGAATTATGAAAAAATGGACTTTCAAGCAGATTGATTAGTGTTGAAGTTGTATTGCTCCAATCGTACGGTTCTGTCTAACCTAATTAACGAAAACGCACGATTCGTCAAAAGTCAACATGAAGTTTTGACCATTGGCCACAGATTTATCCGTGGCCAATAAATAAATTTAAATTTTTATAAAAAAATTTGGACTTAGCCACGGATTTATCCGTGGCCAATAAATACATTTAATTTTTTTTTAAATTTGGACTAAATAAATTAAATTTTTTTTTTAAATTTGGACTTGGCCACGGATTTATCCATGGCCAATAAATAAATTTAATGTTTTTAAATTTTAAATGAATCGCTTAAATCGCCCGATCCGACATTACGGAGCACTAAAAGGTTTGAGTCATTTCAAAATCATATTATTTTAATCACGGTTATTATATTTTTTCCCATCTTATGCGTTGAAAATTACAGTTTGCTTAGCGAGAATACATTTTTCCTCTTTCGGTGATATATACGAATGACTTCAAATTTAATCAATTTATTTAAACATTTAGTCCTTTCAATCAATTCAATTAGTCAATCATGTATAATTGTAATACTATATAATTTGATAATTTAATCAATTTATTTAAACATACTAATCGAATATTTTATTTTATATTCTCTTAATAGCTAATCGGTCAATTGTATTTTGAAAGTATTGATCTAACGATGACACTATATTTTCAATTTTGATTGATTTTATTTTGTCAATTATACTAAATTTAAGTAAATAAATTGATAGTTTGACATACAATGAATAAGATCACTTTAATTTCTTAAATTGAATCAAAATAATCGATAAAAAATTTCAAATTTTTATAAGGTCAAAGTTATAATTCTTTTTAATTTTGATTTTGTATCCCAAAATTAGTTGTGGATAAAAGTAAAATTAGAAAGAATTATAATTTGCACGATTTAATATTTCCTAATTAAATCATAATAAGTATGAATTAATAAAATATATTCACATATAGATATAAATAAGTAAAATTTGATAACAAAACTCAATATATAAATGTATATAAATATTATTGGCATGCCTTCTTAAACAAGAAGTTCATCATAGCCTAGCGCTAATGCGCTTGGCAATATACCAAGAGGTCTCGAGTTCGAGTCCCACTGGTAACGGTGAAATTTGATTAATTGAAATTGGCACGCCGAGCTGGGCCGGGTCGCACTGCTGGGCTGGTAGGCGAGCGAGTTGGGCCTGCTATGGGCTGGGTGGGGTTGTTCCAGTTTTTTTTTTTTAATAAATTTTTTTAGCCACGGATTTATCCGTGGCTAGATTTAATTTTTTTTAAATTATTTCTTTTAATCTTAGCCACGGATCCGTGGCTAAATGAAAAATTAAAAAAAATTAATTAATAGTAGCCACGGATAAATCCGTGGCTAAATGTAAATTTTTTTAAAAAAGAAAAAAGGTTGGCCACGAAAATATCCGTAGCCAAATTTATCATTTTTTTAAATTTTTTATTTTTGGCCACGAATTTATCCGTGGCTAAATTTATTTATTTTTTTAATAATATTAATTTTGGCCACGGATAAATCCGTGGCTAGATTTAATTTTTTTAAAAAAATTTTATTTTTGGCCACGGTTAAATCCGTGGCTAAATTGAAAAAATCTGTGACCAATGTCCGTGGCCATGTTTAGCAACGTCAATTTTGGCCACGGAATTTTTTCGTGGCCATTTGTTTTGGCCACGGATTTTTTGCCAAAATCCGTGGCCAAATCCTTGTTTTCTAGTAGTGCTCGTTCTCAACCAACTCCAAGTGCGAGGCAAGCTGGACGAGGATTTTGATCGAGACTCCATTGGACTCTCTTTCGGCCGCAACGGGATGCCTCTGGAAGAAGCGTTGCCCTCATTGGGGAAGTCCAAGGAGTTCGATTTCCAAGGGAACGAGTTCAACTTCATCTTTCGCCGCCTCGACATCGTCCCTCCTGAGAGCGCAAAAGGCGAATCGTCAGGGGAAGAAGACCTTCCGCTCCTGTCTGTGCTAGCCCCCGAGTCCTAGAAAGACCAAATGGCTGGGCCAAGTTCCCCCAGCAACCCCGAAGGCGAAGACGATGGTGGCGATGAGGCGGCGGTGAACGCCGGCGCCAGGGCCAGGGCGGAGTTTAGGATAAAGGACCCGTCGCAGTTAGCGACTAGGTAGAGCCTTATTCACTGTAACCTCCCCAAGCCTCTGTAACCCCCTTTGTAAATCGAATGCCCTCGGGCTCATTAATGAAATTCATTCTTTCAAGGCATTTCCTGATTCATAAAGCATGTTATCAGTTTTTGCTTTTACTTAATAAGTCATGATAATGTTTCGGAAAGTTCGAGGATGGATCCCCTCGATTCCATGAGTACATTGGATTGCATGATCAATAAATAAGGTAAAGGGGGTACGAAATTGACTAGTGGCGTGCGAGAACAAATTAAACGAATCGAGAGGGAAAAGAAAATATTTTAAGGATTAACGTTGAAATTTACAGCATAAGTTCGTACAACCATTTCATACAACCCTCTTTCCCCTCGAAATAAAAGTGTCCTCGACACGTTTCTTAATCAACCAATACAACAATTAAATGAGGAGGGAACAACAGACTTATTTTATTTTAAACATAAAACTTTCTGAGGTTTGAAGCGTTCTATAGTCGAGGCAGCTCTCTTCCATCCATGCCCTCGAGCTGGTACGCTTTATTTTTTGAGACCTTTACAACTTTGTAGGGCCCTTCCCAGTTTGGATCCAACTTTCCATATGCTTGGATACCTCAACCTTCTTGAGGACCAGGTCTCCAAGCTAGAAGTTACTGGGCATACTCCTTTATTATAAGCTCGGGCCATGGAGGCTCGATACTTTTGTATCCTCGGCCAGGCTTCATTCCATTTTTTCTAGAGTAGGTTTAACTCCGTGGCATGATTCTCCTCGTTTCTGGACTTATTGAAATGAGCTACCCTAGCTGTATTATGCAATATTTTAGCTAGGATTACCTCTTGTGATCCGTACACTAAGGTATATGGGGAGTCCGTTGTTGCCGTTCGAGGGGTGGTGCGATAGGCCCACAGTACCCTAGGCAACTCGTCTGCCCATTCTCCTTTAAGAGAGCCCAGTGACATGTTCAGATTTTGTAGAATGATGCAGTTGGTGACCTCGACTTGACCGTTTGCTTGGGGGTTTCCCACCAATATGAACCGTTGCTCGATGCCATGACTCTGGCACCACTCAATCGTGGCCCGACTCTGGAACTGAGTGTCGTTTTTCGATATCAATACTCGAGGGACCCCGAATCGACATATGATATTCTTCCATATAAAGGATCGAATCGAGGCGTTTGTAATCTTGGGGACTGCCTCAGCTTTAACACACTTCGTAAAATATTCCACTACTACTATGGCAAACTTCCTTTGACCCTTGCCGATGGGGAAAGGTCCAACCACATCGATTCCCCATTGATCAAAGCACCACAAAATTTTGACGTTCACCATTTCTGCAACTGGCTCGTGAGGGAGGTTGGCGTAGAACTGGCATTTCGGGAATTTTCGGGCATGCTCAGATGCGTCCTCTAAGATCGTAGACCAATAGAAACCACTCCTCATGATTTACTTGGACAGGGACCTTCCTCCTGCGTGGTTCCCACAGCTTCCTTTGTGGACCGATTGCATTACCTTCGGGGCTTCCGAGGGGAGGAGACATCTAAGTGGGTATCCGAGGAAAGATTTTCGGAATAACGTTCCCTCATTGTTTAAGGCGCACCTCACGCACTGCCTCCTCAACCTCCGTGCCTGACTTGATCGGTTGTTCCCTCTTCCCTCTCCAAAAAGACACGAATTTTATCCTGCCAACTAGACTTGAGGGGCTGGATGGGTAAGATGTCGGTTACCTGTTCTCGAATTGAAGGTGAATCGAGGATTTTGAACTGACCACTTGGTCCCTGGTACCTTTGAGGGCACTTTCAAACTTTGATAAGGCATCCACACACTCATTTTCCTCCCTCGGTATTTGTTCCAAAGTGTAGGATTTGAAACTTTCCTTCAACTTGGTGACATGCTCGAGGTATTTGGTCATCACAGTGTCTCTGGCTTCATATGTTCCGCCGATTTGATTGGATACCAACTGAGAATCGGTGAAGGCCTTGATATGGGAGACCCCTTCTCTGATTGCCATTTCAAGGCCAACGATGAGGGCTTCATACTCTGCTTCGTTGTTTGTGATAGAGAAATTAAGTCTAATGGCGAACTCCACCACATCGCCTTCTGGGCTCTGTAAAGTAATTTCAGCTCCCCCCTGCATGGTGGAGGAGCCATCGACCTTTCTGCCCCGAAGACTCTCTTTTTTTGTTTGACAGGCTTGAATTTAAGCGGTGCACGATAACCTCGGGACTAATCCCGGGAAAATTCAAGGGTTGCCATGTAAATACATCCCTATTCTCTCGAAGGAACTGAAGGAGCATCACCTCCTTGGCCTTGTCAAGTTGCCCTCCAATATTGGTAGTCTTCTCGGGGTTCGCCGGTTCTAGCTCGATAGCCTTAGATTCTCTAGTGGGCTCGATCCTGCTGTCCTCGAGTCTTCTATTTTTCGAGGACGTCCCTACTGGTCCTTTAGAATCGCTATCGGAGGTCCATGCATCGACAACACCGCATCGCACCTGCTCGATCCCAGCTTCAGTGGAGAATTTCATCATAGGGTAGTAGGTTGACACTACCGCCCTAAATGCATTGAGCACCGGACAACCCAAAATCATGTTGTAGGCAAATGAGGTATCCACTACCATATAATTTACCATCAGAGTCCTTCTGGTCGGCTCCTAGCCGAGGGATGTCGGAAGCTTGATCTGCCCCAGGGGGGTAATTTGGGATCCCCCGAAGCCTACCAAGGGCGTCAGCACCGGCTTCATATCTATCTTGCCCATGCCCATCTTCTTTAATGTCAAGTAGAACGGGACATTAGCGGAGCTGCCATTATCGATCAATGTTTTGGTGACGGCGAAGTGGGCCACATCCGTCGTCACCACCATCGGATAATCCTGTTGCTCGACCCGACCTTTCGGGGTTTGTACTGGGACCTTGTCACTTTCGTTGAACTCTATCGAGCATCTCTCGATCGCATTGACAGTTGAGGGCGACCTAACTCCTCGAGGGCAAACCGGTCATACTGGAGCTTCCTGCCCACTTTTTGTGCCAAGACTGGGTGTCACCCCCCACTGGTCCCCCAGCGATCATGAGGATTGTGCCTTTGGTGGGATGGTTGCCACTCATCAGTCTCTTCCCCGCTTTTTTCGAGGATTTTGGGTGTCTTGGGGGGCTTTGCTTCCTGGGTGACCTCGACCTTTCTCAATGGATTGGGAGGCTTGAGCGTCGTAATACTCCAACTTTTTAACGAACTCCTGGAGCTTCCCACCACTGATCAAGGTCTCGATCTCATCTTGCAAGATGTAACAATCCTCTGTGTAATGTCCATATTGTTGGTGGTAGGCACAATACTTCCCACTTCTCCTGGCTCTCCTCCCCTTGGGTATCCTCTTAGGCGTCGAAAATGCATGGCACCCGAGAAGAGTGAAATTTCTGCTGGGGTCTTGGTGAGGGTGGCATAATCTTTGTAATTCCTGGTGGGCTCTTTCTTCTCCTTGCTTCTCAACTTTTCTTCCCGGCGCTTGGTACTCCCTTCGCTTTTGGCCTTAGGAGGATGCTTTATCAAGTTGAGCTTCTCCACCTCCATATACTTGGAAGCGAGCTGCTGGATGCCAGCAATAGTTCGGGGGGCCTGCATAATAATGGCCTCCACACAACTCTCATTCTTCAGAGCTTGATAGAGTGCATGCCTTATAAACTCCACTCTGACATCCTTCACCTTAAGGAGTTCATTGTTGAACCTTTCCATGAAAGCCCGTAGGGTTTCTCTTTCCTTCTGGATGATCCTATATAAGTGAGTATGGGACAGCTTGGTGGATATCTTGACGGCGAAATGGTTCAAGACCCGGTCTGCAAGTTCCTCATATGAGGAGATGGACTGTGGTTCCATCTTTTTAAACCATGTAAAACAATTCCCTGGAGGGTGGTGGAGAAGAGGCGAGCCCATACATGCAGGTTGCCGGTCGCTACCCCTACTATGTCCTCATAGTGAGTCAGATGTTCCACTGGGTCCGTGGTGCCGTCATAACAGGGTAGGCTGGTAGGCATGCGCTCGTCAGGGGCTAAGCGCGATTCCGCGATCTCTAAGACGAAAGGGGACCTCTCCAATTGGTGGTTATAGGAAGGCATGTATGGCGTAGCATGCACCCTTATGCTCTTCTCCCCTTCATATCGCCTTGAGAGTCGCTCTATTTCAGTATGTAATTCGCTGACCTACTGGCGCATATGAGCTAACTCTTCCGGTCCCTCCTCCCTTTGTGGGCGTGGACGGTATCCACCAGTCCTGAACCTAGCGGGAGCATCCACGGCCTTACGTCTAGGGGGACCCGGTGGGTGGCATGATTACCGGACTCTGCTACTTCTTCCCGGTGGGAATGTCGATGGCTCCTTTCGCGCTGGAAATGACTCTATGAGGGGGCGGGGTGTTCACTGCGACGAGGGATGGCAGAAGCCCCTACCTCGTTCGGCAATGGAGATAGTCCCCCGAACGACAATTGGATCAGAGTCTGGTCATCACAGGCCCCCAGCAGCTGCCTGACACAGCTGATGGGGAGGGTGACCGAATGCTCCACTTGCTGCGTGTCCGCTGCATGGGTCGGTAGGGGGTCGTGGGAAGGACCTACCCCTGGCCCTGCAGGCGATAAGGGGGCGGCGTGCCCCTCGCCTATGTATATAACGTTGACGACTTCCCTTGCCCGTTGAGTTACTTCGGGAGGGTCACAGTTGCCCCTTTCCAACAAAGTTCCGGACACATGGGTTCGCCGTGTATTCACCATTTTTTTTTTCTCCTTTTGAGGATCACCTCTTGGACAAGATTAGGCCCTCCTTCTAGCGCCAAAATGATGCGGTCGGATTTTGGTTCGACCACGTGTCGGGGTCCAAAGAGCTCTTGATAATAATGCTGGTGGCCCACCTGTCAAAGAGGGAGGAACGCACGTGAGACTAGCTGGTTTTACCCCGGCGTAGGCTCTCCGATGCTCAAGTCAGTATTTGGAGAATATGATGAATAGTAAAGGAAAAGTTCTCTTGCTTATCAAGAATGAGAGTGAGAATCTTATGATTTTCCTTACCCTTAGATGGAGAGCCGATTTGGTAAATATATGATAGTGAGGCATCCGGATGTGACATGGTTAGTAGAAGCCAATCAATTTCCTAACATGTGCCGTACCAGCATGTGCTTTTTGTCCCTTCATTGATTCCCATTGATGACTGCTCTCACGTCCCATTAATAGGGGTCCTTATTGGCATTTAATGTATATCCTTAGCATTTATGACCAAAGATTGCATATATGACTTGGTATTTAATGCGCTTGAGACTGATGGACCCATGTGCCACTGGGGCCTGCTAGGTGGCGGTAGGTTGGACCTGCCATTGGTCGCCCGCTGCATTCACCATTGATAGACGTTAAGCTGTGTAATGGTCAAGTATGGGATTTTCTCCTCGATATGGACGCGTTTAAGGGACTCTTACGCCAGCAAGCTCCTTGTGCCCTTAGAACAAGGCTGGACATTTTTCGAGGGCCATGGGTTATTTCGAGGGTCCCTCGGGTAGCGTACTTGTGCCTCAAGGTCACTTCAAGAGTCGCCAGCTAAGAGCTCCACTGAGGACAGTCCGTCATATCGAGGGCTTCAACTTCACACTTAGGCCGTCTGGGGGCACCTGCTGACGTGGCGTGATGAGGTGGCACCTCGCTCATCAGGTTGCAAAAATCTCAATAACAACGGCAGACTAAGAGCTTTAGCTTCCTAACAATGATGAAATGAGCAAACTTGGAGAAGGGAGGGCTTTAGTCTTTTAGATTTTATGTTGAAATGGGGGTAGGGTAGTGTGAGTGGGGATTGCCTAATTGATGAACTAAAATATCGGTTAAATATTTGTTTAATAAATCAAATAGGAAGAAAAACAAACAAAGGCTTCACTGGTGGAGCGGTTGATCACTAGGGATTTCATCTTTTAGCACTCGAGTTCGATTCTTGGCGGATACAAAATTTTGAATTTTTTTTAAACATAATTTATGCTTAACTATTCACTAAATAAATTTAAAAAGGAAACAAAATTTGCTAGTAGGTGAAGTGGTCTACCAGCATTTTTTGTCATATTACTACCTGAGTTTGAATACATGATTTGTGAAATTTAAATAACTTTTTTTGATGCTATTTTAATTAGTGATGCCAAGGTTTGTCATTAATTCTCTATAAATAATGATACTTGTAATGAATTCATAAAGGATGAAAAGTCTATCAAAAAATTATTTTAAATTTTATTCTAATACTTAATATTCTTACCTTATTTTAAAATCCGTCATAGATCCATCACAAATTCATTTTATTTGTGACGGAGTTGTATCCGTCATAGAATTTCCGTTAGTAAAGCATACTTTTCTTGTAGTGTTAACAATGATAAATAATATAGATAATTAGAGTGGTTATTCTATACTTAATAATGTCGAATGAGGCTTGAGGAATCAAATTTTAAAATTGAGAACTTTTCTTCATTAAAGAATGATTTAGTTAATTTTATAAATTAGGCAAGAAGAGTGAGTATGTGATTAGTTGTACACATCAACATCATGAAAACTAGAATTTGAAACGACACACATATATATAGTCAAAAGGGTGGGAAAATTGCTTATTCAATTAAATAATGGATACAGTTCCATTAAGACATTTTTTAATTTTCTACACTTACAAGTTACAAATGTAATTATTGATTGCTTGAGGTATCCATCTTAATTAAATGTGTTAGTTGTAGAGAAGTTGTGCACATGAAAGATTGATGTATATTCTTTAGGGTGAATTACAATAACTCTTCTGAAATGTGCCAAAATTATGAGGGAAAAAAACCCTTAGGTATGGAAAATTACATAAACCACCATTTGGGTTTGTTAAAATTACAAAACAAAAAAAAAAAACCCTTCTGTTAGGATTCCGACTAAAAAGTTATGTTTTCTCCAAAAATACCATCCTTCAATATTTTTAGTAATTGTTGGGAAAAGGGTAAATTACAAACACCTCTTTAGAGATTTACTGAAATTAGAAACCCCCCGTAGGTATCAGAATTTACAACTACACCCCCTAAGTTTCATTTGTCCAACAAAAAACTCCGACCCAGGGAGGCCGCCTCTGCTGCTGCCAGGGTTGTGGTAGTATATTCCAATTCCTGAAGGTGTGTTTATGTAATTTTAGCATACCTCACAGAAGGTGTTTGTAAATCAAACGTTAAAGGCAATATCGACATTTTTCGCGCTCTGTTAACTTTTACATAATTTTGCAAATCTTGAGGTTGGTTTTAGTAATTTTCCACGTTCGACTGTTTCTTTTCGTATTTCAACAAATCTCAAGGAAGGTCGCAATAATTGGCCTTATTTTTATGATGTTTTCTTCATTTTTAACATCAATTCGTCTTTCTATATTTCCTAAAATAACAACATCAAAATGAAAGAAAAAATTTTTAGAAAATTATTTTTACACAAATATTTCCTCTTAATTCATATAAAATTAGATACTAAATTATGAAATAACTATATTTATGCATCAGATTATTATTTTTCTTTAATGTATTCATATTTCACGCAAGATTTTCATTTAAGGAGGATCGCACTCTTTTGTTTCTTGCGACAATATCAATTCATAAAAATTAATTTGAACTCTAAAATCCTATTAAAAATGCACGTACGTCTGAATCATCCACATTAAATTCATCAACAGATTATTTTTTTAGTAGTAAACTTTTTAATCAAAAATTTAACAGATGGTTATCTTTTAGATTAATAGAAAAGGATCATAATTTTGGCAGGGCGTACAAATTGTAGAGATAATGTTCAATAACGACATCAATTATTTTATCAAAAAATTCGTAGTCAACAAAACATATATGAAAAAAGGTCGATGCAAAGAATCCTAATGAACATATATGAATTAGGTGTTCTAATTTGGCCTAACCAGATAGATGTAATAATTTTTTTATCTCTTTAGAGAGTGGTCCAAGCTGTAATGCATATTTCATCATTGTTGACTATTGTCATGCAGAAAATAATACTTTCCAAGGAAAAGATACAGTTTAAATTAAAATCTTCACTTATGTATGCATGCCAAATATTTTTTTAAAACTAAAATTCTTTCGGTTATTTGATCTTTTTCTTTCTTAATATGTGTTCAGAATTTGTGTTTCTGAACATGTAAAATAAGTACCTATTTTCAGTAAGTTTATTGATTTTCACTAAGTACTCAAATTACTTAAAATTTTAGAATTATTTAATATGGCATCATAAATTTTATGGACATTATATATATATATATATATATATATATATGAGCGTGTTAAAGCTGAAAATCATCAATTATCATAGACCTTAACTATTTTTCTTTAGTAAAAATAATGCTTTTTTCCTTTAATATTTTTTTTGCAGGATGTGATACAAATTAAAAAATATATATATTTCTAAAATTATATCAAGATAGACATAATTTGACCACAATAGTATTTCTAGTTAAGTTGCAAGATTTGAAAGATCAATTATTTAAGAAGGAAATATTGAGAAAGGTGGTTGTGCTTAAAACATATACAATTGTTGAGGAGGTCCACGAAGGCATTTATGGAGAAAAAATATGTTATAATTTTGTGGAGTTTAAAGGCATAACTCTAAACTGTTTGGAAATGAAGCAACCGGTAAAAACTCTTTTTCATGTACTCAATCAAACAATTGTATTTTTTTTATTCATGAATTTTAGTTTTCAAATTGTATTTTGTAGATGTTTGTGGGCTTGTGATCAAAAGTTTTTTTTTTTTTATTATTATTATTATTATTGTTGTTGTTGTTGTTGTTGTTGTTGTTGTTGTTGTTGTTGTTGTTGTTGTTATTATTATTGCGAGTTCATCTTGTTATTATAGAATCTAATTGAAATTAATTAGTATATAATGTACTTGAGTTTATTGTATAATAGTGTCTATCCGATGGTGAATAATGTAGCAAAGTAATAAATATATAATAATACAATCATTACGTATTGTTTTTATTTTCTGTGAAAAAGTTATTCTTTTAGATTAAATTTGAAGTAGATATTTTGCTGCAAGTACCATCTTCAACGAATCATCTTTGTAAGGGTATTGTTAAAAAAAACCAATACTAATTCTCATTACAGCTTGTGATTCTTACCTTTTTTTTTTCTTCGGTTCTTTCTCTATTCTATGTATATATGTCAATTGATTGTGCGCATGCACTGTTCTCGAACAAAGCAAAACTTTGATCTTAAACGCGAATTATGTTAAAGTGGGCACACTAGCAAGTCCAAAACAGAAACGAACTAATTAACAATACTTGATAAGAAGGACCAAGTTGTTAGATATTGTTAAAGAATGGGAATTAAATTTTTTAAAAATAAAGTTTTAGATTGGGGAAAAGAGCACTGTGAAATTGGTAAGAACATCAATAGCAATATGCCACCGTCTTTTAGATTGAAATGGTAGCACTTCTCCTTTATCCAAAGGATTTTGGCCAAATTGAGGCTTCCCAGATCGTCAAATTAAAAAAGGAAAGTTAAAAAAAGTAAATACCAATATCAAGATAATAATTTGCATTAAATATGATGATATTTTGTTGATATTTTTTGTTCTCACAGTAAGACATAGGGAGATAAATCATAGTTTCGATATATCGACTTTCTCATTGAAGGTCCTTCATTTCTTTGTCCTTGCCAGGTATGGCTAAACTCATGGGTAATGACAATTGCCAAATGCTGCACCAAAAGAGTTAATGAAAAAAAGGTTAGTGACTTAACAAACATCTAAGATGTAATCCCAATATTCTAAGTTCAAACAAATATAAGCAGATAAGAGGTAAAATGTCTCATTTTCAATCACAAGTAAGCCTTATCTATTTTTGGTCCGATTCATTATGAAGTTTCAAATTTAGTCTCAAATAATTCATTTGCCCTCAAAGTTACTCTTTCTGGACCTTTATATTATTATTTTAAAAGGAGAATCACGAATATGGCACACGACTATTTAGACTTTTTTTTTCCCCATTTCGAACTGAACTTGTCATCATATGAAAAAAATAAATCGTACGATGACTAAAAAATATATCAACCATAGATAAATCATACACGAAGTGATATTGAGATGGTGAAAGCTTACAAGGATCTGTGACAGTGGGAGTTCCGATTTCAGCATTACAAACACCTTGGTTGCGGTACACCAGACTAAGGCAATAAGATGCATGGTTCTGTAATGTATTTGGTTCGTAACATGAACCACCTGGTTGGATATCTCGACAATTAAGCTGGCTACATGTAGAGTCTATGAATGCCTGTAGCTTGTTAGGGGGTGCGGATACTTGGACGTGGCACCAAGTCTTTGCCTGCATTCATGCCAAAATGAGATTTTGTTATGTATATATTGTATCTTAAATTAAGAAATTTTGCAAATATAAAATGATCAACTTTTAACAACTTCTTCGAGATTACCATGCATGGGGAAATAACAAGCCCTAGGAGGAAACTAATAAGGAAGACAGAAAGCTTGATATTTGCCATGAATATGTATATGTTCAACACTTAACTTTGTATACTATGGTTATTTTCTGGTAGTGTTTTGGAATTGAAAATCATGTTGGCTTTATATAACATGTAAAATTTTATGTTTGGAAGGTAATTGGCCAACTGAATTTTCATAATTTTTACAGATTTTTAAATTCATTGCCTTTTACCACTTTCGCAAATGGATTTTGACTATTTAATTACATTAATTTTGCGGTGATTCACATGATTTGAAATACATTTCTGTAATCCTCTCTTTGTGTCTTTGTTTTTAAAACATTACATTGATATTCAAGTGATTTGATTCACTTAATTTGAAATGAGTTGACCTTATTATTATTCTCTTTCCGTGTTTCCCTCAAACCCAAGCCCTCTTCTTTTTTTGTTTGAATTATCTTCCCTGAAGCCCACCAAGTGTGCGGAATTTTAAAAATATAAAAAAGAATAATTTTTAAATAAAAAATTAAAAATTAAAAAAATTTCAATGAAAAAACTTAGTCGAAAATTAAATAAAAAATAATAATTTTGAATTTCTTGGCAAAATTTGGGCTGAAAATTTCGCCAAAAATAAAAAACATAAAGAGATAAACAATATTAATTTTTAAATAAAAATAAATAAAAAATAATAATTTTGAATTTTTCGACGGAATTTTGGCAGAAATTACACCAAAATTAAAAAAATAATAATAATAATTTTTAAATAAATAATAATAATTTTATAAAATTACAAAATATATTAAAGTTTAAAAATTTGGATTTGTATTTAAATTATTATTATAAAATTATTAATATTATTAATATTATTATTTTTAATTAGAATTAATTGAATTTTTGTATGCTATATATATATATATATATATATATATATAATATTATGTATTATATATATAAATTTTTTTAGAAATTAAAAAATATTTATTTTTTCAATAAATAAAAAATTTATTATTTTTATTAACTTTAATTATTTTTATTTGAACTGTTGTATGCTATAAATAGATAATGTAGTGAATTATGACAATAAAGTAAAGATAGCTCAGCACTAAGAGTGTCTTTTGCCAACCAAGAGGGCAAATGTCCTTGAGTATTGCTTTATCTTTTGACACATTATGCCATAAATTATTATTTTCATATTTTGACCAATCAAATTCAACCACATCTATACTATTATAAAAGGAAATCTCATTTTGTACCATTCTTCATTTTAAGAAAATCATGTCTAGCTATTTGGGTTTTCATATCTAACTTTCCAATTTTATATATAAATACCCTTATCATTATTATCACTGTAGTAAATCATAAATTTCTCAAATCATTATATTTATATATTGACATATATATATATATATATATATATCCATGAAATCTAGCCATTCAAGCACTAAGAGTGTCTTTTGCCAATCTGTATGCATGGTGCAGACCGAAATGGTAGTTGTCCTAGATTGGATCAATGTGCATCGCCCAGCTAAGATTTTTGCCTTCTAACCCGTCAACCTCTTAGAGATCCTATCAACCAAGGGTGTGTAGTTTGAGCTCCAATTTCTTCCCCTAAGTACTTTAATCCCAAGGTATTTTCCCAAGTCATCTATCATGTCAATATTCAAGAAGGAAGAAATGTCCTTTTTGATCCTTTGATCCATTTTAGGTGCAAAAAGGATCTTTGGATTTATTCGAATTGATATTTAAACATGAGGATTTGCATGGGATTCTCTTTATGGTGCATCCATTCCGGTTTGTATGCTTAGCCATCAAGATAATGTCATCCGTGAACGTCATATGCAATATTGTATGTCCATTTCGCAAACCTCAGTTGGTGTCCATTCTCCTTGAGCCATTGCTTCTTCAATCAAATATGACAACCTCTCCATACACATCATAAACAAACACGAAGATAGCAAGTCTCCTTGTCTAAATACACACATTGTATTGATTGATTCCAAGGGTTTTCCCATTGATCCATAATATTGATGGCGTACTACGAACTACAAAAGTCATAATAAGATTGATTAAGACATTCGGGGATCCAAAAAAGTGTAGAGTTTACCTTAAAAATAACCAATTGACCTTATCCTAAGCTTTCTCTAGGTCCAACTTAATAATCAGGCTCTCTTTCTTGCTTTTAGAAGAATTCAATGTGTATGACTTCCTTGAACACCACTCCTCCCTGGTATAAAATTGCTTTGGTGTGGAACAATGATGGAATTGATGAACGGTTTAAGCTTTAGCACAACTGATTGGTAATGATTTAAAATAGTACATTAAATAATGTAATAGGCCAGAAATGGGACACTGCTATGGGGATATCTTGCTTGGGAACCCAAGTAAAAAAAGAGTAATCAATAGTCTCTTGGAAGGAATGTTCCATGAAGTAGTTTGAGACAAATTCAAAAACTGACTGGCCAATCGTGCTCCAAAAGTGTTGATAGAAAAAGGCTTGACATCTGTAAGGTTCCCGGACTTTGTAGAGACTCATGCTGAAAACCATCTTGCGAACTTCCTCAAGAGCGATCGCTTGCTCAAGAAGTTAAATTGCATCTTTGTTCAGCTTCCTTTGTAATGAACTCACTTCAAGCATAACCGGACTAGAGTAGTCACACATGAATATGTTAGCAAAATAGTCTTGGGCGTGCTCCTCTAATGTGTTTCCATCCAAGCCCTACTCTCCATCAACTTTAAGTGTGCCCACTTTATTCCTCCTTCTACATATTTTAGAAAAAAAATTGTGTTCTTGTCACCAAAACTAAACCAATTTATCCCCAATTTCTAAAACCATAATGTTTTTTCTCGTTGCAAAACCCTATTATATTCTCATATAAGCTCAACTTCTAAATTAACGAGGAATTCACTCTCAATATGATCTAACTTCATCAAATTAAATTAATCCGCCTAAGCCTCCCCAAAATGTTTCTCTTTTTGTAGAAGATGTTCCCAAACACTTCTCTATTCCATTTGAGCATTTTTTTTCTAGTAAGGCGGTGATGGCATTAAGAATGTTACCCTAACTAGTCCATGTTTCGCGCACAACACCACTACAATTTGGGTTACTTATCCATGCAAGTTCAAATCTAAATGGCCTTTTGTGATTGGGATCATGCAAGCCATGATAATACGCGATCATAGGATGATCACCTTGAAGTAAAATACATAAATTTTGCGATAAATTACCTTGAGACTATCGATCCAAGCTTTTGCTGAGCACAAATCTTGAAGCCTCCCAAACTACTACACTTTGTTTTCCTTTTCTTCTCCAAACAAGAGAAAAAGCCCATGCGCCCCTATTATAGCCATCAAGAAGCAATCATATAAATGATACTTTTGAAAGCTTTATGCGTTTATGGATTACTTATTAGGCTAAGTTCTTATTTTTGATGGCGAGAGACAATGTTTTAGTGAGTCAAGAACATGTTCAAACATAAGGATGCACACTGCGAGGATCAACATAAAACACTTTTGTTGCTACAACCTAATGATAGCTAATGCAAGTAACTTCAACTCACTATATCAAAGAAAAAAATCAATTAACATATGAGTAGTTTAATTCCTACCCTAATTTGAAACCCAAACTTAATGATATACACCGTCGTTTATGAAATATGAGTCGATGATTAACAAAACAACCATGCACCTTCTTAGATGTGTAGATATTAGATCGAGCCACACGAGGCGCAGTTGTTATTATATACACCTACAGTGATCAACATATTTCCTAAGTTAGTTTACCAGTGCCTCTTTAAATTTTCCACACAAAACATGGAAAATCCAATCTAAACAAATTCAAGGGAGAAACTATGCCTACTGAATTGACAATTACCAGCAAAATTAATGAGCAAGAAAGGCTTAAATTAGCTAAAATTCAACCATGGAAAATATAGCCAAAATTAACAATGGAACTTACCCAAAAATGCACTATTTAGCTGAAATTCTACTCCATCAGCGAAAATATGTCAAATGCATATAAATTGATTGCAAAATTCGAAAAAAAATACAAACAATGTGAGTTGAGGTAGCAAACCTAGAAACATCCAACCAAAAATAAAGAAAAATCGAATTGAAACATCACTCTAAGCACCGATGTATAATTTCTAGCTCAAGGCATTGGAGAATTTGGTTGCAAAATATCTCAATAACAACGGCAGACTGGGAGCTTTAGCTTCCTAACAATGACGAAATGAGCGAACTTGGAGAAAGGAGGGCTTCAGCCTTTTAGATTTTGTGTTGAAATGGGGGTAGGGTAGTGTGAGTGGGGATTGCCCAATTGATGAACTAAAATATTGGTTAAATATTTTTTTAACAAATCAAATATGAAGAAAAACAAACAAAGGTTTCACTGGTGGAGCAGCTGATCACTAGGTATTTCATCTTTTAGCACTTGAGTTCGATCCCTGGTGGATACAAAAATTTGAATATTTTGTTTAAACATAATTTATGCTTAACTTGTGACGACCCCGGTAATTCCTTTATATTTGTTATGATTTACATATAAAGTATTTAATAAACTTAAATTTAAATAGCAAGCATAGTATTAGAAAACATAATATCGCGATGCACATCAAGTACAAAATTTTAAATACAAACAAGCGTTTACAAATTTCAAATGGCCGAAATCGGCAAAACAAACAAGTACGCAGTGGAAAGTAATAGTTTTCTTCCTAATAGAAGGCTTCAAAATGTTCCTCCTCCTCAACCTCATTTAAGCTAGTGTCGGGCTCATCTAGAAAAATATCATATGAACACTATCAATATACAGTTGAATAGAAACATTACTTAGGCACATAAGGTGCTCGTGTGTGTGATTTGCACATAGGCAAATATGGTTACTTTGCACATAAAAACGTAGGTTTTAATTTCAAACCTTTCTTGTCACCTAAGAGTGACCCTTACGACTACCCCGGCCGAAATTTACAACCAGCACATTTATCCCGCCTGTCTTATCCTCCAATGGTCGTATCCCGGGTGTTACACCAAATTTTTCTATGACCCTCTCTCTTGAGTAGATCACTCCATCTACCTAAGAGGGGAATTAGGAGATGGAAGGAGGGAGAACTCTTACAGTTGGCTACTCCATTGGTATGTCTTGGCGGAACTTACCCGTTTCACAATCACAATTTATGCACATAGCATAATCTTGGAAGTCTTGCTTCCGTGTTTCAACATATGATTCCAACGTCTTAAAAAAGAATATCATCACTATGAAATAAAGTGATAGAAAATAATATCTCATAAACTATTTAATATAGATATATACATATATCAAATATGAAATTTAATAAAGCAATAGAAAATAATATCTCATAAACTATTTAATATAGATATATACGTATATCAAATATGAAATTTAAACTAAAATATAATAGTATGTATATATACACACACACAGCAACACATACATATATATATCTTTATATATTGTCTAGAATATAAATTTGATACATAAATATATTCTGATTAAAATATAATTAAAAATAAACATATGATTATATATATAGGTTTCTAAGTATAACATATCCACTTATGTATGTAAATTCAAAGTAAATAAAATATAAGTATATATAACTAAATACATACACACGTAGAGCTTATACATATGACTAAAGTGTAAGTGTAACACACATATATACATGTATCAAATATTTGTGTAAACTATAGAAAAATGACATTCAAGACATAAATATATCTATATGTATGTACGTATGATATATATATATATATATATAAGTATAAAAGATCCATTTGAAAATATAGACAACTATATATATAAGACATGCAGACCGATTTTGTTAAACTAGGGATCGATTTTGATAAAGCACCCATATCTTGATAAAACTTTAATAAATCTATTTTTATGAAAATAGTATATTTTGTCAAAATTAATATTTTTCGTAGAAACACATCATTTTATCAAACTAATTTATTTTCATACAATTAATATAGTTTCAAAAATAATATATTGTCATAAAACTAATAATCGAGTATATTTTCATAAAACTATTATAACTTTATGAAACTATTACATTTTCAAAACTAACATTGATTTTGATAAAAAGTTTTGCAATATTAAATATATATCATTATAAGCTTCTTTTTACCAAAATATATCTCCATGAAACCACTTTGAAATCATTAGATCTCCAGAAAATCCTCTTTAAACTACACACATAATTTCAAGAAGCCTAACTCATGAAAAGAATATACATACCAAGCATATGATCAGATAATTGCATAACAAGTTCACAAATGGGCATGTTGATCACATAATAAAAGCAATAACCACATATTAATCATAAACTAGATTAACTCCTATCATAATACCCTTCTAGCATGAAAGTATTACTTAGCCTCAACGAGCAAGTATTCTTGAAATAACATGTATGATAGTAATTATAGCTAAGTTAATCATGAAATTATACTTTAGGGAAGCACTTACTAAAATAAATTAGCTACTAAACCAAGAGTAGGGAAGCATGCTTTTAGCAAGAACTTTTACTCAAGAGCAGTGAAGTAAGCCTTAGCAAGAACTTTTACTCAACATGAACATAAATAACACTTCTACTTATGGGATTAAGCAAGGTTTCTACCTTTTCAAGAATGTTTAAGGGAAATAAAGGGATATAAGGGAGGCTAATAGGTATATATGAATGAAAATAGAAGGGTTTGTATGTATTTATAGGTGGGTGGAAGATAGACCATAAATAGGAAGTGTTTTGTGTGCTAAAAGTAGAGTGAAAGTGGGGGTGTGTTTTTAGGCGGGATTTTGGGATGAAAATGGAGTTGGAGTTGGGATCTATTTATAGAGGAGAAAAGAAGAAAAAGCTAATATTATAACAAAATAAATTTATAAACCATTCGTTCTATATGATTATTTATATGTACACATTACTATATTAATAACCTAGTATATACATATATTTATGTATGTGGACATGTAGGTGTATATGTAGATATATAAATCACCACTAGTCTATATATGTGGATGTGTGTGTGGATATGTAGATATAGAAATCACCACTAGGTGATATATGGATGTGTGTGTGTGTATGTAGAGATAGAATTTACCACTAGTATATATATGGATGTGTGTGTGTGTATAAGTAGTTATATAATTCACAACTAGGTTATATGTGTACATGTAAACAAGTATATTACCCCTAATATATATATATATATATATATAAATATATATATATATATATAAATATATATATATATATGTTGTGTGTGTGTGTAATATATATATATATATGTATATATGTATGTACGTGTGTGTGTGTGTCTATCACTATATGTGTGTGTGTGTGTGTGTGTGTAGAAGTCAATATAATATATATATATAGATGTGTATGTGTAGGGGTATATATATATATATATATATATATATATAGACGCGTGTGTGTGTGTGTGTGTTTATATATATATATATATGTATAGATATATGTGTGTGTATCCATGTGTTATATATCACACTAATATGTAAAGCTATATATATATATATATATATAGAAGCATATATATTGTAAAATATATGTATGAGCTAATATGGATTCATCTTGGAAACTATAATTTTAGTAGGGAAAAGTAATTTTCTAAATATTTATAATAAAAGAAAATAGTTGGAAAGACTTAATGGTCTATGAAAATTATATATATATATATAGTTGTGGAAGAGATAATTAAATTATAAATATTTTGGGTTTTCTATATATCTATTTTTGGTTTTATAAAATTATTTTAGGAATGTGAAATAAATAAATAAATCTAGTAGATTCTAATTTGAAAACAAATATTTCTATAATTATTGACAATAAAAAGCAAAAGTAAAATTAAATTTCATGATATAGAAACAATAATAAAAATAATAACAATATACTAAATTTGTGGGGAAAAATAAAGAGATAACGATTTTTTTGAAAATAAATAAGAAATTCCTAAGTTTAAAAATTTCACGAATAATGAAGAAATGATCATGATTTAAAATGCATGCGTGTACTACACATTACCCTAATGAGTGCCTAAAACTCACATATTGAAAGTAGTTATGACATACTTATAATTCAAATAATAAAATATTACCGGGTCGTTACATAACTATTCACTAAATAAATTTAAAAAGGAAACAAAATTTGCTAGTAGGTGAAATGGTCTACCAGCATTTTTTGTCATATTACTACCTGAGTTTGAATACATGATTTGTGAAATTTAAATAACTTTTTTTGATACTATTTTAATTAGTGATGCCAAGGTTTGTCACTAATTCTCTATAAATAATGATACTTGCCATGAATTCATAAAGGGTGAAAAGTCTATCATAAAATTATTTAAAATTTCATTCTAATACTTAATATTCTTACCTTATTTTAAAAGCCGTCATAGATCCATCACAAATTCATTTTATTTGTGACGGAATTGTATCCGTCATAGAATTTCCGTTAGCGAAAGATAGTTTTCTTGTAATGTTAACAATGATAAATAATATAGATAATTAGAGTAATTATTTTATACTTAATAATATCGAATGAGGCTTGAGGAATCAAATTTTAAAATTGAGAACTTTTCTTCGTTAAAGAATGATTAGTTAATATTATAAATTAGGCAAGAAGAGTGAGTATGTGATTAGTTGTACACATCCACATCATGAAAACTAGCATTTGAAACGACACACACATATATTGTCAAAAGGGTGGAAAAATTTCTTATTCAATTAAATAATGGATACAGTTCCATTAAGACATGCTTTAATTTTCTACACTTACAAGTTACAAATGTAAGTATGATTGCTTGAGGTATCCATCTTAATTAAATGTGTTAGTTGTAGAGAGGTTGTGTACATGAAAGATTGATGTATATTCTTTAGGGTGAATTACAATAAACTCTTCTAACATGTGCCAAAATTATGAAAAAAAAACCTTAGGTATGGAAAATTACATAAACCACCATTTGGGTTTGCTGAAATTACAAAACAAAACAAAAAAAAACCCTTCTGTTAGGATTCCGACTAAAAAGTTATGTTTTCTCCCAAAATACCATCCTTCAATATTTTTAGTAATTGTTGGAAAAAGGTTAATTACAAAAACCTCTTTAGAGATTTGCTGAAATTAAAAAACCCCCTCAGGTATCAGAATTTACAACTACACCCCCAAAGTTTCATTTGTCCAACAAAAAACTCCGACGCAAGGAGGCCTGTGACATCCCGATTTTTGGTTTAACAACGATATAAACCTGTTCTTATAATATACGCGCATGCTTACTAATATTTCATGTTTTGTATGATTCTTCTTTTATTTGTGAATTATGTGACGTGATAATTAGATGATTTTTCAAATTTTAAACGAATTTGACGTTCTAACACAATTTTCGAAATCTTATGTCCTAAATTGCAATTTTTGAAAATATAACTAAAACGTTTTTAATTTCTGGGAAATATACATATAATTTCAGATTTATAAAGATAAAATTTCATCATTTTGGAATTTTTCTAAATTATTTGTGAATTTTCAAATTTTAGGCCTTAAAACCCTAATTTTATGCCCTAAAACCTTGATTCTCGATTTTTACAAACATAAATAAGTACAAATTCAAACTTTTAATTAAATAAAGATATGATTTCAGATTTTATAATATTAGGCCAATAAATATCAGATTTTATTTGATTTTGTGTTCATATTTTATTAAAATATCTTATCTTATCTTATGTTATCTTGTCTTATCTTATCCTATCTTATCTTATCTTATCATATCCTATCTTATCCTATCTTATCCTATATTATCTTATCCTATCTTATCCTATCTTATCTTATCCTATCTTTTCTTATTTTATCCTATCTTATCCTATCTTCTATGCATTTATTATAAATTGACCTTATATTATAAAAATCCTATTTCTTGCCCTAAACTCTATAAAAAGGGGCCATTGTCTTCATTCTCCCACACACACACAAAAAAAGTTCCGCCTAAAAATACCCACCCACACTTACTCCACTCTCAACCCACAAAACACTCCCTATTTATAGCATATCTTCCCCACCTATATATACACCAATAAAACCTTCTTTTTTTTATACATATATACCTATTAGCCCTCCATATACTCCCTGATTTCCCTCACACACTCTTGAAGGTAGAAACCTTGCTTAAACCCTAAGTAAGAGTGTTAATTTATGGTTGCCTTGAGTAAAAGTTCTTGCTTAGGCAGGCTTCAATGCTCTTGAGTAAAAGTTCTTGCTAAAAGCATGCTTCAATGCTCATGAGTAAAAGTTCTTGCCAAGCATGCTTCAATGCTCTTGGTTTAGTAGATTGTCTATTTTTGAAGTGATTTTCATAAGTTGATATTTCATGATTAACTTAGACATAAGTCTTATGTTACATGCTATTTTCTTGAATGCTATTCTTTTGAATACTTGCTAAAAAGCATGTTTTTTTAGTTGTAATTATGCTCTATATTCATAAAATTAGGAATAAAGCATGCTTAGTTATCATTCCAAAATATGGTTTTAATATGCTTTTATAATTTAAAATATGAGAATATGTTCTTTATGTTTTTATGTGAGATTATGTGAAAATGTACAATATTTTCTTAAAATGGATACTAGGTATAAGTTAGTGTCTTAATTTCTAAATTGAGATTATATGAGTATAAGAATATAAGTAGTTAGGTTATTCTTTAAACAAAGATTACTAAGTAGTATCCTAACTATAACTACTAATGTAAGTTTTAGGAGGAAGTCAAGTTGATTTAGCTAAAACAAATCTATAAACTTGATAAACTCTTAAGGTGAGTGCTTTGTCAATTCCTTATGGGGGCTTTGAACTATATGATATAAATTTTATTCGTATAGCCTACCTTATTGAATTTATGCTATCAAATCTTTTGGAAAATGCTTTCCATACATATAAGACAAGTTATTTCCGAAAATATTGCATTCTTTGATATTACCTGTTGTATCTGTCTCAAAATGATTTTTGATACCTTTGGGATATCATATTTTAATTATATTTCTATATATCCCGGCTATAAAAACAAGTTATTACTTTGTTGACAAGTTGTGAGCCATATCTGCTCCGTTATATTTCCGTCTGTCCTTGGTGACGCCCTTGGGAAGTTTGGGCCTAAGTACTTATAAGAGTAATTTTATCGGGCAGAACGGATCGTCGATGGAACCTTTTATATGATACCATTCCGTGAAACCAATTTCTACATACAGTCGGAGAATGACTGTAGTAGGGATTGGAGCGATGTATTGCACGGACGCATGATACATCACCGTCTTGATTAGTGTCGAGGTGGCTTCTCGACAAGAGAGGCATAAGGTTTCTATTATGATTTATCTGTTTTGGGTAGTCATAAGGTTGGAGACTTCGTCTTGGGCTCACTATCAGTATTACTCAGTTCAGTTATTATTATCAAGTTATACTTCACACTACGTGTACTTTATTATGATTTAATCATTTTGAGTCTCATTTTCAGTCAAATATATATATATATATATATATATTTGTATATGGCCTCACTAAGTCATTTGGACTTAACCCCCTCATTTCTTTCTGTTCATTGCCTCAGAATCAAAATAATGGGCATGCATAGGATGGTTGTCGCTCCTCCTGATGTTATATATTAAACTTCATTTCACTCTATCTTGCTATATAATCTGTAGTAAATTAATTCCTATCCTAATTTGAAACCCAAACTTAATGATATACACCGTCGTTTATGAAATATGAGTCAATGATTAACAAAACAACCATGCACCTTCTTAGATGTGTAGATATTAGATCGAGCCAAACGAGGCGCAACTGTTATTATATACACCTATAGTGATCATCATATTTCCTCAGTTGGTTTACCAGTGCCTTTTTAAAATTTCTACACAAAACATGGAAAATCCAATCTAAACAAATTCAAGTGAGAAACTATGCCTACTGAATTGACAATTACCAACAAAATTAATGAGCAAAAAAGGCTTAAATTAGCTAAAATTCAACCATAGAAATATAGCCAAAATTAATAATGGAACTTACCCAAAAATGCACTATTTAGCTGAAATCTAATCCATCGGGGAAAATATGTCAAATGCATATAAATTGATTGCAAAATTCAAAAAAAAAATACATGTCGAAAAATCTAACCAAAAATAAAGAAAAATCGAATTGAAACATCACTCTAAGCACTGAAGTATAATTTCTAGCTCAAGGCATTGGAGAATTTGGTTGTGATGCGGTCGGATTTTGGTTCGACCACATGTCGGGGTCCAAAGAGCTCTTGATAATAATGCTGGTGGCCCACCTATCAAAGAGGGAGGAACGCACGTGAGACTAGCCAATTTTGCTCTGGCGTAGACTCTCCGACGCTCAAGTCAGTGTTTGGAGAAGATGATGAATAGTGAATGAAAAGTTCTCTTGCTTATCAAGAACGAGAGTGAGAATTTTATGATTTTTCTTATCCTTGGGTAGTGAGCCGATTTGGTATATATATGAGAGTGAGGCACCCGGATGTGACATGGTTGGTAGGAGCTAATCAATTTCCTGACATGTGTCGTACTAACATGTGCTTTTTGTCCCTTCATTGATTTCCATTGACGGCTGCTCTCACGTCACATTAATGGGGGGTCTTATTGGCATTTAATGTGTATCCTTGCATTTATGGCCAAGGGTTGCATATATGATTTGGCATTTAATGTGCTTGAGACTGATGAGATGGACCCATGTGCCACTGGGGCGTGTTAGGTGGCGGTAGATTGGACCGGCCATGGGTCGCCAGCTGGATTCACCTTTGTTAGACGTCAAGCTGTGCAATGGCCAAGTATGGGATTTTATCCTCGATATAGATGCGTTCGAGGGCCTCTTACGCCAGCAAGCTCCTTGTGCCCTTAGAACAGGGCTGGACATTTTTTGAGGGCCATAGGTTGTTTCAAGGGTCCCTCGGGTAGTGTACTTGTGCCTCAAGGCCACTTCAAGAGTCGCCAGCTAAGAGCTCCCTCGAGGACAGTCCGTCATAGCGAGGGCTTCAACTTCACACTTAGGCCGTCTGGGGGCACCTGCTAAAGCGGCGTGATGAGGTGGTACCTGGCTCATCATTAGTCCCCCCACTCTTGATTGTGACGGGGACGTCAACTTTCAAGAGTGATTTGTGTGGCGGGGTGCCAAGTGTCCTTTCATTTTTTTGAATTTGAAATGCCAACTGGGCACGAAAAGTCCTACTTTTCCAATTCTAACGACCCACGCGCCCGCTTGGGAGACGTGGCGCACCCCTGCCGATTAATTTCTGACGGCCGAAAGGTCATGATGGCAGGAGGCGTGTTTGGTCATAATTGCTGCAGGCTTTATTGCCACAGCAACTGAGGCGTCATAATGGTTGGTGGCATTTCCCGAATCCCTTATGAATAGTTTAGGGCTTCGCCCCAAGTTGATTTTCCCTTTCACACTCCTCCAAAGCACTCGTACGGGCATTGAAGGTAAGACTTAAAGAACGCCATTGTCATCGTCTTTAGCCGTTCATCCTCTCCTGGTGAACTCTTCTTTCTTTTACTCTTTTTTAACATTTCCAGCCCAGAAACCCTAGCCGCAATGGGTCCGAGAAGTAAGATACAGGACGACTCAGATTTGATGCTTGAGGACTTGGTGGCGGAGGGGGAGGTCTGCCTTCCTTCCCAGCCGGTTTCGAGCTCTGGGATGAACCACGCCGCAGAGACCTCCAGGGCGATCCAAGCAGGGGCGTCGTAGAGTGGGGGGCTCAGAGGGGAGGCGCCTGGCAATGCGCCAGAGAGGGTCCGCCCAAGGCAGAAGAAGAAACTACAAGGACCCATTAGAGGGGACGCCGGACCTAGTGGGTCCCCCGCCAAGAGCCTAAAACCAAGGGGTGGAGGAATGGGCAAATTTTAGACCTCCTCGCTTCTTCAGGATATTTCCAGCAATACCACTGCGGCAGAGATGGATAGGATCCGAGAGGAATTTGGGGTCCAATTCCCCATCCATATGCCTTGCCTCGATGAGAACATGGTGGAGCCTCGTGAGGGGCACGTAGCTTTTAACCTCCACCACTTCAAAGCCGGGTTGCGCCTACCCCTCTCTCTTGAAATTTGAAGGTTGTTGGAGTTCGCCGGCGTGTGTCCTAGCCAAATGGTGCCTAACTCCATCATGATCATCGTCGCCTTCATGGTGATCATGAAATGCCTCAACGAGTCGGTTCGGTTCGGCCTAGGCGAATCGACTGAGGATGAGCCCAGCTTCTTGTATCTGTCCGCTCGTTCGGCTTCCTCGAAGGTGCTGGATGGCTTTAAGTCCTCCTACGAATCAGGGTGGAAAAGGAAGTTCGTGTTCGTGGAAGATCGAAGGCAGTTTGGAATGCCCTCGAATTGGCACCAATCGCCCGTACTTAACCGTAACTTCTACCACGAGGAGCCTAGCTTTGATGAGGGGAAAGTAGCGGACTTCGCTAGTACGGGGAGAAGGTACGCTCTCTTCCTGACCTCTGAAGATGTACTCCGAGCCTGCCGCCTCTCGAGCGCCTCCAGCGACCCCCGCCTAAGCGAGCGCCCGGGTACGAGGCGCCATACTTATACAAAAAGCGACCCTAGGGCCTAAAATCTCTCTCCCCTTTTTTTTCTCTTTTTTTTTAGAGTTCCCATTGATACTGGCTAACATCTTTTCCTATGCAGGTCTACAAATCCTAATGGATGCACGCCGAGCTTTGTTGGCTAGGCTCGATCGGCCCCAACCTCCTCGCCCTAAAGTATCCGCCTTCTGCAAGGCGGTTACCCAGAAATCACGGCATTCGAGGAGAGATTCTAGCACCGAAGAGGGATCAAGTCAGAGTGCCGAGGCCTCCCGCATCGAAACTGGGGTGGAAAGGGACACCTCCCAAACTGAGGATGCCCGAGCAACCCTGGTCGACGAGGTTGCGGAAGCCACGAGGAGGACCGAGAGAGGTCAAGAACCCTCAAACCAAAATAGCCCCCAAGATCAACCTTCCACACCGCCGGGGGCTCCAGTTACTACCGACGAGAACACTTCAGTCGTCGCTCCATCAAGGCCCTCACCAACCAAGGTGTCGCCCCCGCCTCAGTCAGAGGCTCCACTTGGCAGACCCCCACTGTGGCTCCTCAAGCGACCCCTACCACACGACCGAGCTCCCAGCCCGAGAGGGTCGCCCCTCGAAGGGCCATGCCTGGGGTGTTTATTCGCGAGGGTGGCACCGAGGGCACTCAAAAGAGGGCTGCAGTGGAAGAGGCTTCTCAGGGGGCCAAAAAGCAAAGGCCCGATCCTGCGGGCAAAGGGAAACATGTCGCCAGCCCTAAGCCCTCGAATACTGACGAGGAGAAAGAGCTCCTCAAATGTGCGGATGCAGGGCCCAGCTACCCTGTTAACTTTTAGGACCACCATTCCATTGAGACTAACACCAAGATGAACTTGACACTCCTCCGAGGTCTCCAATTGCCAGCTAACGAGCGGGCGCTCCTAAAGTGCTCTATTGCGGACTTTGAGACAAATCTCGCCAACGCCTTAATTGGGGTAAGAAAAATTTTCGCTTTCGCTTTCCATTAAGTTTGCTATATACTTTGTCTAAACTCCCTCAATAATATTGGGTAGGTCATCGTCCCCCTCTCCTATTACTTCCTTCGATGCACCAATATTTTTCGCCGGGGGAAGAACAGGTACAAGAGGATGTTCAAGGAGGAGAGGAAGAAAAAACACCAAGTGTCTGCCGAGATGAAGAAGTGCCCCGAAGAGACTGAGGTCCATGCCGGGGAGCTAGCCTCGACTAATGATACTCTTCGAGAGCAGCTACAAGAGAGCCAACAACTTCTCGTGCCCGCTAGGATCCGCATCACTGAGCTTGAGAGGCAGTGCAAGGTCTTGGACGATGGGAGGAGACTCGGGCCCTGTGCGAGGAGGTTGCCCTCGATCGAGACTTCGCCAAAGAGCGCCTCGAGGTGGTAAACCAGAAGTGAGCCGAGGCCGAGGTGAAAGCCTTCCAGAAATACGACGAGGGCATCAAGGCGGGACTCCAAAGAGCCAAGTGGACCTTCCCGTGGGGGTGTCACAAGAGGATCAAGCGTGCCTTCTCGAGGTTCCTTGTGAGCGGCGAGTTCGACTACATTCGAATCTACCTTAGCTTTCAGGATTCTGCAGAGGCGATCGACCTCCACTACTAGAAAATGCGGTTTTGGCCACGGATTTTTAACCACAGATGAAATCGGTTGCCAATAGCGACGGAAATGCTCACGAATTTAAAAAAAAACGAAAACATTTGGCCACGAATTTATCCGTGGCCAATAAATAAATTTATTTTTTATTTTTTATTTTTTATTTTTTAAATTTGGACTTGGGCACGGATTTATCCGTGGCCAATAAATAAATTTAATTTTTTTTTTTAAATTTGGACTTGGCCACAGATTTATCCGTGGCCAATAAATAAATTTAAATTTTTTTAAAAATTTGGACTTGGCCACGGATTTATCCGTGGCCAATAAATAAATTAAATTTTTTTTTAAATTTGGACTTGGCCACGGATAAATCGTGGCCAATAAATAATTTTAATTTTTTCTTATTTTAAATGACTCGCTTAAATCGCCTGATCTGACATTACGGGGCACCAAAAGGTTCGAGTCATTTCAAAATCATATTATTTTTATCGCGGTTATTATATTTTCCCATCTTATGCGTTGAAAATTACAGTTTGCTTAGTGAGAATATATTTTTCCTCTTTCGATGACATATACGAATGACTTCATAGTTCGGTGTCAATATATACTAACGTCAGTTAACTTGTATAGGAATTATAAAAAAATGGACTTTCAAGCAGATTGATTAGTGTTGAAGTTGTATTGCTCCAATCGTACGATTTTGTCTAACCTAATTAACGAAAACGCACGATTCATCAAAAGTCAACATGAAGTTTTGACCATTGGCCACAGATTTATCCGTGGCCAATAAATAAATTTAAATTTTTTTAAAAAAAATTTGGACTTAGCCATGGATTTATCCGTGGCCAATAAATAAATTTAATTTTTTTTTTTAAATTTGGACTTGGATCCGTGGCCAATAAATAAATTTAATTTTTTTAAAAAAAAATTAGACTTGGCCACGGATAAATCCGTGGCCAATAAATAAATTAAATTTTTTTTTTAAATTTGGACTAAATAAATTAAATTTTTTTTTAAATTTGGACTTGGCCACGGATTTATCCATGGCCAATAAATAAATTTAATATTTTTCAATTTTAAATGAATCGCTTAAATCGCCCGATCCGACATTACGGAGCACTAAAAGGTTTGAGTCATTTCAAAATCATATTTTTTTCATCACGGTTATTATATTTTTTCCCATTTTATGCGTTGAAAATTACAGTTTGCTTAGCGAGAATACATTTTTCCTCTTTCGGTGATATATACGAATGACTTCAAATTTAATCAATTTATTTAAACATTTAGTCCTTTCAATCAATTCAATTAGTCAATTATGTATAATTGTAATACTATATAATTTGATAATTTAATCAATTTATTTAAACATTCTAATCGAATATTTTATTTTATATTCTCTTAATAGCTAATCGGTCAATTGTATTTTGAAAGTATTGATCTAACGATGACACTATATTTTCAATTTTGATTGATTTTATTTTGTCAATTATACTAAATTTAAGTAAATAAATTGATAGTTTGACATACAATGAATAAAATCACTTTAATTTCTTAAATTGAATCAAAATAATCAATAAAAAATTTCAAATTTTTATAAGGTCAAAGTTATAATTCTTTTTAATTTTGATTTTGTATCCCAAAATTAGCTGTTGATAAAAGTAAAATTAGAAAGAATTATAATTTGCACGATTTAATATTTCCTAATTAAATCATAATAAGTATGAATTAATAAAATATATTCACACATAGATATAAATTAGTAAAATTTGATAACAAAACTCAATATATAAATGTGTATAAATATTATTGGCATGCCTTCTTAAACAAGAAGTTCATCATAGCCTAGCGCAAATGCGCTTGGCAATATACCAAGAGGTCTCGAGTTCGAGTCCCACTGGTAACGGTGAAATTTGATTAATTGAAATTGGCACGCCGAGCTGGGCCGGGTCGCACTGCTAGGCTGGTAGGCGAGCGAGTTGGGCCTGCTATGGGCTGGGTGGGGTTGTTCCAGTTTTTTTTTTCCGTGGCTAGATTTAATTTTTTTTAAATTATTTTTTTTAATCTTAGCCACGGATAAATCCGTGGCTAAATAAAAAATTAAAAAAAATTAATTAATAGTAGCCACGGATAAATCCGTGGCTAAATGTAAATTTTTTTAAAAAAGAAAAAAGGTTGGCCACGGAAATATCCGTAGCCAAATTTATCATTTTTTTAAATTTTTTATTTTTGGCCACGAATTTATCCGTGGCTAAATTTATTTATTTTTTTAATAATATTAATTTTGGCCACGGATAAATCCGTGGCTAGATTTAATTTTTTTAAAATTTTTTTATTTTTGGCCACGGTTAAATCTGTGGCTAAATTGAAAAAATCTGTGACCAGTGTCCGTGGCCATGTTTAGCAACGTCATTTTTGGCCACGGAATTTTTTCGTGGCCATTTGTTTTGGCTACGGATTTTTTGCCAAAATCCGTGGCCAAATCCTTGTTTTCTAGTAGTGCTCGTTCTCAACCAACTCCAAGTGCGAGGCAAGCTGGACGAGGATTTTGATCGAGACTCCATTGGACTCTCTTTCGGCCGCAACGGGATGCCTCTGGAAGAAGCGTTGCCCTCATTAGCGAAGTCCAAGGAGTTCGATTTCCAAGGGAACGAGTTCAACTTCATCTTTCGCCGCCTCGACATCGTCCCTCCTGAGAGCACGAAAGGTGAATCGTCAGGGGAAGAAGACCTTCCGCTCCTGTCTGTGCTAGCCCCCGAGTCCTAGAAAGACCAAATGGCTGGGCCAAGTTCCCCCAGCAACCCCGAGGGCGAAGACGATGGTGGCGATGAGGCGGCGGTGAACGCTGGGGCCAGGGCCAGGGCGGAGTCTAGGATGAAGGACCCGTCGCAGTTAGCGACTAGGTAGAGCCTTATTCACTGTAACCTCCCCAAGCCTCTGTAACCCCCTTTTGTAAATCGAATGCCCTCAGGTTCATTAATGAAATTCATTCTTTCAAGGCATTTCCTGATTCATAAAGCATGTTATCAGT
Source organism: Petrea volubilis (assembly GCA_026212405.1). Taxonomy (NCBI): domain Eukaryota; kingdom Viridiplantae; phylum Streptophyta; class Magnoliopsida; order Lamiales; family Verbenaceae; genus Petrea; species Petrea volubilis. The sequence goes on along the minus strand of CM047871.1, from coordinate 13,250,370 downwards.
TTTTGCTTTTACTTAATAAGTCATGATAATGTTTCGGAAAGTTCGAGGATGGATCCCCTCGATTCCATGAGTACATTGGATTGCATGATCAATAAATAAGGTAAAGGGGGTACGAAATTGACTAGTGGCGTGCGAGAACAAATTAAACGAATCGAGAGGGAAAAGAAAATATTTTAAGGATTAACGTTGAAATTTACAGCATAAGTTCGTACAACCATTTCATACAACCCTCTTTCCCCTCGAAATAAAAGTGTCCTCGACACGTTTCTTAATCAACCAACACAATAATTAAATGAGGAGAGAACAACAGACTTATTTTATTTTAAACATAAAACTTTCTGAGGTTTGAAGCGTTCCATAGTCGAGGCAGCTCTCTTCCATCCATGCCCTCGAGCTGGTACGCTTTATTTTTTGAGACCTTTACAACTTTGTAGGGCCCTTCCCAGTTTGGATCCAACTTTCCATATGCTTGGATACCTCAACCTTCTTGAGGACCAGGTCTCCAAGCTAGAAGTTACTGGGCATACTCCTTTATTATAAGCTCGGGCCATGGAGGCTCGATACTTTTGTATCCTCGGCCAGGCTTCATTCCATTTTTTCTAGAGCAGGTTTAACTCCGTGGCATGATTCTCCTCGTTTCTGGACTTATTGAAATGCGCTACCCTAGCTGTATTGTGCAATATTTTAGCTAGGATTACCTCTTGTGATCCGTACACTAAGGCATATGGGGAGTCCGTTGTTGCCGTTCGAGGGGTGGTGCGATAGGCCCACAGTACCCCAGGCAACTCGTCTGCCCATTCTCCTTTAAGAGAGCCCAGTGACATGTTCAGATTTTGTAGAATGATGCAGTTGGTGACCTCGACTTGACCGTTTGCTTGGGGGTTTCCCACCAATATGAACCATTGCTCGATGCCATGACTCTGGCACCACTCAATCGTGGCCCGACTCTGGAACTGAGTGTCGTTGTTCGATATCAATACTCGAGGGACCCCGAATCGACATATGATATTCTTCCATATAAAGGATCGAATCGAGCGTTTGTAATCTTGGGGACTGCCTCAGCTTCAACACACTTCGTAAAATATTCCACTACTACTATGGCAAACCTCCTTTGACCCTTGCCGATGGGGAAAGGTCCAACCACATCGATTCCCCATTGATCAAAGCACCACAAAATTTTGACATTCACCATTTCTGCAACTGGCTCGTGAGGGAGGTTGTCGTAGAACTGGCATTTCGGGAATTTTCGGGCATGCTCAGATGCGTCCTCTAAGATCGTAGGCCAATAGAAACCACTCCTCATGATTTACTTGGACAGGGACCTTCCTCCTGCGTGGTTCCCACAGCTTCCTTTGTGGACCGATTGCATTACCTTCGGGGCTTCCGAGGGGAGGAGACATCTAAGTGGGTATCCGAGGAAAGATTTTCGGAATAACGTTCCCTCATTGTTTAAGGCGCACCTCACGCATTGCCTCCTCAACCTCCGTGCCTGACTTGATCGGTTGTTCCCTCTTCCCTCTCCAAAAAGACACGAATTTTATCCTGCCAACTAGACTCGAGGGGCTGGATGGGTAAGATGTCGGTTACCTGTTCTCGAATTGAAGGTGAATCGAGGATTTTGAACTGACCACTTGGTCCCTGGTACCTTTGAGGGCACTTTCAAACTTTGATAAGGCATCCGCACACTCATTTTCCTCCCTCGGTATTTGTTCCAAAGTGTAAGATTTGAAACTTTCCTTCAACTTGGTGACGTGCTCGAGGTATTTGGTCATCACAGTGTCTCTGGCTTCATATGTTCCGCCGATTTGATTGGATACCAACTGAGAATCGGTGAAGGCCTTGATATGGGAGACCCCTTCTCTGATTGCCATTTCAAGGCCAACGATGAGGGCTTCATACTCTGCTTCGTTGTTTGTGATAGAGAAATTAAGTCTAATGGCGAACTCCACCACATTGCCTTCTGGGCTCTGTAAAGTAATTTCAGCTCCCCCCTGCGTGGTGGAGGAGCCATCGACATGTATGATCCATGGGGCTGTGGTGGGTGGGCCTTCTTCCGGTAGTCCAACCCTCTCAAGGAGAAAGTCTACCAACACCTGGGCTTGGATGGTAGTTCGTGGTTGGTATAAGATATTAAACTCTACCAACTCTATAGCCCATTTAATGAGCCTGCCCAATGTATCTGGCTTTGAAATGACTTGTCAGAGGGGGCTGGACTGTGAGCAGGTTCAACTCAGGTACCTTCCTTACCTTCTTGAAGAAAAGCACATTCCTGTCAACCGACCAAGATATGAACCTGTTGAGGGAGACAATCCGGCCGCAAAGCCTCTGAACGTCCTTCACCTAACTTGGAGCCCCATTCCTTTTCAGTGCCTCGATTTTTTTGGGGTTGGCCTCGATTCCCTCTCGCTGACCATATAACCTAGGAACTTCCCCCTCGAACTCCGAACGTGCATTTTGAGGGGTTGAGTTTGAGGCTAAACTCTTTAAGCACTTGAAAGACTTCCTCCAAATGTTCAAGGTGGTCTTTCTCCTCTGTGCTCTTAACGATCATGTCGTCCACATAGACTTCAATAATGCATCCGATTAGTTCTTTAAAGATGAGGCTTACTAACTTTTGGTAAGTCGCCCCAGCGTTCTTAAATCCGAAAGGCATGACTAAAAGGCAGTACACCCCCATCTCCACCACAAATGAGGTTTTGGGCTGGTCCTCCGGGGCCATTGAGATTTGATAGTGTCCCTGATAGACATCCATCATACTCATCATTTCACAGCCCGCCATGGAATCCACAAGCTGATCAATCCGAGGGAGCGGGTAGGGGTCCTTTGGGCACGCCTTGTTGAGATCTGTGAAGTCATTGCACATTCCCCATTTATCTTGCCCCTTGGGGACCACTACCACATTGCATAGCCATTTGGGGAAGTGTATTGGCATGATATACCCAGCTTCCAGCAATTTGTTCACTTTTCCATCTATTATTATATTCCTTTCTGCCCCGAAGACTCTCTTTTTTTGTTTGATAGGCTTAAATTTAAGCGGTGCACGATAACCTCGGGACTAATCCCGGGAAAATTCGAGGGTTGCCATGTAAATACATCCCTATTCTCTCGAAGGAACTGAATGAGCATCACCTCCTTGGCCTTGTCAAGTTGCCCTCCAATATTGGTAGTCTTCTCGGGGTTCGCCGGTTCTAGCTCGATAGCCTTAGATTCTCCAGTGGGCTCGATCCTGCTGTCCTCGAGTCTTCTATTTTTCGAGGACGTCCCTACTGGTCCTTTAGAATCGCTATCGGAGGTCCATGCATCGACAACATCGCATCGCACCTGCTCGATCCCAGCTTCAGTGGAGAATTTCATCATAGGGTAGTAGGTTGACACCACCGCCCTAAATGCGTTGAGCACCGGACAGCCCAAAATCATGTTGTAGGCAAATGAGGTATCCACTACCATATAATTTACCATCAGAGTCCTTCTGGTCGGCTCCCAGCCGAGGGATGTCGGAAGCTCGATCTGCCCCAGGGGGGTAATTTGGGATCCCCCGAAGCCTACCAAGGGCGTCAGCACCGGCTTCATATCTATCTTGCCCATGCCCATCTTCTTTAATGTCAAGTAGAACGGGACATTAGCGGAGCTGCCATTATCGATCAATGTTTTGGTGACGGCGAAGTGGGCCACATCCGTCGTCACCACCATCGGATAATCGTGTTGCTCGACCCGACCTTTCGGGGTTTGTACTGGGACCTTGTCACTTTCGTTGAACTCTATCGAGCATCTCTCGATCGCATTGACAGTTGAGGGCGACCTAACTCCTCGAGGGCAAACCGGTCATACTGGAGATTCCTGCCCACTTTTTGTGCCAGGACTGGGTGTCACCCCCCACTGGCCCCCCAGTGATCATGAGGATTGTGCCTTTGGTGGGATGGTTGCCACTCATCAGTCTCTTCCCCGCTTTTTTCGAGGATTTTGGGTGTCTTGGGGGGCTTTGCTTCCTGGGTGACCTCGACCTTTCTCAATGGATTGGGAGGCTTGAGCGTCGTAATACTCCAACTTTTTAACGAACTCCTGGAGCTTCCCACCACGGATCAAGGTCTCGATCTCATCTTGCAAGATGTAACAATCCTCTGTGTTGTGTCCATATTGTTGGTGGTAGGCACAATACTTCCCACTTCTCCTGGCTCTCCTCCCCTCGGGTATCCTCTTAGGCGTCGAAAATGCATGGCACCCAAGAAGAGTGAAAATTTCTGCCGGGGTCTTGGTGAGGGTGGCATAATCTTTGTAATTCCTGGTGGGCTCTTTCTTCTCCTTGCTTCTCAACTTTTCTTCCCGGCGCTTGGTACTCCCTTCGCTTTTGGCCTTAGGAGGATGCTTTATCAAGTTGAGCTTCTCCACCTCCATATACTTGGAAGCGAGCTGCTGGATGCCAGCAATAGTTCGGGGGGCCTGCATAATAATGGCCTCCACACAACTCTCATTCTTCAGAGCTTGATAGAGTGCATGCTTTATGAACTCCACTCTGACATCCTTCACCTTAAGGAGTTCATTGTTGAACCTTTCCATGAAAGCCCGTAGGGTTTCTCTTTCCTTCTGGATGATCCCATATAAGTGAGTATGGGACAGCTTGGTGGATATCTTGGCGGCGAAATGGTTCAAGAACCGATCTGCAAGTTCCTCATATGAGGAGATGGACTATGGTTCCATCTTTTTAAACCATGTAAAATAATTCCCTGGAGGGTGGTGGAGAAGAGGCGAGCCCATACATGCAGGTTGCCGGTCGCTACCCCTACTATGTCCTCATAGTGAGTGAGATGTTCCACTGGGTCCGTGGTGCCGTCATAACAGGGTAGGCTGGTAGGCATGCGCTTGTCAGGGGCTAAGCGCGATTCCGCGATCTCTAAAACGAAAGGGGACCTCTCCAATTGGTGGTTATAAGGAGGCATGTATCGCGTAGCATGCACCCTTATGCTCTTCTCCCCTTCATATCGCCTTGAGAGTCGCTCTATTTCAGTATGTAATTCGCTGACCTACTGGCGCATATGAGCTAACTCTTCCGGTCCTTCCTCCCTTTGTGGGCGTGGACGGTATCCACCAGTCCTGAACCTAGCGGGAGCGTCCACGGCCTTACGTCAAGGGGGACCCGGTGGGTGGCATGATTACCGGACTCTGCTGCTTCTTCCCGGCGGGAATGTCGATGGCTCCTGTCGCGCTGGAAATGACTCTATGAGGGGGCGGGGTGTTCACTGCGGCGAGGGACGGCGGAAGCCCCTACCTCGTTCGGCAATGGAGATAGTCCCCCAGATGACAATTGGATCAGAGTCTGGTCATCGCAGGCCCCCAGCAGCTGCCTGACACAGCTGATGGGGAGGGTGACCGAATGCTCCACTTGTTGTGTGTCCGCTGCATGGGTCGGTAGGGGGTCGTGGGAAGGACCTACCCCTGGCCCTGCAGGCGATAAGGGGGCGGCGTGCCCCTTGCCTATGTATATAACGTTGACGACTTCCCTTGCCCGTTGAGTTACTTCGGGAGGGTCACAGTTGCCCCTTTCCAACAAAGTTCCGGACACATGGGTTCGCCGTGTATTCACCATTTTTTTTTTCTCTTTTTAAGGATCACCTCTTGGACAAGATTAGGCCCTCCTTCTAGCGCCAAAATGATGCGGTCGGATTTTGGTTCGACCACGTGTCGGGGTCCAAAGAGCTCTTGATAATAATGCTGGTGGCCCACCGGTCAAAGAGGAAGGAACGCACGTGAGACTAGCTGGTTTTACCCCAGCGTAGGCTCTCCGATGCTCAAGTCAGTGTTTGGAGAAGATGATGAATAGTAAAGGAAAAGTTCTCTTGCTTATCAAGAATAAGAGTGAGAATCTTATGATTTTCCTTACCCTTATATGGAGAGCCGATTTGGTAAATATATGAGAGTGAGGCATCCGGATGTGACATGGTTAGTAGAAGCCAATCAATTTCCTAACATGTGCCGTACCAGCATGTGCTTTTTGTCCCTTCATTGATTCCCATTGATGACTGCTCTCACGTCCCATTAATAGGGGTCCTTATTGGCATTTAATGTATATCCTTAGCATTTATGACCAAAGATTGCATATATGACTTGGTATTTAATGCGCTTGAGACTGATGGACCCATGTGCCACTGGGGCCTGCTAGGTGGCGGTAGGTTGGACCTGCCATTGGTCGCCCGCTGCATTCACCACTGATAGACGTTAAGCTGTGTAATGGTCAAGTATGGGATTTTCTCCTCGATATGGACGCGTTTAAGGGACTCTTATGCCAGCAAGCTCCTTGTGCCCTTAAAACAAGGCTGGACATTTTTTGAGGGCCATGGGTTATTTCGAGGGTCCCTCGGGTAGCGTACTTGTGCCTCAAGGTCACTTCAAGAGTCGCCAGCTAAGAGCTCCACTGAGGACAGTCCGTCATATCGAGGGCTTCAACTTCACACTTAGGCCGTCTGGGGGCACCTGCTGACGTGGCGTGATGAGGTGGTACCTCGCTCATCAGGTTGCAAAAAATCACAATAACAACGGCAGACTAAGAGCTTTAGCTTCCTAACAATGATGAAATGAGCAAACTTGGAGAAGGGAGGGCTTTAGTCTTTTAGATTTTATGTTGTAATGGGGGTAGGGTAGTGTGAGTGGGGATTGCCTAATTGATGAACTAAAATATCGGTTAAATATTTGTTTAATAAATCAAATAGGAAGAAAAACAAACAAAGGCTTCACTGGTGGAGCGGTTGATCACCAGGGATTTCATCTTTTAGCACTCGAGTTTGATTCTTGGCGGATACAAAAATTTGAATTTTTTTTAAACATAATTTATGCTTAACTATTCACTAAATAAATTTAAAAAGGAAACAAAATTTGCTAGTAGGTGAAGTGGTCTACCAGCATTTTTTGTCATATTACTACCTGAGTTTGAATACATGATTTGTGAAATTTAAATAACTTTTTTTGATGCTATTTTAATTAGTGATGCCAAGGTTTGTCATTAATTCTCTATAAATAATGATACTTGTAATGAATTCATAAAGGATGAAAAGTCTATCACAAAATTATTTTAAATTTCATTCTAATACTTAATATTCTTACCTTATTTTAAAATCCGTCATAGATCCATCACAAATTCATTTTATTTGTGACGGAGTTGTATCCGTCATAGAATTTCCGTTAGTAAAGCATACTTTTCTTGTAGTGTTAACAATGATAAATAATATAGATAATTAGAGTGGTTATTCTATACTTAATAATGTCGAATAAGGCTTGAGGAATCAAATTTTAAAATTGAGAACTTTTCTTCATTAAAGAATGATTTAGTTAATTTTATAAATTAGGCAAGAAGAGTGAGTATGTGATTAGTTGTACACATCAACATCATGAAAACTAGCATTTGAAACGACACACATATATATAGTCAAAAGGGTGGGAAAATTGCTTATTCAATTAAATAATGGATACAGTTCCATTAAGACATGCTTTAATTTTCTACACTTACAAGTTACAAATGTAATTATTGATTGCTTGAGGTATCCATCTTAATTAAATGTGTTAGTTGTAGAGAAGTTGTGTACATGAAAGATTGATGTATATTCTTTAGGGT
>CM047871.1:13212239-13242270 GCA_026212405.1 Petrea volubilis | reverse complement strand
TTTTATCAAATGTAAAATCATATAAATTTTCCGAACACAATAACACAAATTTCACATCATTTCTACTATTTTCCACCTCGACGGGCTGTTATCTTATCTCGTCGAGCCATAAACCCCAATTTCAACCTACACTCCAATCCCAACGAAACAATCTGGTGGTTATATCCCGGGCATATGCCGAATTTTCCTATGACCCACTTCCATACGTAAACTCTCCATCCACGCAAAGCAGGATTAGGCAACAATGGAGGATCGATGACTATTTTAAGACTAGCAAGCCCATATACACGCAAATTTCAGCATGCTTAACACAATTTCAGCACAATTCAAACTGTTTTCAGCATGTCTTTGCATAATTTCAGCATGGATCATATAGTTTCCAGCTTATATAAATCGGAATTTTCAGACTGCGAAACAGAAATTCCAGATTGCAAATTCTGAAATTTCCAGCTTGTTAAATATTGAAATTCCAGCTTGATACACACTGAAATTTCCAGCTTTGTAAAACAGGTTTTCAGCTTGTAAAAGTTCAGATTTCCAGCTTGCAAAGATAGAATTTTCATCTTGAAAATAGGATTTCCAGCATGTGAATAAACAGAATTTCAGTTTCTAAGGCCGATATATACAACCAGCACATTTTTCCTGCCTGCCTTATCCTCCGGTGGTCGTACCCCAAGCATACACCTAATATTTACCTACGACCCACTCTCTTGAGTAGATCACTCCTTCTATCCAAGGGGGGATTAGGAGATGTAAGGAGTGTGGACTTTTATAACCAGCTACTCAATAGTATGTCCCGACGGAACACACTTCTGACTACTCCGGCATATTTAGGCCCATTCGTATAATATTCATGCAATCACATAATCATCGAAGTTTACTCCCATATCCATAAGTCTTTATTTAGTATTAAATTTGTTATAAGTAAGATAAAGTTTTCCTATATATATATATACATAAGAAACTTTCACCAAGCTCTTTTGAAAAGAACAATAGTTTCCAACTTTTAGTAAAGTAAGCTCCATTATCATTAATGAAAGATTTTTATATCTCTTTACTAAGTATAAGTATACTTACATATAGCAAAAAAATGTGAAAATATGTATATATATATATATTGTAGTAAAAGTATACTCAGAAAACGATCCCTAACACATTTTAGTAATAAACTTAATAATTTTATAAAATAGGATACTCTCAAGATTAACAACTTGTCTTAATAAAAGTACTATTTTTGTAAGAAAAGTAGTCTTACATACTTAGTAGGATTTGTTAACTTTATAGTGATTTTAAACATTTATTAACTAAGCAAAAATATAAGCATGCACTTATTCAAGTAAGCCTCTAAAATGTACTTCCATAACTAGTTACAACTTAAAAAAAATCACATTGAAAGTCATGAGTTTACAAAATTCTTTATGTATATAAACTAAGTATATTTTATGAAATTTCCTTCTTTAACGTTAGACTATACATTACTAAAATAAGCATAAATCTATAGTTTAAATCTAGGGTAACTTCTTACTTATCAAAATAGTAGATAGTTGTGTGGAGCTTTTTTTACTAAATCTTTCCAAAAACAACATATTTATGTGGATTGCAAGTTATCAAGTAAGATGAAAGTACTATTTCCCATTCTACATCAAGTTGTAGGAATTTAAACACTATAATCAACTATCAAGTCTCCCTAGGTATAGAATTGTTACATAAAACTTCAAATAAATCATATATTACTACATAACCATAGAACTCCATAGCCACATGATCAAAAACATATTAATAAGTTTAACTACTTCTCAACTTCCTCTCAAACATAACAAAACTATTAAGCTATAATTATCATGGAACGTTAAATCTAAGCAATCTAATATCTATTCCAACACAAATAAAGCCACTTTCCATTAAGAATCATAACATACAAGATCAAGCATGAACCTTGGGAAAAATAGCATGATAGTAGCAAAAATAACTAAAATCCTCAACTTGGAGGCATGTTTGGCAAAAGCTATCACTCAAGGCCATTCAAGCTTGATTCATTCACATAGCTTGGGCACAAGAGTATAGAAGCTTGCCTAGTAGAAATACACTACTCAAAAAAGAAGAAAGAAACCTCTACTTAAGTGTACAAAGAAGGTTCCTACCTTGAATTCTTGCAAAGTAGTGTAGGGAAAAGGTAAGAATGTGTAGTATTTTTGGGAGAAAAGTGAGAGTGCATGTGTGTGCAAAGGGGCCGGTTTTTCTAAGGAGAAAAGAGAGTGGGATTGTAGTCTTGTTTATAGAAATAAAGAGAAGAAATGGACTAATTTTATATTATTAAGGTCAATTTATTAATAAATGCAAGTTTACACCTAAGTTGGCTTATTAATGAAATCTTCCACCTTTCATCCTTGTGTGGAAGACTATTTAGGCCTTGGTGCTAATCCTATTATATGATTCACAAGCTAGGTAAACAAGAACCGTGCATGAATAATTATTAATTATGTATTAGAGGAGATTATTCTTGCAAAAATATCATAAAATATGATAAAATCTAGAATTTATATTTCTCATTAATTAAAATCCAAAAATTATATTTATAAATAATTAAAATTCAAAAATTATACATATAAATTCAGAAAATATATTGTTGTATTTATAAAATTTGAAAATTATAATTTTATTTGAAATTTATGATTTATTTGAGGAAAATTCGAGAATTATGGAAATTTAAATTCTAATTTCGAAAAAAATATATATCCAAGAAATAATAGTCTAGAATATTTAATTATTCAATTTTATTTGAGGTAAGAATAAAATGCATTTTTGAAAAATATAATTTTTGTAGAGAAAGGAAATTTTCTAAATAATTATAATAAAAGAAAATAATTGGAAACTTAATGGTTTTAGGAAAATTATATATATATATATATATATGTATGTATATAGTTATAGGAGAGATAATTAAATATAAAACTATATTTTGGTGGCAAAGGATTAATACACATCTCCCTAATAATAATACTAACAGTTTAAAGTTTTCCAAGTATTCATCCTTTTACCACTAATTTCATGAAAATGACATAAAATGGTTAATTAATATAATGGAAGAAATACTTAATTATATATATATATATATATATATATATTCAGTCACCTAGACCTAAAATAATATACTTAGTTTAGACATGTTTAATCAATAAATAAATAAATACATGTAGTAGATGTATATTTTCTAATTTGAAACAAGTATTTCTATAATTTTCGAAAATTAAGAGTAAAATTAAAATTAAATTTCATTATATGGAAACAAGAATACCAATAATAAAATAACAACAATATATTAAATTTGTACGAAAAATGAAGAGATAATGATTTTTCGGGAAAACAAAATTTAATAAGACATTCATAATTTTAAAATTTCACTAATAATAATTCACATGTGATAAAATGCATATAGTGTGATGCACATTTATTCACAGTTAAAAATCACATATAGTTTTAAAAATCCTCATAAATTCATAACTTCAATTGTTGAAATAATAGGAATTACCGGGTCGTCACAATGGGGACTAAACTCCAATTTAAACGAAGATGAGTTGGGGAGTTGCTTTTAAGTTGCCGTTATTTTTGTCGCTAAAAGGCAAGACTTCTATCAAAATAATTCGAATATATTTTTATGTTTACATTCAAATCAACTATTTGTGATTGATTGTATTTTACTGTTTTCTTCTATCCAATTTTAATTACCTTGTTTCTTCTCATTTTTAATTAGGATATGTGATACATTTTCATTTTGATGATGTCAACCGCAATAAACTCAACAATAACATTCATTCCCTTGTTTTTATAGAGAGAAACTATTGTCATATATAAATATTACTTTTTACATAATTATGTAATCTATAAATTATTAATCCCATTATCATATTTAAATATTTTTATAATCTGAAAATTCAATAATTTTATACTACATGCTCAATCATATTTTTATTTTGACACCAAAATCAAATACACAACAAAAATAATCTAATCCCCATAAAAATAAAAAATAAGAACGAAACAACAGCCATTGGGAATTTTTTTCGGCAAATTTAACCAAACATTCCATAAGTAATATGCAATATTGTTATATCTTATACAGTTAAAAATACACAATAATTCAGTTTATCTGACATTTTCTTTCCGTCACATTTTTTTTTTATTTTTTCTTTTTTCCTTTTGAATTCTTTGTACAAATAAATTCCGATAATCTGAAATCGGACTTCCATTTCCTTGCCGCTTTCACTTTCACCTCCCGAAAAAGACCTCACACAAAATATCCAAACAAAGAAAGAAAACGAAAGCAAGAAACCGAAAATGGCGCAGTTAGCAGAAGCATATGCGTGTGTGCCATCGACGGAGCGGGGCCGTGGGATCCTACTCTCCGGCGACCCGAAATCGAACTCGATCCTGTACTGCAACGGGCGATCCATCATCATCCGTTATCTGGACCGCCCATTGGAGGTGCAGCTGTATGGGGAACACTCCTACCCCACCACCGTGGCCCGATACTCCCCCAACGGCGAGTGGATCGCCTCCGCCGACGTTTCGGGGACGGTGCGGATCTGGGGCGCCCGCAATGATTTCGTGCTGAAGAAGGAGTTCCGTGTACTGTCGGGTCGGATCGACGATCTTCAGTGGTCCCCCGATGGTCAGCGCATTGTGGCGTCCGGCGACGGCAAGGGCAAGTCCTTCGTTCGAGCCTTCATGTAGGCCGCTCTTTCTAACATATTCTGTGTCTCTGTCTTTGTTCTAGATGATGCCCATGTTTTTAATTGGCGGAAGTTGTTCACTGGATTGGAGAATATGTATATATATATATATATATATATATCAATTCATGGACAAGAGAGTGCACATGATGTTGCTTCCGAAGCTGTTAAATTGTTAAAAATTGGAGCTTTATTTTGTTAACTTCGGCTGAGGTTCTTGATGGTGTAGGTCACGGACAGAAATACAATTATTTTTACTCATTCTTTTTAAGTTGATCAATGGAATCTGATATCCCATATCCTCCTCAAGAAAAGAATCTAGGGGTGTATTCTGTTCAACTGTTGAACATTTTAGTGAAATCATGAGCCTGGCAATTGTTGTTGCCGTTGTACATTTATTTGTTGACGGAACTACTCAGGAGTTTGTGACATGAAAGAAATTGAAAAATTAAAAAAATGAGCTTTTGTTCTCTACTCGAACCTTGTCAATCATTCAAATTTACTATCAAGATGAATAGAATCCCGCGAAAGTATTAATTTTTTTTGTCTTCAATAGGAGCTTCGATCTCTCTACTCTACCCGGCCTTTTAAACAACCTAAAACATGCTTCTGTCTCATACTCTATGGGGGTGTGTTATGATGCAATAGCTCTTGAAAGGAAGTATCCTTCTTGAGTTGAACATAAAGTTTCAAATGCTGGCTTAACTCCTGAAGTGTAGTTAGAACAGATCAACTCTATAAGTTACAGTTTTAAGAAAACCCTGTTCAGTTGAACATGGTGTTTTTTCCCCCACAAAGGAACATCTATGGCTAATCTCTAATGGCATAGTACACATTACAAAGATAGAGTAAAACTTGTACTGTCTTTGACTGACAAGGATTGTGCCTTCCAATGCTATAATCCATGGTGTTTTAAAACACCTCTTTATTTGAATATGATTTTTTTTCTTTCTAAAATCTTCTCTCAGATCTCTGTCAATTATAGATGTATTTGCAGTGATGCTATGCGAATGTGTCTTATTGTTGTCATTCTTATCAGTTGAGCTTCATTTGTAGGTGGGACTCAGGAACAAATGTTGGAGAATTTGATGGACATTCAAGAAGAGTTTTAAGTTGTGCGTTTAAACCAACAAGACCATTTCGCATTGTAACATGCGGGGAGGATTATTTGGTTAACTTTTATGAAGGACCACCATTTAAGTTCAAGCTATCTCACAGGTTTCTTTTCGCTACTGTTTGACTGAATTAACTGGTTATGTTTCCCGATCCACCAATACAGAGTTTATCTAAACTAGGATTTTAACATGATTTTCCTCCTCCCGTTGCTCTCAGTGGAACAAAGTATGCTGCGTCAACTATCTCACCCAGTTGCTGAAAAAGTCCACCATGCCAATATGACCCCCTGAATTCCTATAAAATTGAATATTAAACATCATGAGGCTGCTGTCATGTTGTGTTACAATTGTATTAATTCCTCCACTGCCCTCGTAAATATATGGCACCAATCTCAAAACCTTCATTTCTTCTTGCATTATGAAGTGTAGAGAACACTTCTCTTGACTCATCCAAAGGACTGCTGTTTGGTGAGAGCAATTGACAAGTTTTATAGAAGTTCCCTGCAGCTCCCAACCCATTTTGTCAGTTCCAACCCACCCAGAGTTAGACCACAAATACCTTTGCTAGATGGGTCATGCATGCCCACATCCCTCAAGCTAAATTTAGGTCTATGTTCACCCCGCCTGGTTGAACTTGCTTTTCCTGAATATTCATTCTGCCCCATGTAATCCTACCTCTAAGTTATTGCTTAATGATGTGCCTACCCGCCCCCCACACTGGAACAGATCCACTGCACCGACTATGACATTGTTCCAGAGTTTTCCTTCTTTTATAGAGAGCTTACTTGTTCAAGTCTACGATTGTTATAGTTGATAATGATATGAACAAGATAGTTTTACATGTTCCATTTTGATTGAATTGAATGTCTATTTTGTTAAGCTTACAAACAAAGAACGTACTTGTTCTGGCATACCATTTAATTTAGTTTTCTGCACCTCAATATCGGGCTTTATTTTGGTCATATATATCATGGCATTTGAAAGTTTTGATGTAGTATTTATTTTTCTACACATTTATGAGTAGGCAAATGGAATTCCTTTGTTTCCTTTACTTATATGCACCTTGAAGGCTTGTAAATCATTATCCATATTGTCATGAAAATTTGAGTTTTCTTGCATTTTCCTAAAAATATATGATATTGTGGACTGCTTATGATTTTCTGTAAATTTCTACATTACCATAAGTGTCTTGGTACTTCGGCCTGCAGGGATCATTCAAATTTTGTAAATTGCGTTCGCTTTTCTCCAGATGGGAGCAAATTTATTACTGTGAGTTCTGACAAAAAGGGTATACTGTTTGATGCCAAAACTGGTGACAAAATTGGGGAGCTGTGTTCTGAAGATGGCCACAAAGGCAGCATATATGCTGTTAGCTGGAGTCCTGACAGTAAACAGGTAACCCAACACTAGGGACTTGATAAAATTATGATGCTGAAGTTCTCTTACTAGTTATAATAACGCATCAGCTTTCTCCCCCAATGGAAAAAAATGAATGTGTTTTTCAACATTTTAATTTGCAGCTTTTTCTGCCCAACTTTTACTTAGTATTTTCTGTGTTTGCTTGCTACATGCAGGACAATTTCTCTAACATTGATATATGGATTTGATTATTCTTTTCTTCATTTTCTTTTGTTAATACACTTTTTTCCTTCATATAAGAGAGGGAAAATTGCACCAGACCCCCTGTGTTTTCTACAATAGGCAAAAAAAACCCTATTAAATCTTTATTAGCATAATAAACCCCGTGAAAAAATAAATTGAGCATCTTAAACCCTAGATCAGGGAGAGGTGCATCACGCACTCAAATTACGAAATTTAATCAGGTTTCTGCTTGTAAAAGGTCTGTTTTACCCTTATTTTGATTGAACAAAAATACTAAGGTCTTTGAATCGTTATTTTGGTTGAATAAAAATTCTTCATCTTTCTTCGACATCTTTTGGCAATAAAACAAGAGAAATCCTTCTACATCGGGGGCTATGCAGCTGTAGGAACCCACAAATATGAAATCCCAATACTATACTGTATGGATGGACCACATTAATGCTCAAGAACCTTACCATCATTCTTGTATATTAAACATTAGAAGTACAACTTCTACATCATTTGGCTGTTTTCCATTGAAAAAAACAAGTAAAATAAAAAAAAAAAAAAACACGACCAAACGATGAAAAACTAGGACAAAATACACAAAGTTCTCAATACTAAAATTACACAAACAAGTATAATAGCAAAAAGAATTAAAATACCCAATACTATTTCCAAACCCTAGGTCAAGAATAAACCCAACCAAGCAAAAGAAATGCAAGAGGAAAAAAGGAAATCCCAAATACCAAAACAAAAAAAAAAAAAAGAGAGAGAGAGAGAAATCTTACCTTCAAGTTTGTGCGTATTGAAATCTCAAGTATAATGGACAGTAATAAGGGAATATTTCAGCACTTTTGATTTGGAGTTCATAATGGTGGATCAGTTTTGTGAGATGAATTGAAATGTTCTGTATGTGGTTGATGGGTATTGAAGATTTTTGAACAATAATTCTGGGTCTCCTTTTTTGGGAGATAATAGTATATATGGAGGGGCAAATTCGGAAGCTCAAGAAAAAAGTAAGGTTAAGACGCCTATGGGGAGAGTGTGCCAAAGTTAAATTACACAAGGTTATTTTTGCTAATTAATTTTACACAAGGTTTTTTTTGCCTATTTTATATAACACAAGGGATTTGGTGCAATTAAGTCTATAAGAGAGGATAGGGACAATTCATTTTTTCGAGGTTATGGATTGGTAACAACCAAATTTTGAACATGTTTTGCATTTATTTTCTCTACTTCTCCACTTAATGAGAGTGCTCCTCTTCTGAAACTTGTTCTGCAAAAGCTTAAGAGATGTTGTAAAATTTGGAGAACAAATTTAGTAACTATTTCAAAATATTTGGGGGGCTCTAATCTCTATAAAATGTTGGGTACATCATTTGGGGATGGCCAATCTTGTTTTGCTCTTTGAACTTGACAACAGAGGAAACTAGTTTAGTTGAAATAAGTGATATTGTTTGAAATAAGTGATATTGTTAATTGTGATTGTTGGAGTTAAGAAATATTTGATGTCTCCTCTCTAACAGCTTAAGCTTTTAGATGAGACGGTCATTTAACATCGTATCAGAGCCAAGCCAAATAAGAGATCCTGTGTTCGAATCTTGCTACCACTCATTACGAAAAAGAATTTCACATGCAAGGCTTGATACAAAAAGAAGTCCTCCTGCACGTGGGGGGAGCATGTTGGAGAGAATAAATATTTGGTGTCTCTCTCCTCTATAATAGCTTTAGCTTTCAGATGAAGCGGTCTTTTAACAGTGATTTATTTAATATTATTCCCATACATCATTTCTCTTTCTGAAACTCAATTTCAGGTACTAACAGTGTCTGCTGACAAGTCTGCAAAAATATGGGAAATATCTGAGGATAATATTGGAAAAGTGAAGAAAACATTGACCTGCCCAGGCTCTGGTGGAGTAGACGACATGTTAGTTGGCTGTCTCTGGCAGAATGATCAAATTATTACTGTTTCTCTTGGTGGCACCATCTTTTTGTATTCTGCTGCTGATCTTGACAAGGCTCCCCGGTCATTTTCTGGACACATGAAAAATGTTAGTTCACTGGCAGTGCTGAAACAAGACCCAAAAGTTATACTGTCCAGCAGCTATGATGGTTTGATAGTTAAGTGGGTTCAAGGTATTGGATACTATGGACAATTAGAAAGGAATGTGATCTCTCAAATTAAATGTTTTGCAGCTATCAAAGGAGAAATTGTTTCGTCTGGATTTGACAATAAGGTTAGCTAATAATTTAACATGCGTATCCAGACACTTATTTACCTTATGTTTGGCTGCAATAAGCTTGGATCCTTTTCTCATATCCAGTGACTTCTTTCAATGCTCTTGACTTATTTAAAACATAATTTGTAGATCTATCATCTTCTTTAACCAAAGTTTTCTACTCTAAGTTTTATGTTACCTAATCTTCAATTATAAAGGGTTGAGCTTTGCCAAAACTTCATTGGAGTTTCAGCTGAGCTTGTTAAAGTAAGTTTGTTAGACACTGGTCATCTGAGGACATCGCTTTCTGTCTATGATATGTTTCTTCACAAATCATTTATTTTAACTTTGACATTACTAGGTCAGAGAAAGTCACTTGCATTAGTGGTGTTGGAAATATTACTAGGTCAGAGAAAGTCCCTTGCATTAGTGGTGTTGGAAATATTACTACGTCAGATAAAGTCCCTCGCATTATTTCCTTCTGCAGTGACATCTGGCTAAAATCTGTTGATCTTTTTAAGTGCATGTACAGCGTTTTACTATGTGTTGTTTAATGTTGCTTTAGCATTCTTTTTTACCAATAAGAGCCACTACTGCTTCTTTAGTTGATTCCTTATCATCTTTCTTTGATGAGAGAGTAATTTGTTTATTCACCATGTATGGCAAGTGAAATGGAGTTACGCTGAATGTATATAACTCATAAGGGTTTATTTTGAGAAAACCCCTGCTGTTAGGCTCATTTCACCAAATTCCCTTTGGTTTGAGAATACATCCCTAATGTTTGGTGCTGATTTATAGATACAACCGCAATGCAAGGAGAGATTTGTAATCTGGAACCAAACATCAGGGGCAGGGCTGGGCGTGGGGAGGGTATTTGTAGTTTTCATACCATTGGTGATTTTGTGAGAAGGGGCCATACTGCAAAGGTTTATTTGTTAGCTAGTCCTAAGTCACAGAACAAAAGTGTCCTGTTCCATGATTTAATGATTTATTTTGCTTCTTTATCTGGCAAAAGGTTTGGAGAGTTTCTCTAAAAGGAGATCAATGTGGGGATGGAGAATGTTTTGATATCGGCAATCAGCCGAAGGACCTGAGTCTTGCCCTTCTATCTCCTGATATTGCATTGGTTGCTATTGATGCTGGTGTCGTTCTGCTCCATGGTGCCAAAGTTGTGTCCACTATTAACCTAGGGTTCACTGTCACAGCATGTGCAATTTCACCAAATGGTACAGAAGCTATTGTGGGTGGTCAGGATGGAAAATTGCATGTCTATTCAGTCACTGGTGATACGCTTAAAGAAGAGGCAGTACTTGAAAAACATCGCGGACCTATCACTGTCATTCGCTATTCTCCAGATGTTTCCATGTTTGCATCAGCGGATGCTAATCGAGAAGCTGTCGTCTGGGATTGTGCTTCACGAGAGGTAATAAATGTCTACTTTAAGCTTTGGCGTATCTTTTTCTCAATTGTTCACTTCCAAGTATGAAAGTTCATACAGGCAATTTTACTGGTATTGCTGACATGTTACTGAATAACATAAGTCTTTTATGACTGATTACAAACCTCAACTACGGATGTAAGAGAATCCCACATATATCTATATTTATGTGCATCACTTTTTAATGTAGCAGCATAAGAGAAATTTGATAATACTTCTTCAACTTCATATATTATTATTTTGGTGCTTAAGGTCATACCATGATATATGCTAATATTCAAATACAATTTTTCTGACTAATTTGAGTGGTCAATCGACAAGCTAGAAACTTCTCACAAAAATAAACTGTTCGATGATCCTTCTGAAAGTGTATATTGACTCTGCAGCCGAAAAAGAACTAAGTAGTCTGTGAAAGCGTGATTAATTTCTCAAACAGCGCAAATATGAAGGTTCATAGAAGAAGTTTCTCTCCATGTTGTATGGTTCTAAGACTCCAGCGTTTTATTTTTCTTGATATATTTATTTTCTTGGTATATGTTGCATTTCCCCATGTTAACTTGAACCTTAGGCTCCATTTGGATGGATGGATTTGAGCTAATTGGATCTTAAATCCACCCTGCAAATCCGTTGTACCCGTTTGGCTCATTAAACAAATCCATGGGTCTGCAATCCTCTTTTTCGTAATGGATTTGAAGTTCAATTTCAAATGAATTTCAAATCCATTCAAATATGGTGTCATTTCAAATCCCTTGATTTGAACAAATTTACAAATTTATTAATAAAGTCTTCTCTTTCTTCTCCATCTTTTTTCCTCTATTTTTCTGTACATACAGTCACACACACGTAACACATTCCCATAAACACATAAATACAAACGCACACACACAATGTTTGTCTCTTGCTCTCTCTCTCTCTCTCTCTATATATATATATATATATATATACACACATGTTCAGTCTCTCCTGCCCTCTCTATTTTTCTCTTGTTCTCTTTCTCTACATAAATATATATATATATATATGTGTACCAAATTTAACTGAAAAATGAACTTGAGTTTTAAGGATTTAAAATTCCTATATGAATCCATTATGTAACTAAACAAGAGACTTCATAACATGTGAATATCAAAGTTGAGGAAATTTGAATCTATTGATTTGAATTCCCAATCAAATCCAACCCCTTCAATCAGCAGTCTTAGTGCATTTAGCGACGAAATTTGTCATTTACAGCCTTTTCCTTTCCTTTTAGCTGTATTATGCTTGTTAATTTGCTGTCACATCTGTCTAATTTTCACTTGGCATGAATATTTTCCAGGTAAAGCTTAAAAATATGCTATACCACTCTGCTCGAATAAACTGCTTGGCTTGGTCTCCCGATAGCAGCATGGTTGCCACTGGATCACTCGACACATGCGTTATCATTTATGAAGTAGACAAACCAGCATCAAGTCGGATAACTATCAAGGGAGCTCACTTGGGTGGCGTGTATGGTGTAGCTTTTACTGATGAACAAAATGTGGTTAGTTCTGGCGAGGATGCTTGTATCCGTATATGGACAGTGACAAAACAGTAGCAGTATGGAGAGCCAGAAAAGGCGAGATCGTTCATGAATGAGAAATATGATTTGGCCTAATATCTCCTTCAGGACCATCTTTTTTGATATTCATTTCTCTGTCCATGCTAATGTCAAATGCTTTGGCAAATGATGATTCATCTGATATTGGTCCCAGCAGTTGGATTTTCTCTGTTTCAGTTGATGTATGCTTTAGCACGGTCTCCTGGGTACTACCCTTGTGCATTGCCCATGTTAAATATTGGTTTCAGTATCAAATTTTAGTTTGCTTGAAGATTGGAACTTGTTGCTAGTCTTCTACATTTTTTTTCCCTACTGTAATTAGTTTTGACATTGATGTATCACCTTTGATTGACATTTTTTTCCCCCTTATCTTGTTTATGCTTTTCGTTGCATTTCTTTAAAATATTTATTAGTTGTATTCTCTTCAAACCGAGTATAAATGAATGTTGGCTTCTATTAACTACACTTGACATATCGGTGTTGCGATAATGGGATCACTGTGTGTGTTGATTGGTTGGGTGTTTGTATGTTCATGGTTGAAAACGAAAATTCCGATATGGTATAGTGAGAGGGGCAGGATCATCAATATTGCTCTTTTCCTCTTTATCTATAGAAAAAGACAACAAAGAAAAAAAGTAAATCAGTGCCGCATTAACGTAATTTCCTGATTTATTGCTCTTTTTCATCCCTGACTTCATCCTTCAGGTTCGGTCTTAGTTTAAGTATAATTAGTAATTCTCACTTTTAATTCAGCGTGTGCACACGCGCCTTATCTGGTCATGCTTGTTCATCTCGTCAATTTATCATATTGTGTCATCACATTGCCTTGACTTGTGTCTGAATGCCTTGCAGTGCACCCTCGTGCAGCCTGCTCCGCACACAAGGTTCCATCGTGAGTGTTCGCGCTATTCTCCCTTGTGTGCTCCTTGAGCTGTGTTGCCTCGAATGCATGCAGTGCCGCACACACACCATGCCATGACGCACATTAGGGTCGTGTTGTGTGCGCATTGTGCGTCGGGCAGCACCCACACCATGTCGTGCTCACTTGTGCTTCGTCGTGTGCTTGCGTTTGTGCCGTGCACACCATGCTGCATGCTACAGGGCCTTGCTGGGCGTGGGTGGTTTTGCATGCACAAGCGTTGTGTTGCACACTAGCGCCGTGCCATGCATGCTTGCCTCATGACTTGTTCGTGCCTTACAGCGCTAGCGCATCCTTATCTCACTCACGCTTGATGTGCCCCGAGTTTCTGTGCCATGTGCCTTCTTGTGATCCTACCTAGCGTGCACTGGACTGGAGGGTGGGGCTGGCTTCATGTGCTAACTTGTTGCATGGATGTGTGCTGATGCGTGGTGACGTCTTGTTCTCACGCATTGCGGGCCGGTGCCATACCCCTTCTTTGGTCGAATGATGCTTGCCCTGTCATGTCCCAGAAAATACGCTTATTTTTATATAACAATAAAATTCCCTTTCACACATTAAGAATAGATAATTTTCATTTTATTATAACGACTTTACAGGATAATTTTACTACAACATAGTAAAATCATAACTATACCAAAATTGATATACAAGTGAAAATAATAACTTTAGTTAAATAATAGTTTCTTAATGTCCGGTGGTGCCTTCCTCTTGGTGGACTGTAGCATCTTGGCCTAAAAAAAAATGTTTCTAGCAAACGTTAACACGACGGTTCAGTAGAAATCTCACATAATCACATGTGTGTGAAATACGTGCATATAGTCACATAATCATCCAAGCATATAATCACGCAATTTTCACATTTTCTACTTTTTCCACATCTATGTGTCATCATCATTCACAATTTCCAACCAAACACGCCAAATCCCAAACCAAATCACATCGGTGGTCATATCTCGGGCATATGCCGAATTTCCTACGACCCACTTCAGTACATGGAACTCTCCATCCATATAAGCAGGGATTAGGCAACGATAAAGGGTCGAGAACTAGTTTAAGACCGGCAAGCTCAATAGGTTGTCCAGATCGAATTCAACCGCATCCACCCCTATCACTTTTGGGCCCATCATGCACACGTAATTTATATATCTCACATGATTTCTCATATAAAGCATAATTTTAGCTTACTAACACATGTACGAAATACTAACACATATATGAAATTAGTAATTATACATGTTTTCCTACTCATTTTATGAACATAAAGCATAGTTACACATAAAACATACTTTCTCATCATTCTGTGGCACCAACATGTAAGATTAAACTCACTTATGCACTTGAAAAAATCCCTACTTCCTAAGCATTTGGTATCATAAATGCATCAACATATATATACATAGA
The DNA here is from genome assembly GCA_026212405.1 of Petrea volubilis. Taxonomy (NCBI): domain Eukaryota; kingdom Viridiplantae; phylum Streptophyta; class Magnoliopsida; order Lamiales; family Verbenaceae; genus Petrea; species Petrea volubilis. The sequence continues at coordinate 13,227,285 of CM047871.1, read as the reverse complement.
ATCAATAAATGCATTAATATATCTATACTACTAGAACCTTGATGGTAACTAACTTGTAGTTACATTTTAGGATCTAGTAGGAAAGAATAAAGAGCTAGCATAAATGACTAACTCATGAACTAGGCAAGATTTCTACCTTTGCTAACTTTTTTCTCTTTCTTTTCTGTTTATCTTTGAAGTAGTGTAAAGGTGAAGTAGTGTAAGAGAATTATATTGAAATAAAGCAAAACAAGTGTAAGAGTGTGTACGTGTGTGTGTACGTGTGTGTGTGTGTGTGTGTGTGTGTGTGTGGTGATCTTGTGTTATTGGTAATGTAATGCATACTTATAAATATTAGGAGATAGAAATAGAATTATTATATAATTAAGTCATTTTCCAATTATTACAAACTTTACAACCCAATGCCCAACTCAATGTCTAATTCTAGCTCAAGTGTGAGTTTAAATGCACACTTCAAAATCTAGTTTAATATAAACCTTACATGTATATACCTATCTAGAAGAAAACTTACATGTATGAATATGCATTAAATGCTAGGAGAATTGGGGAGCAAGAAATATAATACACGATATATTTATTATATATATATATACCCAAATTCGTCACCCCCTCCTTTCTCTCTAAAAATAGGATATTTTTGTATAATTATTCAAATTTTACTATAAATAATACCTAAAGGCATAAAATATAATTTTATTTATTTATATATATATATGAATATTTTCGTGTATATGTATGTATATATATGTGTGAGTATGTTGGAAGATTGTATATGTTATGATTGATAAAAATAATTTCATGCATTTTGTAAAATAAATATAGGCATGTAACATAAAGTTTTCAAGGAAAGATTTTCACATAATACATGTATATAAATATTTCGATATATATATATATATATATATATAACATATAATCATATTTTTATGACCTAGCATTTAAAAATAATTGTTATAGTGTGAAAATGATACTAACAAGATGTTTATTGAAAATATTCTAACTATATCTATATTTATATATATATATATATATAGTCGTGTATATTTATATATATACATAAGTATATTTGAAATTTATGCATTCTACGATTGCTAAATAAAGTAGGAAAATAATTCAATGATTATGCATGTTGTGAATAGAGATAGGCATATATTACAAAGTATTTATTGCAAGAAAATGTCACATAAAATAATAATTGCATAAAACATTAAACAATGTATAATTAATTTGAAAATACTAGGACGCACCGGGGCATTACATGCCCCATCCCCCTTACCCTCTTCTCCACTTCTCATCCGACATCTCCATAACCAAAACTCATTTGAAAAAATTTTTTAGCAACCATTATACATTAAAATATGAAAATAAACATGAGTTCAACCACATTCGAGTGTTATAGAGGGCTGCAAATAGACTAAACTAACCATTTTAAGACCTCATTAACGTAGTTTAGGCTTCAATTAAGTCCAATCTAACCTTTTTTTTTACCCTTCTCGAGGCTAAACGAGTGTGAAAACCTAGTTTTTTTTTTTAAAGAAAGCGACATCTGTCCGCCGTGGGGTTTTCTCAGCCCCCCCCCCCCCCCCAGCGCTTTTATTCAAAGCTCAATTAAAAATGGGAAAAATCCAAAGTACATCCATCGAAAAGTAAAAAGAATGAAGAATCGTATCCAAAGCTATACATAAGATATATGTCTAAAAGAAGGTAATCCTATCCTATCCAACGTGATCATGCCTCGAAGATGCCGGGGTAGATCATCCGGTCTGAATACTGCATTCTCCCGCCTATCACATGCCAAGTTTGCTAAAAAATCTATCGGCTTGTTGCCCTCTGGGTAGATATACGAGCACTTGAAACTCAGCTTGCGAATCATGAGTCGTATTCGCATTACTAAGTGGTTAATAGACCAGCCCACCATACCTCGTCCAATAATAATGTCAATCATAGCCTTGGCATCCATTTCAAGCCAAATATTGCAAAAACCCCTCTCTAATGCTAATCTTAGACCTTCATGGGCAGCATATAGCTCAACATATGTATTTGTAGCTTTACCCAAGAAAACAGAAAAGGCAAAGAAGACCTTGCCGTGATGATCACGGGCAACTCCTCCCGCTCCCGCCAAATCTGATGTGTGTTTGGACACCCCATCGGTGTTTAACTTTACCCAATAAGGCTCGGGTTTCATCCAAGGCACCATGATGGGATGATAAACAAAAGGCTTCGTCGGAGTAACAAGGAAAAATGTCGTGGCATGCTCCACCCCCCTCCACTGCAAAACTTTAAAACGGCGAGCTGTTCCCAATAAATAGATATAACTCCATACCTTCTTAACAATGGCACTAGGAGACACGCGATGATGTCTATATTTGGAGTTATTCCGGGCTTCCAAAATACACCAGAGTATGAGAAGTGGAATAAGAACTTTAACATGGCCTCCAGTGTGATTGTCCCTCCATGCTTGAATCTACAAGTGCACTTGAGACGTGTCTGGTATATTGACTCTAAGAAGAGCTGCAAAGAACTCCCAAACCAACCGAGCTTTTGAACTAGTAAAGAATAGGTGGGCTAAATTCTCCTTATTAGCGCAACAGTAGCATTTAGACGCTAGTTGCATGCCTTTACTCTAGATTCGAAGATCCACTGGAATCCAACCCCTGAGAAGTCTCCAAATGAAAATGGAGATGTTGGGCATCAGCTCTCTAAACCAAATATTCTCATAAAGTGTATTCTTCAACCATGCAGTTCTCACATATTCCCATGCTTGTTTAGTAGAGAACTCACCATGCAAGCCCCTAGTCCAGATAAGGCGATCTCCAGTATCCGGATCGAGTGGGAACTTGTAGGACTTGTTCAAGAATTATGGCTGGTAAAATAATGCTAAGCTTCTCCGTATCCCATGCTCCGTGACTGACATAGTTAGAGACGGAGTCCATAGGGTAGTCCATCCTCTCAACTAAGGGCCTCATAGCCCCACCCGGTAGCCAACTATCATACCAAAAAGAAAAATGACCTTGCTCTAATTGCCACACAAGCTCCGGCTCCACTAAGTGCCTACCACGACACATTCGTTTCCAAGTAGTGGAATCATTCCTTGTCCTTTGCACTTCAGTCGGATATTTATCCTTCACATATTTAGCATGAAGGAAGCGTGCCCATACAGAGTCTCCTTTGCGGAATTTCCATCATAATTTGCAAGTGAAGCTTTCGATAACATCACTAATTCCCCAAACCCCAAATCCTCCCTCTTCCGTTGGGTAACATAGTTCTCCCCAAGAGTACCAATGGATTCGTCGCTGGCCGCCATATGACCCCCAGAAGAACTGGTTCAACATTTTTTCCATTTTGTCAATAACCCCCCTTGGTGGTTTCAAGACTTGGATAAGATGTAGTGGCATTGAAGCCAATACACTCTTAATCAACACTAACCGACCACCATAGTTTAAAGCCGCGTTTTCCCAGCCTAATATCCGAGCACACATACTTTCAATCAATGGTGTAAATAGGCTGATCTTTTCCATCCGATGTGAAGCAGAGGCCCTAAATATTGTAAAGGGAAATCCGCCTTCCTGTGGCCGATTATCCTCTGAATCCGCCTGACTTTACCGAATGAACACCTATTCGAGAGGGCAAAGGTACTCTTAGGCCCACTTATGAGTTGTCCTGAAATGTCTTCATACTGCTTTAAGAAATCCATAATTTGTTTAATGCCTGAGGTTCGTGCATTAGTAAAAATAATGACGTCGTCCGCATATGCAAGATGAGATATGACCACTGGATTATCCTTAATGTAACGCATTGCAGCGTTCGCCTCAAACATCTGATCAAGACCCCTAGATAACCATTTAGCTACCAAAATAAAAAGTGCTGGCGTTAACGGATCTCCTTGTCTGAGACCCCTTGTCGAGTGGAAAAAACCTGCGCCTTGCCCATTGACAAGAACCAAAAACCAGCAATTCTCAATAATTGCGTACCAAATGTATCCATCTGTCGGAGAAGCCCAAACGCCGAACCATAGTGATGAGGAAAGGCCAATATACTCTATCATACTCCTTTGCCATATCTAACTTGAAAATAACCCATTCCCCTCAGACCTTCTTATTCAGCGAATTCACAAGCTCTTGGGCAAGCAAGATATTGTCCGAGATCGCACGTCCTGCGTTAAAGCCAGATTGTGTTGGAGAGATGATATTGGGAAGAAGGTCGGCCAACGTAGCGTTCATCAACTTCGTCATGATCTTATTTGTAACATTACATAGGCTGATGGGTCTAAAGTCTGCCCAAGTGATCGGAGTCTCCTTTTTAGGAATCAGCACTAGCGTGGTACTAGTGAAAGCTCGCGGCATTGGTGTGCCAGCAAAGAAGTCCTTCAGAGCCTCAAAGACGCCTTGAGCCACAAACTCCCAACATACTTGATAGAAAACCGAGGAGAAACCATCCGGTCCACCCACCGAATTAGGGCAAATATCAAATACAACCTGCCGAACCTCCTCAAGATTTGACGGTTCACACAATGCTACAGATGCTTCTTTCGAAACAAGTTCTGGGATATGTGAGAAGTCCTCATTAAGCATATATCCGTCTTCTTTGGTGAGAAGATGTTGGAAGAAATCAGCAGCGGATTTACGTATCGCTTCAGGCTGCTCGACCTAGTTGCCGTCGACTTCAATGTTGAAAATCCGATTCTTAATCCTCCTCCGCTTAACCAAGTTGTGCAAATACTGAGTAGTCCTCTTGCCCTCCTGCATCCAACGAGCCGATGGCTTCTGTTGCCAATAATCCTCCTCCATAGCTAAGACCCGATTGAGGGCGGCTGATGCCTTGTTCATCTCCATGAGATTGCTATCCGAAGGATCAGCATCATAAAGCTTCTTCATCCTTTGAACAGTAGTATTTGCTTAAGCCACTTTGTCAAATACATTCCCAAAGACATCCTTATTCCATATTTTAAGGAATCTTTTCATCCGAGTGAGCTTCTGTTGCAATTTCAGCATGCCGAATGAGCCTATCGGGAGGGTCCAATTAGCTTTAGCAGCCTCATAGAAAGTGTGATGACGAGGCCACATGGTTTGAAATCAAAAGGCCGATGGCCCTTTCATTACCGAGGAGCTTACTGCAATAAGAAGTGGGCAATGATCTGAACCGTGTCAAGATAGATGTGTAGTTCCAAATTCCGGGAACATATCCATCTATCCAAAGGCAAGTACTCGGTCTAACCGTTCCCAACGCTTACCACGGTTCCACGTAAAGTGGCTTCCAATGAATCCAGGATCAATAAGGCCACAACCCTCAATACAATATGCAAAATCTTCAATAGACCCAAGTTGCGCCGGTGCACACCCCTTCCTTTCCTCCATCGATTGAAGAATATTAAAGTCGCCACCAATAAACCAAGGATCTGTTGTGGCAATGGACCGCTTCGCTTTCCATAGGTGTTTACGCTCAATATGATTATGTCGTCCATAAACAAACGAACATAAAAGAGGTTTAGCCAACTGGCCCGAAGTTACCCGAACATGCATTAATTGCGCCTCCTTAATCAACACATCCACCGCAAGTGTTTCATCATAGAAAACCCAGATATGGTTTGTGGGATTGGAAATTACGCCCCCAAACACCAATTTCTTGAGCATGAAGCGTTCATTCAACTGAATCTTTGGTTCAATAATTACCAGTAGTAAGAGCTTATGACAAAATTTCAAATCAACAAGGTACCGTTGTTTGGCAGTGCTGCCAATGCCCCGCGAGTTCTATATAAGACAACTAATCATGAGGTGGTGTGAGAGTGTGAATCGCCTGCCTTAGCTTTACTCCTAGTTAAACGGGGAGGAACATCAACATTCAGCTTTTTATTTATCTTTTTAGACTTAGTTGGAATACCTGTTACCGTGGCTCGTTTTTGAACATTAGAGGACGACTTCTCCCCCTTTGCGGCACTAGTATCCAACTCCGAATGATATGATGGATCAGAATCTGAAGGTTGAGATTCTGTTGCGGAAGTGTCCTCTAGTCATCCTCGATCTTGGTTCTGAGTGAAAGTGACCACCGCCATGCTAGGATCATGTGGAAGATCATGTCCCTCCACAAGCGGAACTAACACATTGTGTTGATCCGACTCCATCCGGTCCCTCCCCTCCTCGTGCGGATTAGTTTGTTGATTTTGATCTTGAGTTTCAAGAATCACCAATTCCTGCTCATCATCCTTAGCGATATTGTCCTTGTCTGGATACCCTTGGCATGAGGTAATAGCCTCGTCCGCCTCAAGCTTCCCCAATTCCTCTTCACCATCGTGAGCAATACTTTCATCATCGTTAGGAATTTGTCTTGGGATATTATCTGCTTGTGCGGAGATATCTTGCGAGGCGTCTCCCTGATGGTGTGACCTCTTGGCCGCATCTTCATCCTCCGATTCCTCATCCACCAGGGCAAGAAACTTGTTGTTCAAGTGTCGAATCATATGGTCTTGCACCTACTGATTCGTCTCCAGATTATCCTTGATCAGCACCTCCTTACCCTTGTGTGTATTTGGTTTAACATTCACCTCCCACCATTCCTTGTCTCCAGCAGCTATGTTTTTTTGAGGGCTACGTGAATCTTGAGTATTTTTTAGCAGTTCTTGGCCGCGTTTGAAACTTTCTTGGAGGGTTTTGTTGAAATCTTGACATTCTTGTTGTCTACCCACCTCATCCTTGCTAGGTCCAGCACGATCTTGAGCCCGTGGCCGACGTTGGGCAACAAGCTTGATGCGGATCAAGGGAGCTCCAATGATGTCAAGGTCAAAGCAAGAGGCAACAAGAAGGATCCATTAGCTCTTCCACGTGGGCCAATCACAAGGGCACGGGCTAAGGCCTTTGGGACAGCCATAAACTCATATGTACAAGAGCAAGTCACACTTGAGTTGCAAGAGCATGAATTCACTAAGTGCACAATTGGGCTTGAAGGAACACCTAAGCTACTCTATATGCTTGAGGTGTTTTCTATTGATGAAGGGGCTGCCTAGCCTTGTATAATTGAGCTTAAATTTATTTGGGCTTTAATTATTTGTAATAGCTTGTATTTGGGTTTTAAACACATGACTTGATAGACTTTAATAAGTCCTTGTAAGGATGGCACATTGGGCTTCACTTAAAGCCCATTCCTTAGGGGATTAGGCCTAATGGGCTTAGTTTGGGGTTTAGCTTTGTTTAGGGTATAAATACCTTCTTTAAACCTTTGGAAATCAGATTTCATTCATTGAGGTAGACAAAAAAAACGTGAGTCTCTTGTTCTTCATGTGTAAGAACCCTAGCTTAGGAATTGTGAGTTCTACAATCTCCATTCAACAAGAATCTGATTTATGCTTCAAGAGTACTTGTAAGTGTTGATCTTTTCTTGATTAAATCCTTTTAAATCTTCTTCTTGAGTACAAGGGGGTTGTGGGTTTAAAGGGTAGAATCTATCTTGTTCTTTGCTTTATGCCGAATTGCCATAATCTTCTCATGAGTACATGTTTTTGATTAGGGTTGTCGTATTAAAGCTTGTCCCGCAAGTCCCCTTTGAACGTGTCCCCCAAGTTAGGGTTTCCCACGTGATGCGGATCAAGGGAGCTCCAATGGTGTCAAGGTCGAAGCAAGAGGCAACAAGAAGGATCCATTGGCTCTTCCACGTGGGCCAATCACAAGGGCACGGGCTAAGGCTTTTGGGACAGCCATGAACTCATATGTACAAGAGCAAGTCACACTTGAGTTACAAGAGCATGAATTCACTAAGTGCACAATTGGGCTTGAAGGCACACCTAAGCTACTCCATATGCTTGAGGCGTGTTCCATTGATGAAGGGGCTGCCTAGCCATGTTTAGTTGAACTTAAATTTATTTGGGCTTTAATTATTTGTAATAACTTGTATTTGGGTTTTAAACACATGAATTGATAGACTTTAATAAGTCCTTGTAAGGATGGCACATTGGGGCTTCACTTAAAGCCCATTCCTTAGAGGATTAGGCCTAACGGGCTTAGTTTAGGGTTTGGCTTTGTTTAGGGTATAAATACCTTCTCTAAACCTTTGGAAATGAGATTTTGTTCATTTGAGATAGACAAAAAACGTGAGTCTCTTCTTCTTCATGTGTAAGAACCCTAGCATAGGAATTGTGAGTTCTACAATCTCCATTGCAACAAGAATCTGATTTATGCTTCAAGAGTACTTGTAAGTGTTGATCTTTTCTTGATTAAATCCTTTTAAATCTTCTTCTTGAGTACAAGGGGGTTGTGGGTTTAAAGGGTAGAATCTATCTTGTTCTTTGCTTTATGCCGAATTGCCATAATCTTCTCATGAGTACATGTTTTTGATTAGGGTTGTCGTATTATTTGGTATCAGTGCTTTGGCTAGATAAATTCTCATTTATCTTAGATTCTAGGTTTGAGTTTTTTATATTCCTTGAATTCTTTTGTGCTTGGTGCCATTTTTTTTTTTTGATTGTTGTTGTTGCTGAATTTGCATGATTGTGTTGTTTCGATTGTTCTTGCTCGATTCTTAATCCTAAAACATCATTCTTGATCCGAATTTGTGTCTTCTTGGATCATCTTTTTCGTTTCTATCAATTGAGATTCTGAACTTAGAAAAAAAAACGAAAAAATAAAGAAAAAAAGAAAGAACAAAAAAAAAAAAAAAAAGCGAAAAAAAAACGAAAAAAAAAGAAGGGGAAATTCGAATTTGATCTTGATTGAGTAGTGAAATTCTGAAATTTCTGTTAGTGTTGTTCTTGGAGAAAAAAAATTCCACCCTTGATTCAATTCCTTGAAAGACTCCACTTTTCAAGCCTTAATTTGTGGAATTACATTGACTATAACTAATTCATTGACCAACTCCACTTTTCATGCCTTATTTTGGGGAAACAACATGTGCACAAATCTGATTGCATGTGAACAAGGACCACACAAAAGTCTCATTTAATTTTCGTGTGTTTCATGTAAAGGGGCTATTTTCATTTAATTTGTTTTAGTTTTCACTTCTTGGCAGCCCAATTACACCTTAACACACACTTGTGCTTGTTTGGTGGTACTTAACAAATCAATTAAATTGGCACTATTGTTGATTCGGCTACCATTGACTTCCTTATTAAAAAAAAAATCTGAACTTTTGGTATTCTTGTTTGCTTGTTTCGTTGGGGTAGAAATAACTTAGGTTCTTATTTCGTTCGCCTTGTCTATTTTTGACTGGAGTTGTCTCTTTGTGATTCTAGTTATTTAATTTCTTGTTTTGAGCTACCTTTTTGCCTCTTTGATATTACTAGGGTGTTTATTGCTTGTGTCTACACTCTAGATTGATATTATCAAGTGGTGCATTGCATTGTTCTTACACTACCATTCCGTTTGTCTTAAGTTTTCTTTCTATCTTTTGTTCTTGCTTAATTCTCCTTGTTAGGTTTTATCCTTGTCTTCCAAACTCTTCTTGTTATCTTGTGGCATTTGTTGGATTCTAAAGTGCAATTGAGACGCGTGGAGGAGTGGTAAAAGGCTGGAGTGTGACCCTACACCTTTGGGAGAGAAAAGCCCACGTTTTAAAGAGAGAAACACGTGAGGGAGTGAGTGAGTGACTAACAATCTGCCTATAGTGTTCTTTCTTTTGATTTGCAGCAATGTCTAGCTCATCTAAAGAAGGAGATGGAGGGACTTTCAAGGTTGATGACCCTCAAATGCAATTCATTTTAGAAGCATTTAAAGGGCAATTTCTTCATTTGAACAAAACTCTAGAGGCCATGAATGACAAGTTGGACAGACATGACCAAGAGTTGAAGGGAAGAAGTTCTCAATCTCATCAAGCAACTACAACAAAGGGAGGGCATACACCAATTGCTCATACCCATCGAAATTTGCAAGATGAGTTTGATGATGAAGATGAGAGGCCTGATGCGACTCACAATTGGAGGGGAGGTAGACTTGAGCGTGGAAGAGGTGGGGGAAGGTTTGGAGGCCGAAGTACTAGATATCCAGCCTATGAAGAGGAGGAGGACGAAGTGGCAGTTGACAAGGTAGACGGAATTTGGGCAACATCAAGCTCAAGATTCCACCTTTCAAAGGCCGAAACAATGCAGAAGAATACTTAGAGTGGGAAAGAAAGGTTGAGATGATCTTTGAGTGCAATAGATATTCAGAAGAGAAAAAGGTGAAGATTGCAGCAGTTGAGTTCACCAATTATGCTCTATTTTGGTGGGATCAACTCAACTTGAGTAGAAGAAAGGTGGGGAGACGCCCCATTAACAATTGGGACGATATGAAGGAGGCAATGAGAAAACGTTTTGTACCCTCCCACTATTTTAGAGAGCTACATCAGAAATTGCACAGGCTTGTGCAAGGGGCTAAGTCAGTTGAAGACTACCACAAAGACATGGAGATGTGCATGGTTAGAGCTAACATTACAGAAGATGAGGAGGTAACCATGGCTAGATTCCTGAGTGGTTTGAACAAGGAAATAGCTGATGTGATTGAGCTCTACAAGTATGATTCTATGGAAGACATGCTTAACATGGCCATGAAGATGGAGAAGCAGAAGAAGACCAAGAGCTCCAACAAGTTTGCAAGCAACACCAACAACTCTTGGGGTTCTAAATGGCCTACAAAGGAGGAAAAAAAGGAGTTTCAATACCCTAAACCAAAAGGGGCAGATTCGGGCCTCAAGGCTAAAGATTCCAATTCAGGCTCCAATTCAAGGGGTTCTAGCTCAACTACTCATAGTAGGGACACCATGTGCTTTAAGTGCTCGGGCAAGGGTCATATCGCCTCTCAATGTCCCAATAAGAGAGTCATAGTGGTTCGGAATGGTTATGAATATTCAGAATCTGAAGGCGAGGAAGAGATGCCCTACTTAGAATCTTGTGGTGACAGTGAGGGTGAAGAAGAGGAGCAAGAAGTTGTGGTAGCTCCTGAGGTTGGATCTTCTTTGGTTGCCAGGCATGTGTTGAGTATGCAGTTGCAAGAGGAAAGCTTAGAACAAAGGGAAAACATTTTTCACACGAGGTGCTTGGTGGGAGGCAAGGTTTGCACACTTATAATTGACAGTGGACGTTGTACAAATGTGGCAAGCCTTAGTATGGTGAGTAAATTGGGATTAAAGTGTGAGAAACACCCTAGACCATACAAGCTTCAATGGTTTAATGACATGGGCAGTGTTAGGGTGAACAAGCAGGTTGTAGTTTCGTTCACAATTGGACCATATAAGGATGAGGTGACTTGTGATGTGGTTCCAATGCAAGCAGGCCATATTTTGCTTGGGAGGCCGTGGCAGTTTGATAGGAAAGTGCACCATGATGGTTTCCTCAACCGATTCTCATTCTCCCATGAAGGAAGGCGTGTAACTCTTACTCCATTGACACCTAGTGAGGTCTATTTAGACCAAAAGAAGCTTATGGAGAGAGAGGGGCAGAATTTGGGAAATGAGGAGAAAGCGAAAGAAAGTGAAACGAAAGAGGGAAAAGAGGCCAAACAAAAGAGTAAACAAGTAAATAGCCCAGTGGTGAGAGAAAAGAAGAGTGAGGGAAGAAATAAACAAACACTTTTTGTGAGAGAAAGAGAGATCAGGAGTGCAATTAGTGAGGGTAAACCGATCTTGATGATTCGATTTAGAGAGTCATATTTTTCTTTGACTGACCTTGACACTTCTATTCTTCCTTCTAGTTTTGTTTCTTTATTGCAGGAGTTTTCTGATGTTTTTCCAGAAGAGATGCCGAGTGGTCTACCACCATTGAGGGGAATAGAGCATCAGATAGACTTCCTTCCTGGAGCCGCAATCCCAAACCGACCAGCATATAGGAGCAATCCCATGGAGACTAAGGAGTTGCAAAGACAAGTTGATGAGCTGTTGGAGAAGGGATTTGTGAAGGAGAGTATGAGTCCATGTGCAGTTCCAGTCCTTTTGGTACATAAGAAGGATGGGACATGGAGGATGTGTGCTGATTGCAGAGCAGTCAACAAAATCACTGTAAAGTATCGACATCCCATTCCTAGGCTAGATGACATGTTAAATGAACTACATGGTGCTAAATATTTCTCTAAAATTGATCTAATGAGCGGGTATCATCAAATTAGAATGAAACCTGGAGATGAATGGAAAACTGCATTTAAAACTAAGTATGGCTTGTATGAATGGATGGTTATGCCTTTTGGGCTAACTAATGCACCTAGCACATTTATGAGGTTAATGAACCATGTTTTGCGTGCCTACTTAGGGAAATTTGTAGTTGTGTATTTTGATGATATCCTTATTTACAGCAAGTCTATTGATGATCACATTGAGCATGTTAGGCTAGTTTTACAAGTTTTGAGACAAGAACAATTGTATGCTAAGCTTAAAAAGTGCACATTTTGCATAGATAGACTTGTATTTCTTGGTTTTGTTGTGAGTTCGCAGGGTATTGAAGTGGATGACGAAAAAGTCAAGGCCATAAAGCAATGGCCCACGCCTAAAACTATATCTGAGGTAAGAAGCTTTCATGGTTTAGCTGGGTTCTACAGGCGGTTTGTGAAGGACTTTTCTACCATAGCTGTACCTCTCACAGAGATAGTGAAGAAAGAAGTTGGATTCAAGTGGGGAGAAGCACAACAGAAAGCGTTTGATACTTTAAAGAACAAATTGTGTTCAGCTCCTATTCTTGTTTTGCCTAATTTCGATAAAACTTTTGAGATTGAATGTGATGCTTCTGGTGTAGGTATTGGGGCTGTTTTGATGCAAGAGAAGAAACCAGTAGCATACTTTAGTGAAAAGTTGAATGGAGCTCAACTCAACTACTCTACATATGACAAAGAGCTTTATGCCCTTGTTAGAGCCTTGGACGTGTGGCAGCACTATTTGATGCCCAAGGAATTTGTAATTCATACTGATCATGAGTCCTTGAAGCATTTAAAAGGGCAAGGTAAGCTTAATAAGAGACATGGTAAGTGGGTTGAGTTTATAGAGCAGTTTCCATATGTGATTCAATATAAGCATGGGAAAGAGAATGTAGTAGCAGATGCATTATCCCGAAGGTATGCCTTGATCTCTACACTTAGTTCTAAGTTGTTGGGTTTTGAGCATATCAAAGAATTATATGTGAATGATTCTGATTTTGGGAATGTTTATGTTGCTTGTGAACATGGAGCATTAGACAAGTTTTATAGACATGATGGCTTTTTATTTAGGGGAAATAAACTTTGTCTGCCTAAATGTTCTATGCGTAACTTGCTAGTGTTGGAATCACATTGTGGGGGTCTAATGGGGCATTTTGGTGTGCATAAGACTTATGACATGTTGAATGAACATTTTTATTGGCCACATATGAGGAAAGATGTTGAGAAGGTTTGTTCTTCATGTATTGCATGTAAACAGGCCAAGTCTAAGTCTATGCCGCATGGTCTTTATATGCCTTTACCTGTGCCTAGTTCACCTTGGATTGATATTTCCATGGATTTTGTGCTTGGATTGCCTAGGACTAGGCGTGGGAGAGATTCTATATATGTTGTTTGTGATAGGTTTAGCAAGATGGCACACTTTATTGCATGTCATAAGACTGATGATGCAACTTACATAGCTGATTTGTTCTTTAGAGAGGTGGTGCGTTTACATGGGGTGCCACGCACCATTGTTTCCGATAGGGATGCTAAGTTCCTTTCACATTTTTGGCGTGTTTTGTGGGGTAAATTAGGAACTAAATTGCTTTATTCTACTACTTGCCATCCACAAACAGATGGACAAACTGAGGTTGTGAATAGGACTTTGGGAACCTTATTGCGTGCCATTGTTGGTAAGAATTTAAAAACTTGGAAAGATTGTTTGCCATTCATTGAGTTTGCATATAATAGGAGCATTCATTCTTCTACTGGGTTTTCACCTTTTGAGATTGTATATGGCTTTAACCCTTTAACTGAGCTGGATTTATGTCCTTTGCCTTTAACTGAGATTGTGAGTTTAGATGGACAAAAGAAGGCAGATTTGGTGAAGTCATTACATGAGAAAGCACGCACCAACATTGAGAAGAAGAACCGCGTTTATGCTTACAAGGCTAATAAAGGAAGGAGGCGGATTGTCTTTGCACCAGGTGATTGGGTTTGGGGTTCACTTTAGAAAGGAGAGATTCCCAAACCAAAGGGAAATGCAAGTTGGATGCACGTGGTGATGGCCCATTCCAGGTTTTGGAGCGCATTAATGACAATGCCTACAAGATTGATCTACCAGGTGAGTATGGCGGTTCTGCAACATTTTAATGTTTCCTGATCTTTCTCCTTTTGATTTGGTTCAGATTTGAGGACAAATCTTTTTGAGGAAGGAGGGAATGATGCGGATCAAGGTAGCTCCAATGGTGTCAAGGTCGAAAGCAAGAGGCAACAAGAAGGATCCATTGGCTCTTCCACGTGGGCCAATCACAAGGGCACGGGCTAAGGCTTTTGGGACAGCCATGAACTCATATGTACAAGAGCAAGTCACATTGAGTTGCAAGAGCATGAATTCACTAAGTGCACAATTGGGCTTGAAGGCACACCTAAGCTACTTCATATGCTTGAGGCGTGTTCCATGATGAGAGGGGCTGCCTAGCCATGTTTAGTTGAACTAAATTTATTTGGGCTTTAATTATTTGTAATAACTTGTATTGTGGGTTTTAAACACATGAATTGATAGACTTTAATAAGTCCGTGTAAGGATGGCACATTGGGCTTCACTTAAAGCCCATTCCTTAGAGGATTAGGCCTAACGGCTTAGTTTAGGGTTTGGCTTTGTTTAGGGTATAAATACCTTCTCTAAACCTTTGGAAATAGGATTTTGTTCATTTGAGATAGACAAAAAAAGTGAGTCTCGTCCTTCTTCATGTGTAAGAACCCTAGCATAGGAATTGTGAGTTCTACAATCTCATTGCAACAAGAATCTGAGTTATGCTTCAAGAGTACTTGTAAGGGTTGATCTTTTCCTTGACTAAATCCTTTTAAATCTTCTTCTTGAGTGACAGGGGGTTGTGGGTTGAAAGGGTAGAATCGATCTTGTTCTTTGCTTTATGCCGAGTGCCATAATCTTCTCATGAGTACAGGTTTTTGATTAGGGTTGTCGTATT
>CM047871.1:13199032-13211739 GCA_026212405.1 Petrea volubilis | reverse complement strand
TTGTTTATGCTTGCATCTATGTTTAAAATACTCCTTAAGTGTAATTTATATGCTCTAGTTTATGTTGATGCCTTATTATGTCAAGTATATGCTCGCCTAAAGCATAAAATTGTGATCTTTATGTGAAATTTTGTGATTATGTTCACCTAAATACACACCTTCACCCTATGTGATTAAGTAAAATTTCTACTTAACCGTTGTGTTGACATGTGTTATGAACACATTTTTTCTAGGCAAAAACATTCTAACCCATCAGGAGGAAGGCACTGGGAGGGCATTACAAAGCTTGTATTTAGCTAGAGTTATTATTTTCACTTGTATAGCAACTTTTGTGCAACTACGATTTCACTATGTTGTACTAAATGCCTATATTATTATATATTTGCAATAAAAATATTTACCGTTGCACGTTTCGGTCCAATATATTTTAATAAAATAAAAAGGTATTTTTCTAGGTCGTGACAGTATCTATATGCTACTTGTAAGCCACTTTATGGCTACTAAAATGTAATAAATTGTTTGGGTCTGTGAAAATCCAATCATGACAGGGATTTGACTCGATCATGGTTGATGGTTCACACCTCCCATTCAAGGAAAATATTGCATACACCGAGTACTTTTCAGTCTTAGCACACTCCAGAAATTTGATGGTGGAAGCTGAGTTGGGAAGATTGTCTGGAACAGAAGATGACTTGACCGTTGAAGATTATGAAGCAAGATTAACTGATATTAATCAGGTTCATACCACCACACCCAAATGAAAGAAAATGAAATAATGTTTCCCTCTAGCTTATTGGATGGTTTTTAATTGTATGTATTGTCACAATTTTTTCCTCTTGTAAATTTCAGGCTAATGAGTTTATTGATGCTACGGGAATAGATGCTTTGGCTGTTTGCATTGGAAATGTTCATGGAAAATATCCTGCAAGTGGCCCGAATCTTAGACTTGATTTGCTTAAGGTCAAGTGATTGGATTTCAAGTCTTCTTTTCCTGTTCAGCAATATACTCAAGAATCAGTTTTTGATTTCTGACATTTTGATGAGGACATTATATAAATGCATGGTTAAATCTTGGCACACGCTCAGATTAGGCACAATAATCAGTAGATAGTCACTAGTTTAATGAATGCTCTGGGACGTGCTATTGTGTAGATACCAAATTGTCTTTCATAAGGCAACTTCTAATCTGCAGTTGAAAAGTTACCAGTATCTTTTGCAGACTTAAAAAAGGACATGAATTTTCAGACACAATCACATTCCACCAAGATTTATGTCTGACTCCATTTTGCCTTTGATATACATCATATTGGAGTCATTCTCAGTCATGATATCCGATGGGTGACGATAAATATTGATTTTGTATAATATATGCGAACATTGAACGTACAAGAAACCTTTGAAATAATTTCTAACCATGCTAAAGTCATGGAAGCATAGTTGATTATATTTTAAGCATTATTCTCTGTTTGGGATAATTGCTTTACATTTTGTTGTCTTGAGTCTTGACCTCTGAAAAAATTGTGAGCTTGAACATAGTCATACTTCAATAGTTATAAATGTGAAAGAAAGTGTGATTACTGTTATAAGTTATCACAGGGACAGAAGTTCATGTTTTCCAATCTAATTCATTTCTTGCTGGCTGGAAAAAAAAAATGATCTCTATTTCGCAAGTTGTCTTATTGATCGCTTCATCACTAGAAGTTTTGCTTTGGTTCTGTGAAAGTAGTTAACTCATTCTTAGTCGCCCTTAAAACTATTTTGATTACCTGAGATTTCTTGACATCCTTGAATGTGTACTTTATTGAAGGTGATTCATGATGTGTGCTGTTTATTATCCCATGATTGAATAACATCATCAAACATCTCGTCTCTTTGATTAACTCACTCATGAGCTAGTACAGCTTCACTGTCATCAGTCATCGGCAATATTCAACAAGGGATGAATAATTGATACACTTTTCTGTTTTTTCAGGATTTATATAATTTGAGTTCAAAGAAAGGGGTGCACCTCGTTCTTCATGGTGCTTCTGGCTTACCCAAGGATATTATTGAGGTAACAATTTGCCATGCATAAAAAGCTTAATAGATTCCTATGTAGAACTGTCTACGCCTCAACAAACTCAAATTGTACCTGCATTTTACTGCTTGTTAGAATATTGTTTATTGAGGATAATTACCTAAAAACCCTAAGGGTTGCCTCAATTACAACAAAAACAACCCTGTATGTGCTGCGATTACAATTAGCCTCCTAACACTAATAGATCAAGGCTTTTTTGTGATTGGGGCAACTAATGGCAGGTACTATTTCTAACATGGAAGCAAGGGTAGGGTGATAATTCTAATTTCAATAGAAAAAGGGGATTTTTGTAACTAGGACAAACCTTAGGGGTCCTTTTGGTAATTATCCTTTCGTATTATTATCTTTCCTTGTTTGATTAGCTTATTCTAGAACAAGGAAAGATAATATTGCAAAAACATTGCTAAATGGACATGTGCTTCATCTACATTGGGTTGCCTGATTGGTATGCAAACAGGAATGTATAAAACGGGGTGTAAGAAAATTCAATGTGAACACTGAGGTTCGCAAAGCTTACATGGATTCGTTAACGAACACTCAGAAAGATCTCGTCCATGTCATGGCCTCTGCAAAGGAAGCCATGAAAGTCGTGATTGCTGAGAAGATGCAACTTTTTGGCTCAAATGGGAAAGCTTAATGACAATGTCATGGTGAAACTACTTCTTCATAGCTCGGTTCTTGACATTTTTCTTTTTCTTTCGCCTATACATTAATGCTGAGATCTTACTAGTAGTTATGAATTTGTGTACCCTGGTGAAATATTTTCATAAACCTTATTTGCAGTTGATTTTACGTTCTTTGGTACATCTTTCGTTATTTCTTCAAGCTAAATAAAGTTTGTATTTCTTACTTCATTGTTTCTTGTATGGTAATCAGTTCATATCCCTTCTATGTTGAGATGTCCTACGTTGTATGGTAATCAGTTCATATCCCTTTTATTTTGAGATGTCCTACACATAGGCAGCATATTATATGAAGTCAAATTTTCAAATACTGGTGGCAAATGGATATGTTGAGTTGGGTTCAGATTTGATTCTTTTAGATTAGATGTAAATTGGGATGCGTTTAAATTGTGCTATAGAACGGTGTTGTTAATGGATTGTGTTGAATAGATTTGACTCAAGTGAAGGATCCTACGGTCCAAAACACACACTCACAAACACAGACAAAAAGGCAAGATAAAATTTTGTTCATTTTTTCACCCTTATTGTCTTAACACATTCTTTAAACTACATGAAACCTTATTACTGATTTTTCAAACTAGTAGAATACAATGAAATTATATGGCGCATTTTTGTTGGGTCCATTTAGGATTTCCATGAACCCACTTAGAACTTGCATGTATCCATTTTGAACCCATCTAGAAGCCCAGAGTTAATTCACTAATAATCAATTCTCTTCAATTAATCTACAAATTTTAAGACCCAAATCAATTTGAAAAAGAAAAAAAAAATAGTTGCACTATACAACAACTAAAGGTCAATTACTATAGGAATTCTACCACCTATGGAGTATATTTAAAGAAGCAGGTGCTAAATTGTTTATGATAATTCAAATGATTTTTGTTTATGTATAAATTTTGGTCTTCTTAACTACTGCTGATGGATCTTGAGATGATTTTTGATCTTTCCCTGTGTCTTTTAAACTTGTGAGTACTCTCCACTAGTTTCTTCTTTTTATGCTTCACAGCATCTGCTTGCAATTTCATGTACGAATTCATGGTACATATATGCCTTCTATTAAACCAACACCAGTGTTATTGCTCTACAATTCTTTTCAACTAAGTGCGTATCTATATTTTTTTCTCTAGTGAGAGTAAAATGTGCCTCGTGCATATATAGGAAGTTATGAATTGCTTTGGGTGCTAACATGTCTCCTCTTATTTAATCCTTAAACTTGGTGAGACAATATGTAATAACCCGGTATTTCTTATTAATATATGAATGATTAGTAATTACATTTACAACTTGTGTAAATTTTATTAATTCTTTTGTTTGTAAATTGTGACATCCCGATTTTTATACATTGAAATTATATATATAGATCTATAATGCCCCGGTACTTCCTATTATTTTTAAGAATTACAACTTATTAATTTATTTCAAAGCCATATATATACATATAATTATATTTCGAAAATATAGCTATATATACATGTAATTTTCGAATTTATATGTATATATTATATAATAGGTCATGTTTTATCATATATATATACATAGTTATCCAAAAATGTCATTTTCTCCTAATAAATGTTCTTAAATGCTAAGATTATGATAAGATTGGATAAGGCTAGATAAGATTTGATAAGATTATGATAAGATTGGATAAGGTTAGATAAGATTTGATAAGATTGGATAAGATTATGATAAGATTGGATAAGGTTAGATAAGATTTGATAAGATTAGATAAGATTTGATAAGATTAGATAAGATTATGATAAGATTGGATAAGATTATGATAAAATTGGATAAGATTAGATAAGATTTGATAAGATTTGATAAGATAAGATGAGATTATGATAAGATTGGATAAGATTACATAAGATTGGATATGATTAGATAAGATTATGATAAGATTTGGATAAGATAATAATAATTAGAAAATGACTTAAAGTATATAATAATCCTATTTCTTGCAACAAATTGTTATAAATAGGGGAGCTTGGCACCCCATTTTCATCCCACAACACACTAAATCCCGCCTAAGGCACACCCACCCACACTAACCTTGCTCTCAACATACAAAACACCCCATATTTATAGAATATCTCCTACCCATATATATATACACATAAACCCTTCCTTTTTCATACACATACACATATTAGCCCCCTATACATCCTCCTTAGTTCCATAAAACACTCTTGAAAAGGAGATTACCAAGTTGACATAGTCCACCTAATTCATAAACTTGGTGAGACAATAAGCTCTTAAGGTGAGTGCTTTGTCAATTCCTTTCTGGGGCTTTGAACTATATGATATAAATATTATTCGTATAGCCTACCTTATTAAATTTATGCCATCAAATCTTTCAGAAAATGTTTTCCATACATATAAGACAAGTTATTTTCAAAAGTATTGCATTCTATGATATTGCCAGTTGTATCTGTCCCGAAATGATTTTTGACACCTTTGGGATATCATATTTTAATTATATTTCTATGTATCCCGGGTGTAAAAATAAGTTATTGCTTTGTTGACTAGTTGTGAGCCATATCTGTTCCGTTATATTTCCGTTTACCCTTGGGGACGCCCTTGGGAAGTTTGGGCCCAGGTACTTATAAAAGGAATTTTATCGAGCGGAACGGACCGTCGATGGAACCTTTTATATGATACCATTCCGTGAAACCAATTTCTACGTACAGCCGGAGGATGACTGTAGTAGGCATTGGAGCGATGTATTGCACGGACGCGTGATACATCTCCGTCGTGTTTAGTGTCGAGGTGGCTTCTCGACAAGGGAGGCATAAGGGTTTCTATTATGATTTATCTGTTTTGGGTAGTAATAAGGTTGGAGATTCCGTTCATGGCTCACCATCTGTCTTGTTCAAATTTGTGCGTACACACCTTTTTATGATTCATTATTTTGTTAGTTTATGACTCTTATTTTCAATTTATATATCTACACGTATATTTCCAGCCTCACTAAGTCATTTGGACTTACCACCCCAAGTTCTTTCTGTTCATTGCCTCAGTTTCAGGAAAATAGGTTGAGGGGACTCGATTAAGGCGATTGGAGCTTTACCAATCATTAGGACATAGTTGTTTATTCTGTATAGTAGACTGGCTTATTTAATAGAAAATGGAAAATCACTAGTTAAAGTCTTGTACTTGGATAGTTGTACCTACAGTTCTATGTAACTTAATTGCGTTTTTGTTTATCTCGATTTTAATATTGGGCAGTACTAAATAAGTAGCAAGTATTGCGTACCGATTGGAAAAAAAAATTGGTACTCAGCATGACCGTTGAGTGAGCCCTACTCGTATAGGATGATCCTAGCGAGCGGGGTGTCACAGTGTAAATTATGTGCTAGAAAATGATAGTCATATACACAATAAAAATATTAGTTAATATGCTAATATATATATATATATATATTTAGCTATATTAATTCATACATATATATATATAATACCCTTACATGAATAATTTAAATTAATTACATACTAGTCCTAAACACACTTTATATGTTTAACAATACTTAATTTACTTAATTACATATATTTATATCTATATAGTCGTCTATAAATATACATATATCTAGACACTTTATATGTTTAATAATAATTAAACTTAAATCTATATAATCAAGGTTTATAGTCCTATACGTATATATAATTAAACTTATATCTATATAATCAAGGTTTATAGTCCTTGATGATGGTCCTACGGCACCTGCCACCCGGGGCCATAGCACAGATACTATCCCGCATGCGTGGTCTTATGCACCAGGGGTACGTCCACGGGGGGTTTTACAAAACGCGTCCTATGAGTGTAAGGATGGTCACCCAGGGGGCTCCTGACCCTTCACCCGTTCAGATATTGTCCCAGCGACAGACTTACTGGCTGACTGCCCGTCTTAGCTCAGCGGTAGTGCGTGGGTTTTGCTCCCAGGGGTTTTCCCCCCAGGTACACGTCCATGCTATGAGAGATCACCTGGCACTTATAAGGTACTCAGGCCCCTCGTCTGCACCCGATGTGGGATAACCATTTTCCAGCCACATCATACCCCCCCAGATGAGGGGGGTGAGACCCTTCGGGCCCCACGGTGGCCGCCATATGATGATGGTCCTGCGGCACCTGCCACCCGGGGACATAGCACAAATACTGTCCCGCCTGCGTGGTCTTATGCACCAGGGGTGCGTCCACGGGGGGTTTTACAAAACGCGTCCTATGAGTGTAAGGATGGTCACCCAGGGGGCTCCTGACCCTTCACCCGTTCAGATATTGTCCCAGCGACAGACTCACTGGTTGACTGCCCATCTTAGCTCAGCGGTAGTGCGTGGGTTTTGCTCCCAGGGGTTTTCCCCCCAGGTACGCGTCCATGCTATGAGAGATCACCTGGCACTTATAAGGTACTCAGGCCCCTCGTCTACACCCGATGTGGGATAACCATTTTCCAGCCACATCAGTCCTATACGTATATATATATATATATATATATAGTTATAAAGTGATTCATATACATATAGTTGCATATATATATATATAGTTATATGTATATATAAATAAATTCGTACATATATATCTATTCATATATAAGGTTTTACCTATATATATACTTATAATTGCATATAATTGTATGTATATATAAATTCGTACATCTATATACATATATATCTATCTATATATAAATTTGTATAAATATATACTTATATACTCACATAAATAAATTAAGACATATGCTCATAATGTCATTATCTTCATTAAATAAATTCATACACCTAAGATATACACTTGTAATAATTTTGCTAAATATAGCCAACAATTGTAGGGATAAAATTAAAGGAAGAAGCATGTGTTATCATCTTATTAAACTAGATTAACACATAATACAATCTAGGTAACACATATTGAAATCTAGGTTGCAAACTCATGATACTTAGGATCACAAATGTGTAAATTATAACCACAAATTAATGTGAACACAATTAATGAAATGCTTAGTTGTAATGTGAACACAATTAATAACAAGCTTAGTTGTAAAAATGTAATAAATGACAAGATAAAATGAAATAAAATAATTTTCTTTCTTGCCAAACAACTATAAAAAGGGGGAGGGAGCTTGTCTTCCAAACACAAACACACACTACTCAACACACTACTTTCTACACACACACACACATTACTTTCTACACACACACACACACACATTACTTTCTACACTCACACACACTTCACGTCACACACACACACTACTATACAAACACATATATATATATATATGACGTGGGGTTATTCCGACCGTGAATTCGATCCCCAACTCGAATATCGATCGACTTGCTCAGACCCGACCGCCCGATACACACCGCCTGGATTCGCTGTCGGTGTTCCCGCTCGATTACTTAGTCGATCGGGACCATACCGGGCCCAACGGCTCCCTGGTGGCATTTAATGCCCCGCCAGTCCGGGTATGGGGCAGCCACCTAATCCCATGCCTCATTAATGGGGCGCCAGCTATAGCCTATGGACCCTACCCCCCGGTCTACTGGTCGCCCACGTTGGCCTTCATCAACCCGCATGGTCTGCGGGCCCCACAGAATTCGGTCTACCTGGACATGGTATAAATACCCCCTCATTTATGGTAAGAGACACGCATTTATCATTCCACATACCCTTACTCTGCTCGAATTCATACTCAACCGATCCACTGACTTAGGCATCGGAGGGCCTTAGCCGAGACCCCCCTCGGCTAGCTCACGTTGCCATTCCCTTTTTGCAGGACGTCTTTCCCCTCGAATACCAGCATATACCCAGCCGATCAGAAAACTCGACCGGAGTCGACCTGAACCATATTCGACCCGCATCATTTGGCGCCGTCTGTGGGGATTACCACTGCAACTAAGGTAGAAGAGATGGTGACAACTAGAAGAAACCCCTCCGGAGCACGAAGTACGCCAGCCGTGGGCGAGGATCAACAGTCGGTCCATGACATTCCCCCACCTCCACCATCGGCGATCAACCTCCCGGCTGCCCAAACGGACTTGGCGAGCTCCTCCCGGGCGCAGGCGAATGCCCCGCTCGCGACTGCCAATACCGACTACAGGAGCCGGGCGCCGCTCCCACCGGCGGGGGCAACCACGCAAGCTCCCAACACGGAGGAAATGATAACCATCCCTCTCGAGAGTTTGAGGGATTTCGTGGGCCAATGCAACCTACAAGCTTTTGAAAAACTCAAGGAGAGCGTCGTTCGTGCCAACCTCGGGCCCAATAGAGCGTCACTGCCGACTGACTGGATAGTTCCATCCTGTCAGACCTCTGGTCGGGAAACCAGTTTTCGGTCATCCCGGGAAGAAGAGGAAGACGCTGAGTCAAGCCGCCACGATCGGGTTCCCCGTCGCCAGTACCCGGATTTGGGGCGCCCTTACAGGGCCCCCGCTCCGGGGAATTCGAGGGTTGATCCTGCCCTCAGGGAGCTCGAGCAAATGAGGGGTCAGCTCTACCACCTTACTCAAAAGATAGCCGGTCTCGAACGTCCGGACGTCAGGACGGAACCATTCGACGGGCAAGGATCCTCCTCTGATCGGTATCACGGCCGGAGGCAAAGGGCCTTTGCCCACCATATAAGAGAAGAGAAGATCGGTCTCCACGATCGAGTACCGATCAACCTCCCCCACTACGACGGGAGTTCCGACCCAGACGATCATCTGTTACAGTTCGAGAACGCCATCGACGTTTACCGTTTGTCGAACGGAATGATGGCCAAGTTCTTCGCCACCACCCTCTTCGGGGTGGCTCGACAATGGTTCACACGGCTCGAGCCAGAGTCGATTCATTCCTTCGAGGAGCTGGCCGACCGCTTCTTACACCACTTCGCGGCCAAGAAAGACACCAAGCTCCCCCACACTCACCTTCATGGGGTCCGACAACAAGAAGGGGAGTCCCTACTGGACTTCATGACCCGCTTCAACAATGAGGTCTTGCGGGTCGATGACCCCCGGATCGATTTTGTGAATTTCGCTCTATACATCGCTCTCAGACATGAAGACTGCGCTAAAGCAATCGTCCTCAAACCACCTCGATCGATGAGGGAGCTACAAACACTGACCTCCAGTTTCATGATCTCCGAGGAAATGCACCATATCAAACATGGGGACAAGAAGGAGAAAAAGGAAAAATGGGGTAACAAGAAGGACAAAGACTAGCGGGAAAGGAAAGACTCCCCGATCAAACGGTACTCTGATCTCACCCCTCTGAACTCCACCCGAGGCCATATCTTCTCGGTCGCGAATCAGAAGCTGTTCAAAAAACCGAACAGGATAGCCGAGGGGAAGGGGGCCAAAAAGTCGGGTAAGTATTGTGCCTTCCATAAGCAATACGGGCATGTCACGGATGACTGTTATGCCCTCCAGAATGAGATCGAGCGCCTCGTTCGAAAGGGCCTTCTCAAGGAATTCGTGGATGCCCACATGGAGGCGCCGACCCAGCGAGAGAGGTCCCGATCTCCACGATCCTTACCAGCAAGCAGCAAAGGATCCCCATCCCAGAGAAGTGGTAAGGACCCGATCGATCACAACCTTCCGACCAGAGGGTTCATCAACACGATCGCAGGCGGTCCGAACGGCGGCGACTCCCGATCAAGCCGGAAGCGCGTGATGAGAAAACTGGAGCAAGGAAGGTCGAGCTCGTCGGTTCCGGATCAAGCCCACCATATCAACCACATCGAGTCCAACACTATTGTGTTTAGCGATAGGGATATGGATGTAAATCGCCCATCGGGAGAGGGTGAGTCACCCGATGTCCCGATGGTCGTTACTACCGACGTGTCGAATTTTGCTGTGGCACGCACTTTAATTGATAATGGAAGCTCAGCCAACGTTCTTTTTTATTCCACTTTGCAAAAGATGAACTTGGGGAAAATAGACATGCAGCCGGTCCACACCCCCCCGGTCGGATTTGGGGGTTCGGAAATCGTTCCGATCGGCATAGTTCGGATGCCAACATCATTAGGTGAGGCACCCCGAAGGCAAACACTCCTCGTAGACTACCTCGTCGTCGACGCACCATTCGCATATAACTTGATATTGGGACGGCCGGCACTGAATCAATTTTGAGCAGTAGTGTCGACCTACCACCTCAAAATCAAGTTTCCCACCCCAGCGGGGGTCGGGGAAGTCAAATGCAACGTACGGGATGCATGGAGGTGCTATACGGTCTCGTTGGAGAAGGAAAAGAAAGTCACGCAAACTTCTCCATCGATCTCTCCATCGATCAACATCGACCTCGAATCCCCCGAAGGATCCTCTTCGCGAAAGCGAAAGAATGAGGAGACCAGGATCGAGCCGATCGGGGACCCAAAAATCATTGAGCTGGTTCCCGGCAATCCTGAGAAGGTTACCCGGATCGGCTCACACTTAGGGGAGGCTAGGGAGGTTATGCTGATCGACTTTTTGAGAGAGAATGTTGACGTTTTCGCATGGAGCCCCTCGGATTTTCCAGGGATCGACCCGGAGGTGATTGTACATCGCCTGAACGTCGACCCGACCGCCAAACCGATCCAACAAAAGAAGCGGACCTTCGGAGAGGAAAGGAATAAGATAATCGCCGAAGAGGTCAACAAGCTCCTCGAGGCGGGATACATTGTGGAAATTCAGTACCCCGAATGGCTGTGTAACGTTGTCGTGGTCCCCAAGTCGCTTGGGAAATGGCGTATGTGCAACGATTTCACCGATCTGAACAAGGCTTGCCCAAAAGATCCCTACCCACTGCCCCGTATCGACCTACTGGTCGATTCGACCGCCGGGTGCGAGATGTTGAGCATGATGGACGCCTTCCAAGGGTACTATCAGATTTACATGGTGCCCGAAGATAGGTCGAAAACATCGTTTGTGGTCAAGCAGGGAGTGTACTGTTTCATGGTCATGCCGTTCGGACTGAAGAACGCAGGGGCTACTTACCAAAGGCTCGTGAACAAAATGTTCAAGGGGCTGATCGGTGAGACCATGGAGGTCTACGTGGATGACATGATCGTCAAGAGTAGCAAGGAGGCCGACCACCTCGACCACCTAAAGGACACTTTCGCCGTGCTCCGGCAGTACGGCATGAAATTGAACCCCTCGAAATGCACTTTCGGGGTCCCGGGGGGAAAATTTCTGGGGTACATGGTCAGCCAACGTGGGATCGAGGCGAACCCCGCCAAGATCGACGCCATTCAAGAAATCGCGACACCCCAAACCGTCCGGGATGTCCAACGCCTTTGCGGTCGCATCATCGCGTTGAACAGGTTCATATCCAGGTCGGCCGACCGAAACCTCCCCTTCTTCAAAACACTCCGTGGGGCGACCAGTCGATCGGTCGAGAAAGCACAGCCCCCGATCGAGAAAGGGCCGGTTGGCGGAAAAGAAAAGGGGAAGAAGAAACCCACCTTTAAATGGCCCGAAGAGTGCGATCGGGCCCTCGTTGAGTTGAAGGCCTATCTGTCCTCCCCTCCTCTGCTCGTAAAGCCGATCGACGGCGAGCCCCTGTACCTTTACATGGCCGTGTCCGACGAAGCGATCAGCTCGGTCATAGTGACCGTCGCGGACAGGGTTCACCGGCCAGTGTACTACGTAAGCAAAATTCTGCAGGGGGCGGAGAGGAATTACCTGGAGATTGAAAAATTCGCCCTCGCTCTCGTCATCACGGCTCGAAAACTACGACACTACTTCCAGTCGCATTTAGTAGTGGTCCTGACGAATCAACCATTGAAACAAGTCTTAGCCAAGCCTGATGTCTCGGGGAGGTTAACTAAGTGGGCCATCGAATTAGGAGAATTCGACATCTCTTTCCAGCCCCGCACAGCCATCCAGGCTCAGGTTTTGGCCGACTTCCTGCTCGAAAGGGTGGGGACTTCGATCGAATCGGGCGACCCGACCGGCCCGTGGGTCATGCACACTGATGGCTCCTCAACCTCCCAGGGGGCGGAGCC
>CM047871.1:13134948-13198532 GCA_026212405.1 Petrea volubilis | reverse complement strand
GCCCCCGATCGAGGAAAGGGCCGTTGGCGGAAAAGAAAAGGGGAAGAAGAAACCCACCTTTAAATGGCCCGAAGAGTGCGATCGGCCCTCGTTGAGTTGAAGGCCTATCTGTCCTCCCCTCCTCTGCTCGTAAAGCCGATCGACGGCGAGCCCCTGTACCTTTACATGGCCGTGTCCGACGAAGCGATCAGCTCGGTCATAGTGACCGTCGCGGACAGGGTTCACCGGCCAGTGTACTACGTAAGCAAAATTCTGCAGGGGGCGGAGAGGAATTACCTGGAGATTGAAAAATTCGCCCTCGCTCTCGTCATCACGGCTCGAAAACTACGACACTACTTCCAGTCGCATTTAGTAGTGGTCCTGACGAATCAACCATTGAAACAAGTCTTAGCCAAGCCTGATGTCTCGGGGAGGTTAACTAAGTGGGCCATCGAATTAGGAGAATTCGACATCTCTTTCCAGCCCCGCACAGCCATCCAGGCTCAGGTTTTGGCCGACTTCCTGCTCGAAAGGGTGGGGACTTCGATCGAATCGGGCGACCCGACCGGCCCGTGGGTCATGCACACTGATGGCTCCTCAACCTCCCAGGGGGCGGAGCCGGCGTATACTTGAGAAGCCCTGAAGGCCTAGAGCTCGAGTTCGCCATACGATTGGACTTTAATGTGACTAATAATGAGGCGGAGTACGAAGCATTGATCGCAGGAATGAAGATCGCCGTCGACCAGGGAATCGATCGCCTTCAAGCGTTGGTCGACTCCCGGCTGGTCGCAAGCCAAGTGTCGGGGGCATACGACGCTCGAGAAACGTCCATGGTCAAATACTTGGATAGGGTGAAGGCACTGAGAAACCGTTTCAACTCCTTCACCCTCGACCAGGTGCCTCGAGAAGAAAACGAGCGAGCAGACACCCTCTCGAAGTTCGCAAGTTCCCTAAGGGGGACAAGGAGCCGGTCGGTCACATTCTTGTCCGCAGAAAAATCAGAGATCGATCAGGAGACGGCCGAGCAGGTCCTTCCCGTCGGGTTCCGAGAGCCATCGTGGCAAGACGAGATCAAGGGCTACCTGTCGAACGGGATCCTTCCCAATGACGCTTTGGCAGCTCGAAGGCTCAGGAATCGTGCGGCTCGTTTCTCGCTCGACCAATCCGGTCGGCTCTTCAAAAGGTCCCTCACGGGACCCCCTCTCCGATGTCTCGACCAGCAGGAGGCAAAGGAGGTGATGAGCTCTATCCATGGCGGGTGCTGCGAGAACCATTCGGGAGGTCGATCGTTCGCCCAGAAAATCACACGGAGTGGGTTCTTTTGGCCCACTCTGGTCGACGATGCCAAACGTTTCGTCCAAAAGTGCCCGAACTGCCAGTACCATTCAAATTTGAACCACCGGCCCCCCATGGAAATGGTAAGTGTGGATGTATCATGGCCCTTTGATCAGTGGGGCATCGATATTGTAGGGCCATTTCCCCAAGCATCCGGTCAAAGGAAGTACGCGATCGTTGCGGTCGAGTATTTCACTAAGTGGGTCGAGGCGGAGGCTGTCGCAAAGATCACGGACGCCTCTATCCGATCGTTCATATGGAAAAATATCATATGTCGTTTTGGGGTCCCACGGGTGTTGATATCCGATAATGGAACCCAATTCCAGAGCCGGAGGACGATCGAGTGGTGTAAAGAGCACGGAATCGACCCACGTTTCACGTCGGTCGGAAATCCTCAATCAAACGGCCAGGCCGAAGTGACCAATCGAATACTGGTGCAAAACCTGAAGACCGTGCTCGGAGCACATAAGGGTGAGTGGGCCGACGAGCTCCCGAGCGTGCTATGGGCATACCGAACGACCCCCCGATCGGCCACTGGGCAAACGCCTTTTGCCCTGGTCTATGGGTCGGAAGCCGTTATACCTGCCGAGATATTGCACGCGACGGCTCGAGTAGCCCACTTCGATCCCGATAATAACCGTTCAACACGGGAGCACGAGGTCGAGGTCATTCAAGAATTGCGCGACCGCGCCTGGGCCAAGATGCAAAATTACAAGGCTGCCGTCGGGAGAGCGTACAATAAGGGAGTGGCCCCTCGGTCCTTTCAGGTCGGGGATCTCGTTCTCAAAAAGGTTGAGGTCTCACGAAACGTAGGCAAGCTCGACCCGAATTGGGAGGGGCCATACAAGATCACAAAGGCGTCGAAGAACAACGCCTATCGACTGGAGGATGCATCCGGTCGAGAACTACCCCGGCCATGGGGAGCAGGGAACCTGAGGAAATTTTTCATTTAGACCATGTACCCGGCCGGTCGAGCCGACCGCCCAAAATGTAGATTACTGATCCACCCTAAAAGTTTCCGTTCGAACTCTATTACTGATCTTCCCAATCGTTTCACATACGTTTCGGATAGCTCGATTTCTATTTCTTTATTACAATTTGCATTATTCATCTAACCGGTTTTTAACAATCCTTTTCAGAAATTGTCGATCGAGTTACTGATCGAACAATTTCTTCGTAATCCTTTTCGGGAATTGTCCGAACAGTTGCGATTATAAACTTCAAAACAGTATTCGAGCATGTGAAATTTTTATTATTAATAAAAAAGAGTTCGAGTACAATGGGAACTGGGGGGGAGGAGATCTAGTCTATTACATTAATTTGGTCCTCCCGGTTGATGGGGTCCTCGACTCCTTCTTCGCCGCCCGCCTGGTCGGGACCGTGGATAGGATCCTCTCGATCGGGGCCTTGTACTTCTATGGGGCTCCCGCCGCCCTGGCCATCCACTTCCTCCTCATCGAGCCTCCTCTCGATGTCATCAAGCGCCTGCTTTTGAACGAGTTCCGCGGCGTAAGCGAACTCGCCGTTCTCGAAGTCAGGGGCGGGGGGATCGGCTCCTCCTTCGGCTGCACCGATCGGCTGGCAGGACTCATCCTTGTCTAACCCGATGGCATCCCGATCGAAACCATCAGGGAGGAACCCTAAGTGCTCGATCTGGTGAACAGCGCGGTCGAAGGCCTCGCTGAGGCGGCGGAACGCCTTGATGGAGCAGACGACATCGAACACGTCGCTCTGCAGGAATCGCTCCACCGTGGCCCTCGAAAAGGCCCGCTCGCGATCGTCCAGCTTGGCCAATTCTTCTCGAACGCCAACTTCGTGGCCCTTGGCGTAGCCCCGGTCGAACGAGGCTTTCTCTTCTTTGCGGGCCAGGTCCCGAGCCCGCTCGGCCTCGCTGATTTCGGCCACCTTTTGCTCGAGCGACTTCTCGAGGGACTCGCTCAGTGCCCTCTGCTTCTCGAGCTCCGTCTCGGCCAGCTCCCGTTCCGACCGGGCCACAGCCAGAAGAGTCTCTAACTCTTCAATTTTCGCCTTCAGCTGACCGGGCTCGTTTCTCGCCGCGAGCCGGTACATCCTCTTGTACCGGTCTTTCCCATCCTTGTACACCTCCGCCCGTCGAAATACATGATAGAAAGCTTGGGGCGCCATCTGCCGATCGAAATACATGATAGTTAGCATCGGGGAATAAATGTTCGAAAACCGGACTCGATTGGAAAGATGTACTTACCCCAATTGCTCCTCGGTCGAACCAGCGGCGGACCTGGTTGAGGCTCTGACTAAGGAGGAAGCGGTGGTCCTCCTCGAACTGGCACCCTTGAGATAGGTGCTGGATAGGGACCTGGTCCCGCCCCCGGAAGGTGCTGATCGATTTACCCTCCGTTCGGGGAAGCGCCCTGTCCGACGGGCGGTCGAACTTCATGATCCTTTCCTCCTCGTCGGAGTCGGAGGATTCGGACAGGTCTTCCGGATCGACAACTTGCTTTCCTTTCCCTTTGCCGACGTGATCGGGACCCCTCTTTCTCTTTGTGCCGGACGCGGGGGCACCTCCCTCTCTTATTACGACCCCCCTCTCGACCGGCCTGGGCGGGGTCACTTCTATGGGGGACGCGATGGCGGTCCGCGACCGCTCACTAGTCACCTCGACTTCCGAATCGAGCTCCGGAATTGAAGCCGGCCTCCGCCTTGGCGGGGTGACGCTGGGGGCGCCCCGACGAACGGCCTGGGGTACACTCGACGGGGTCCTCGCGCCCCTGGATGATGAGCCCCTCTGGCTCGAAGACCGACCTGACGCTCGATTGCTCTTCTTCTTCTGTGCGGCAGCTAGTTTGGCAAGCATGATGGCTCTTTGGGCCTCCATAAGCACCTCTGCATCTGCAAGAAAAACCGGTCGTTAGAAACCATAACACTGACGATCGAAAAGCACACTCGAATGGAAATTAACGTACCGAGTACTATATCGGGTGGTGATTCGACCGGGGAGATGCCGGCGTGGTACAAAAACTCCTCTTGTAAGAGGTACCCGCTCCACATCACCCCCCGTTCGATCTGGCAGGTACGAAAGAAGGGGTCCTCCCAAGTCGGATTACCAACCCCGCCGAACTCGATCTTCTCGATCTCATCGTTCCATTTTCTCCGAACGGGGAAACCCGAGGAATGGTAAACGAAGAAAAACTTCGCCTTCCACTTCTCCCCGTACGAAGATTGGCGGGTTTGTATTATTCTTGACCCGGTCCGGGCCATTATGTAAAAGAAGCCGCCTCGATCGCCCGGACCCGACCGAGCGGAATTTTGTACTTTAAAAAATGATGCAAAATTCTCGATTGATGGGGCCTGGCCTAGAGCCTTCATCATTACTATGAAGCTATAAATTATACAATGGGAGTTCGGAGAAAGTTGAGCAGGAGGTAAGTCCAAAAAATTATAAATAGCCGCCGAATCGTCCGAGATGGGGAACCGGAACCCATTCCACAATGCCTCCAAGTGGATGGCGATCGTGTTACGGGGCGGTCGACCCATCTGCGAGCCGACGGGCGGCGCGAAGGCTTGGAAAGCCGACGGGATATGGTACTTGGTCACAGCGTTTGCGACCTCGGTCGGAGTCATCGTCGATGGGATATCGTCGTGGCCACGTTCGGTTCTGAACGAACGTGGAGCACCGACGTCCTCATCAACATCCTCCCCCTCATCGGTCGCATAATGCTCGACCTCCCCCTCGGCTCCACTCCCGGTCGTGTCCTGGCCGAAGGAAGTCGAGCCACTGCTCGAAGTACTCCCCTCGGAGCTATTCTCCGAGGAGCCTCCTAATCCGACCTCTCGAATCAAACTACGACTAGCCATTGACGAGCAAACAAGAAAGAAATATCGGGAGAGAAGAGTTACCTAGTGAGAGAGTCGGATCGACCTAAAGTAGGGATTTTCGAACGGCTGGGAAGACAAACGATCGGCACAGCGCAATAATTCTCGCAGGAGTGGTGAAGTCAACGCGCGGTCTACCGTTCCTATTTATAGGCGGGTAGAAACCCGCCTCGGGAACACCAACAGGCGCCATAATTACAGCTCTGACTTTTCAAATTCCCGACGGTTATAACCCGGTCGATTCTACCTCCTCGGTCGATTTCACAAATCGACCCTCGGAGCGGGGGGGCTAATGACGTGGGGTTATTCCGACCGTGAATTCGATCCCCAACTCGAATATCGATCGACTTGCTCGGACCCGACCGCCCGATACACACCGCCTGGATTCGCTGTCGGTGTTCCCGCTCGATTACTTAGTCGACCGGGATCATACCGGGCCCAACGGCTCCCTGGTGGCATTTAATGCCCTGCCAGTCCGGGTATGAGGCAGCCACCTAACCCCATGCCTCATTAATGGGGCGCCAGCTATAGCCTATGGACCCTACCCCCCGGTCTACTGGTCGCCCACGTCGGCCTTCAACAACCCGCATGGTCTGCGGGGCCCACAGAATTCGGTCTACCTGGACATGGTATAAATACCCCCTCATTTATGGTAAGAGACATGCATTTATCATTCCACATACCCTTACTCTGCTCGAATTCATACTCAACCGATCCACTGACTTAGGCATCGGAGGGCCTTAGCCGAGACCCCCCTTGGCTAGCTCACGTTGCCATTCCCTTTTTGCAGGACGTCTTTCCCCTCGAATACCAGCATACACCCAGCCGATCAGAAAACTCGACCGGAGTCGACCTGAACCATATTCGACCCGCATCAATATATATCAAGAAAATTAGCTTAAGGTAGAGATTTTCCAAATTATATGAGTTTAGTTTAGGCATGTAGAATCCTTAAATTACAATTATTATTTTGGCATGTTCATTTTATAATCATCTGTCATGTGTCATTATACATGCATATAGTTAGACATAATTATGATATAATATGTTTTATATTATTATCATGTTAGGCAATTTATGTTTTAGTTTTTCTATGTGTAAAAAACATGTTTATATGTGAAAACTTAATTGCGCATGCCGGGCCCCAATGTGTTACGGTGGGGATGGGGCAGAGTTCGGCCGGGCAGCAACGGGCTTGCCGGTCTTAATATATGTTCTCGCCATCCCTGGTCCTAATCCCACCTTACCCGGACGGAGTGTTCCGTGTACTGAAGTGGGTCGTAGGAATTTGGCGTAATCTCGAGATACGACCACTAGTGAATAAGGTAGGAAGTGATATTGTTGGAGAATAAGGTCGGAAAGGAGAAATATGTTGGGAGTTACAAGGAAGTTGAAATCACTATTTGTGATTCAAAGGTAAAATGAAATGTGAAATTATGTGATACAATGTGCTTACATGTTTTAATATACACACTATCATCTTATATGATTTGGTAAAATTTCTACTCAACTATGATGTTGACCTGTTTTGTGTATACTATTTATTTTAGGGAAACAGGCTCTCCAAGATAGCACGCACGAGATTCTAGGAAATTATGAAGTGGATGCCTAGTTAGAAATTATTACTAGATTTTGCAAGTTTATGTTCCTGAACCAGCTTAGTTAGTGTATTATGTTTTCAAGTTTCATTGTATAATGTTAAATAAAAGAACGTTTGCTTATAAATTTTATCCTATAAGAGGTTCGTGTTGTTACACAATAAACCCCTAAGGTGAGTGTATCTACTTTCTTTTATGGGGCAGTGAACTATATGTTATAAATATTAGGGATAATTACGCTAGGGTACCCTGAGGTTTGCTTAAATTACAAAATAAACCCTCTTGTTTCGAAAATTACCTAACAAACCTGAAATTTGCAAATATTTTACAATGTCAACCTTCTGTCTACAAACGTTAGGATTGTAACTGAAACTGTCAAATTTTTGTTTCGTTCTTCTTATTTTACCTTTTTGGTCAAAGTTTGAACATATTTGACTAATTTTTTTGGACTAAAATGCTCTTTGGATCAAATCTGATTTTGCTGTAACTCTTATTACTATCAAACATTTCTACATGAATCAGACCCAAAGGGCATTTTAGTCCTAAAAAATTAGTCAAATATGTTCAAACTTTGACCAAAAGGGTAAAATAGGAAGAACGAAACAAAAATTTGACAGTTTCCGTTACAAACCCTAACGTTTGTAGACAGAAGGTTGACATTGTAAAACATTTACAAATTCCAGATTTGTTAGGTAATTTTCAAAACAAGAGGGTTTATTTTGTAATTTAAGCAAACCTCAGGGTACCCCAGCGTAATTATCCCTAAATATTATTGTATGGCCTATATTGTTTGATTTATGTCATTCGATTCAGTTATATCTAGAAACTATTGCATTTCTAAAATGTAAGTCATATCTGTTTCGTTATGATAAGTTAACTCGTTAGGGACACCCTTGATAAGTTAACAAAAGAATATAGGAGGGGTTTATCGGGCGAAAAGGACCGTCGATGGAACCTTTTTGTATGATATCATTCTGTGGGATCTAATTCCTATGTAAAATCGGGATTGATTGTAGTAAGGTTAGATCAGTATATTGTACGGGCAAGTGGTACACTTTATGTCTTGTTTAATGTCGAGGTGGCTTCTCGATGGGAGAGGCATAAGGGTTTCTGTAATGTCTTATTTGTTTTGGGTAGTCATAAGGTTGGAGATTCCATCCCTGGCTCACTATTGGTATTATTCAGTCCAAACATCATTACTAAAATATTCATTTCACACTACAGTGCACCTTCTTACGATTTAATGGTTTTGAGTCTCAATCCTGCTAAAGTCTCTCTCTCTCTACATATATATATATATATATATATATATTTGGCCTCAATAAGTCATTTGGACTTATCGCCTTATTTCTTTATGTTCAATGCCTCAGACTCAGGATAAAGGATGCCCATAGAATGTTTGCCTCACCTCCAATTGCTAGCAATAGTTCTTTTGCTTGGATCATTAGTACAGTTTATTGGAAAGTTTATGATTTTGTTACTCGATATTATGAGATGGTTGTTTTGACATTGTACTTTTGGTGTACTTGTTTAGTCACATATATATATATATATATATAATATGCATTATGTTTCTAACTCACCTCCACTGTGTAATATTGATTTAGGCATTTATGTTAGATATCAATCACAGGGTTGATATTTAGTACGATCATCAGTGGACTCCAATCGTATAGGAAGGTCCTAACGGGAGGGGCACCACATGAACTCATTCGAGAAGTCATTGAAAAAATCCAAATTATAAAGCAAAACATGAAGGTCGCACAAGACAGATAGAAGGGTTATGACAGCAAGAGGTCGGGGAACATTTATTCCTTAAAGTCTCACCCAGAAAAGGATTCACAAGAATTGAGAAAGGAGGAAAATTGAGTGCCAGATACGTTGGACCTTTTGAGATTGTTGAGCACATTGGTAAAGTTGCATATCAGTTAGATCTTCTACCAAATCTGACTAGCATTCATAATTGCTTCCATGTTTCACAACTAAGAAAGTATTGTCCTGGCAAAGATCACATAATTTTGCATGAGGACTTGCCTCTTGAACCAAATCTCTCCTATGTAGAAAGACACATTCGTATTTTGGATCAAAAATTTCAAGAATTACAAAAATGTAGGAGCCCATATGTGAAAGTCCAATGGCAGAATCATCAACTTGAAAAGGTAATTTGGGAGCCAGAGGAAACCATACGTAAACATCACCCAAAGTTATTCACTAAATCAAATTAGAATCTGAGGCCCAAAGTCTTTTAAGGAGGGAGTTTGTAATATCCTAATTATGTAATTAGTAAAATTCTTATATTAAATATTTACTTTAAAATAAATGGTTAATCATGTCTAAAGTCAAAAAAAAAAGACAAGACTAGGTGAAAGCAACAATGATCCTATTAATATGTGCATATCAACAAAGGCATGCACATTAAATGTTGGCATTTGTTGTTGCTAGATTTGCAACAAGAAGTTGAATTGCCATCAAAGGCAATCAACTCCCTCATTTCCTTAGTTCACTTATGCTTCAGATTAAGATGGGTTTATTGCTCACCCATTTTCTTGATTTCTTCTTCATTCAACCAACACATCTTTTAGCCTTGCAATCTCTAACTCCATAATATTCAATCAAAACTTTCATCCCCTAAACTCTTCAAAAAATTGACCTCAAAAACAACATAACAAGTTAGCTACTCTATTGTACGGATCTGTGGTCAAGTAGGTAATTTTGAGTTTCGACAACTCTTGCAATTCTTGTTAGAATTGCTCCAAATTAATTCCCCTCTATTCTACTTGTTTCATATTGTTTCCAAAATCACTTAGGTGCCTAAAACTCCCTACAGTTTGATTTGGAGATGATCCCAAAGCTGGCTACGTATTAGACGTTGAAAATCGTAACAGCAATCTCGCAAGCAATTTGTGACGCCCCGAAGCCTCTAGCTAATTATGAAACATCTATTTATAACCATCTCACAAAAACATGCTATTTTATAATGTAATGAAACCAAACACGCGTACTAATATTCCAAAAGATGAGTTTACAAACGTCGTTTATTACGTAGACGCAACATATACATAACTTAACTACTAAGTTTCTAGCACAATGCATACATAACTAACTAAAAGGCTCGAAGCGCCCTCCTAAGTCTTCCTCGTTCCTATCTTCCGGTGTCTCAAATCCGGCTAAAAACATAATGGAAAGCAACGTCAACATATACACATGTTGAGTAGAAATTTGCATAGAGCATGAGGTGTTCGTGTGAAATTGCATATTGTCACAAAGAGCACATAAAACCATACATAAAACCATAGAAATTTCAGTTCTTGATAAATTCACATAAATTTCAGCTCTAATAGAGCATCACATTCCAACACAATTTTACCGTTTTTCCACCTCGACGGGCGGCTACCTTATCTCGCCGTGCCGTAATCCAATTCCAACCGAAACTCCCACCCAACCTAAACACACCGGTGGTCATATCCCGGGCATATGCCGAAATCCTACGACCCACAACCAATACATGGAACACTCCGTCCATGCAAGGTGGGAATAGGCATGGATGGTGAGAACTGTTTTAAGACCGGCAAGCCCATTGCCGCCCGGCCGAACTCTAGCCCCATCCATACCGAACACATATAGGGCCCTTACACACGTAATTCCAACACATTTGAATCACAATTTCAACATAACACAAACTGTTTCAGTGACTCGTGCACAAATTTCAGCATGGAGTAACACAATTTCCGATTTTTGCGAAACCAACATTAGCTCATGCAAACAGAAACTTCAAGCCTTCAAACCTCCTGAAAGTCTTCACATATATGTCTAAGGTTGTAAAATGGACTTTTATTTGGAAAAAAATACCGAGATTTCAGCTTACAAGAGCTGGAATTTGCAGACTGCGACGCGAAACACTTTTAGCGCGCAACCGCTGAAATTTTCAGTTCTCATAGCCCAAACCTCCAGCTTTTCAAAACCTGTTTCTACAGATTATTCTAAACTGAATTTAAAGTATATAAACCCGGTTTTTGGTTGGAAATTTTTGGATTTTCAAGCCGTGCAAAAATCAAACTTTTCAGCTTCGAAAACCAAAGTTTCTGCATGAACAGTGATTTCAGCAGGTGTACACCTCAAATTTTCCAGCTTTAAAACGTTAAAGTTTTATCTTATAACACATAAATAACACAAATAAGACTATAACAAGATATAAAACATGATAGTTTAGCACTCAAGCATCACTTAAGCATAAGTTCAACAATTTTCAGCATACATATACAAGGATTGTAACCTGACATGCATCATAAACACATATATAACTAACACATGTTGTATCCCCTTGGACCCAAGATGGAAACCAACTTGTGGTCACCTCCTAGGCCTACTTGGGAAGATAAAATACTAAGAGTTTGATAAATTCTAACTCTAACTCATGCCATAGGCCAATTTCTACCTTGATTGTCTTTCTTTCTTTCTTTGTAGGGTTTGAAGTAGGGAGAGTGTTTGAAGGGGTGAGAGGGTTTCAAGACTTGAAGGATCTTAGGAAAGTTGACTGAAAACAAGAGGAATGAAGTGTGTGTGTGTGTGGCCGGATTTTAGGGTGTGTGTGTGGTGGTTTTGGTATTTTTCCAAGTAATATTACATATATACTAATAACAAGACATAGTATTAAAATAGCATTAAGTCCTTTTCTACTTATTACCCTAATTGGCCAAGTATTTGGGTCTAAGTGGCTTAAGTGTTGCTCTATTTTAACCATGGCCAAGCATGTGTTCTTGCATCTAGAAGGTATGGGACAAGTGTATAAATACATTGTATTTGGCAACTTGGAGGGCAAGACTCACTAGACACCAAGTATTTAACATTTAACAATTTTGTCTCCCAAAATTCGTCCACCCCTCTTTTAAATCTGAAAATGTAAGTTGTTTTCTTGTATTATATATATAATTATGGAAAGAAATGGAAAGAAATAATATCTAGGGGTAGAAAATACAATTTACTCATTTCTTAGGGGCTTTTAGGGCATAAAATCCAAAATTTCATAATTAATTTAGAAAAATTCCAAAATTATGAAATTAAATCTTTATAAATCTGAAATTATATGCATATTTCCCAGGAATTAAAAATGTTTTAGTTATATTTTCGAAAATTGCAATTTAGGACATAGAAAGTTCGAAAATTGTGTTCGAATGTCAAACTCGTCTAAAATTTGGAAAATCATGTAATTTATTCAAAATTGCATCTCCTCCATGCATACAAGTATAGAATACTTATTTATAGTATTTTTGAAAACTAATGAGTATTTAATAGATGAATTTTCCAAGAATAGTAATCAAAATTCGAAAATTAGTCCTTTACCGTTCAAATTGTACATTATTCTGAAAATCAAACTAAAAATAACAAGTAAGAATAACATTTTCAAGAAGCATAAGATTTCATATAAATTATTTAAATATTTAAGGAATATCGGGTCATTACACAATTAGCCATTTTTCGAGCTCTTTATCTCACTTGTTACTAATTCAAATTTAGCCTACTTTATACCATTAGAAAACTTGTTATGTAAACTTTTGAAAT
Source organism: Petrea volubilis (assembly GCA_026212405.1). NCBI lineage: Eukaryota > Viridiplantae > Streptophyta > Magnoliopsida > Lamiales > Verbenaceae > Petrea > Petrea volubilis. The sequence continues at coordinate 13,186,209 of CM047871.1, read as the reverse complement.
TTTTTATTTGGATGAAAATTAGGTTTCCTTAGACCTGTAACGTCTCAAACATGGTTCCTCTATTTCAAGTTACTGAAAGCTTGATGTGAGTAGCTTACTATGAGCCCTCACAACTCTTTCATCTCACACTCAAATTTTAGTCATAAATCACTCCTAATCCACCTTGTATCAAGAGCCTCATTTTCATATATTAGTCATCAGTCAACCAGCGGTCAATGGTGGTCAACGACGGTCAATAGTCACCTATCAACCCTGTTGGTAAATTTAGCCATTTTCAAAGCTTTCGATGCACTCTCAAATCCAAAATCCATTTTCAAATCCAAAATCATCTTGAAGGCCTTATATCGCTTTAAAGTCAACAATCAATTGATCATATTCGACTAATAATTCTAAAACTCAACATTCTACGCCTAAAATACTTTAACAATCGCGATTTGGGATAAATATACTAATTTTGGTTATAATTGCATAATTTAGGGGACAACCAAGTTGAGACGTTTGACCCAGCTCGATTCACCGACCGAGCTTAATCAAGTCAGTTAAGAGCCCTAACCTTTCCTTGACGAAACATTGAATTATATGTAGTAAATATTCTTGTATGACTAGCCCAAATAATTCTTATGAGATTTATGACTCTTCTTGCCCGTTATATATATTTGCATCTTAAGATATTATTATGATAGTATATTTAATTTTGGTTGTTATAATTTTAATGAATATTATTTCTCCGTATTAGGTAAGCTTATACAAATATATATGAATCTATTGCATCTTTTTTAGACATGCAGTGAGATGTGTCCGTTTGGTTTTCCATTATGATTATCACCCTTGGGGGACGCCTTTGGGAAGATGGGCCCAGGGATATGTGGGAGATGACTACTGGGCGGAACGAACCAATGATAGAATCCCTTTTACACAATCCCTTCCGTTGGATCTCATTTTATTTGCAATCAGAGGTTGGCTGTAAATAAAATTGGATCACTGTATTGCAGGGGCACGTGGTACACCTTCCATCAGTTCAGGTTAAGATAGCTCCTCGGCAAGGGAGGCATAAGAATTTCTGTTTTGTTTTGTCCCTATTGGATACTCATAACGTTAAAGACCTGTCAGTCAGTCAACTTAGCTCACCATTGCTTGCTTTTGAGAATCATTTATGACATGATTATTGTAGTACTTGTTCTGCCTATTTTGAAAAATCAAGACTTTTTCAATACTTATTCAAAACATCACAATTTTCTATTGTACACATTAAAAATCACGTTATTTGATGTAATGTGTTTTAGTGTTTATTTATCCTATATATATATATATATAAACTGGCCTTACTAAGTTATTTGAACTTACAACCCTATTGTTTTTGTTATTTACCTCAGACTAGGGCTTGCAGGATGGATGAATAAGTTATGTATTCGTAGTTGTGTACTTATTTTCTTTCAGTTGTTATTTATTGTGAAGTCTATAACTCCAAGACATTGTTAAGAATGATCTAATTTATTATCTTATATACGAGCTGAGCCTTGTATTTGAACAGGATCAGTTCACTGCGAATTAGTTTTAATGCTGGTATTCTAAGTAGCAATGCTTCCGCTGAAGAGAGTATTAGTGAACGTTTATTTTAGAATGGATTGATCATACTAAGTATTGTCGAGGTATGGGTAATTTGTATGGTAGTGACACCTTGATCGTATTAGTTCGTTTTAAAGAAAGAGGTGTTACAGTTTGGGTGTGATCCGAAAATGTCAAGCGCGAGACGAGGATGTATCACCTATTGGAACTATTATCAGCAACATGCGTACGCATCTAAGCCAATTCATTGAGGCTAGGGTCAATTTTGTGTGTTGCTCGCGAGCTAGTTAGGAATGTAGTGCCTTTTGTAGAAGGCCTACCGAATATTCCTTCATGTGCCGGCCAAATGACGTACTCGGATTTATTGGTTGAATAATAACTTTGCGTTCACTCTTTTAAAAAATGGTTTCATACCTCAACCCAAACTTTCAAGTGAAATGTGTTTGATTTGACCTAGATGTCCCCTTGAACTATTTTTTTTATCCTTTGTCTAAAATTAAAATCATGATCAACTTTAAAAAAGAATAGCAGATTAGTGCTTTAAATATAAAGGGAGAAAAAAAAATTACAATAAAGGGGTTGACATACTTCTCCAAAACCTTTTCAATATTTAATAAATATAAATGAGTAATTACTTCTCGTTAATATAATATTAAACTTTTGGCTGGGTATGGCGTACATTTACAAACAGAACCTTTTTTAACGCCGCCATTCAGTCAATAAATATACTGAGGATATGTATTTATTATATGACAAATTTGACAATTAATTTTGATTCAAAGTAAACAAATATAAATATTGAAATAAATAAATCATTCAAATGGAAAATAAGTACGGATCTCATGGAAGTTAACCAAACTACAGTTCGATATGATATTAAGAGAAGATGCCCATTGCTAGTATTACTTTTGAACACAAAAGCAAATGATTATTCATTAGCGGATCATAAAAATGAAAAAGAAGCAGTTGAAATCCATTTGTTCAATTTAGTATTTCATCTATACTTCCCCAACATTTAGGTCATCTATACTTTTATATATGTGGCAGTGATTTTTGACTCCAATTTGGTTAATTTTAACTAAATAAAATTTTCTCAATTTTTTTAATTTTTAATGAAGAAAAAACTCCGATTGACTGGGTTTTCTATCTATATATAGAAATAAAAATAAATAAATAACTTCTCCACTCATATGCTCTCTCGCTTGTCCGCTAATATTAACACCTAACTTCTCATCTTCCACTTTTTTGCAAAGTTTTATCATTATCAAATCTTTTACACTATCCCTATATATCTAGAAGATTGATGAAATTACGATGAAATTTACTAGAGAAGATTCTTTGACGATTTCAATTTCTTCTCAAATTGAGCATAAGCCAATTATTTTTTACTGACCTTTTGATAATCTAAAAGTATGGTATTTTTCCTATGTACTTTCTGCTTACAATATTATCTTTTGTTTTTCTTTGTATGTCTTTATGCAATAGTAGTCAGATTTCTATTTTTCTGTTTGATTTTATTTTTTTATTTTTGTGCTGTTTTTGTCTTCTTTTGCTATTTCGAAGCGATATGTTGTATTTAATAGTTATATTTTTTATTTAATTATTGATAAAATATATCATGCTTTATTTATTTTTGTTTTAAATGTTCTACCTTTCAAGTTGTTTTATTCCTGACTTCATTAAAATTATATGTTTTTTTTTCCATTCAAAATTATCTATTTTTGTTCATTTGCTTATGGGATGAGCAATATTGACTGATTTTGATACTTGTTTTTCTACAGGTTCTTTCATTTTGTGTTTATTTACAATTTGTAACAGACCAATCATTTTATTTTTTTTTTCATTTTGACATCTAAAATTTATCTCAATTTTAAATTATTTATGATTTTAGAAGGCCAACCATTATGATTTTTTTCATATTTACTTGTATTATATGTATTGTCTTTATGGCTGTTTATCAAACGCTATACATTTAACTTAGGGCATAATTCCATGAGTAAATATATTTAGACGAGCAGAAGGACTTTTCTTTATTAAAGCATATTTTATTTATTTTTTCTTTATTAAAGCATATTTTATTTATTTTTTCATTATTTATTTTCTATAAATACCTCTTCGAGTATTCCTATTACATATTTACATACTATAGATATATAGTAAAGGGGCATTTGGCTCCAAATGAATTAATTTGAAATGTTACAACTTTTCACACAAAAATCGTCCAAAAATGTTAGTACAAGTTGGTTTATTGTAATTTTCTTTTAATTACTTTCTTGCATAGCACAGAGCAATGGCTAGTTAATCTATACATAATAGACTAGCTTGTAGTTGGTTCAATTATTGAGGTGACGACTTTGATTATCAAAGGGGTGATTTTGCAATTGAAATGAGAACTCGGGGATGAAAATTAACTCGCCCAATTTTCTTGTACAAATATAGTAAAATTGTTTAAAAATAAAATAAATTTCGATACATTTGTTATTCAGCAAACTTTATAATTTGGACACGATCAAGAAGATTAGTGTAATTTTTACCAGACGACGACACAATCATAATTTCATTTCGAGGGGCGGGGGCGGGGAGGAGAGAAGGTTAAAACACGCGTAACAAAACATCACAATACAATGATACACATAAGTCTATTGGGTCAATGATTTTACACACTGTTTGTATAAAATTATTGTCAGCGTTACGTTCACATAAAACTAATTTTCTATTATCAAGATTTAGGAAAAAATGTTAATCATCAGCCATCAGTATCTCTATGATATCAGTGATATCGGCGCTACAGCACTGTAAATATGGTTGTAAAAGTATCTTAAGTATACATTGCTTCAGTACGGGTACATAGAGCGGACACAACCTTAACAAACCTCAACACCTTGCAACACACAAGACCTGGAGCAATGAATATGAATTAAAAGAATAGCCTAATTTGAAATAAGTATTACACAGCAAATTCTGGAAATCATCTTAAATCCAATTCAATTCAACCAATTTCTCTTTCTGCATGTGAACATCTCTCATTCATCTACAATATATTCAACAGTTATGGAAGGTTTAGTTTCATAGGCAATTTTAAAATTCGACCCAGAGAGTAGGCAACTTAATAAGGCTTCTTCCAGGTCTGTAAATTATTCTGCATACCGGAGTCTAGGGGGCGATCATGGTTACACCTCTTGCAAACAGTATTCCGACTAAAATTCAAGAAGTCACAGCTGCAGATAGGAAAGAATGCAATCGTTAGGAAAATTTTATCAATCAAAAAGGTTGGGGATAATTACACGTACACCCCTTGAGAGGCTTGGTTTAAATATACTCTTAAACCCCTTTGAGGTCTGCATAACTATAGAAACTGCCCTTGCCGTCAATTTTGAAGGGGTCTAACTGTAAGACGAAAGTTGATGGCATGGTGGTTTCTGCAAGCTTCAATAAGCGTGTAATTATAAGACAAGCTGACACTAGGGGCTGTTTCTATGATTATTCAAACCACAAGGGGTCCGGGTGTATCTACACCAAACATTAAAGGGTATAGTTGTAATTATCCAAAAGGTTGAATGTCATGCAACAACAGCCAATAAACCACTAGAACGGGACTCACCCAGGGCACTCCCAATCCCCAGGCCTCTGAGGGCGTGGTTCTTGGCAGCGGAAGCACTGCTTGTTTCTTGCAAAGTTCATAACGGAACACCTGAAGGAGAAGAAAGACATCAAAGAGAAAAACAGAAAATTATATGAACACCAACCAACAAGAACAATGATCTAGCACCGAACACGCACATCTGCATGAAATACAACAAAATAAGGATAGTTACAAAAAGCCTCCTGAGGCTTGCCTCAACTACAAAATACCCCCTCGATAAGGGATAGCTCCGAATATTTTTCTACTTTTTTTTTTTTTGGCAATAACTTTTTATCATTGATAGTTAACTTTTTACCCCAATGATTAAGCCACTGCCAAAGATTATTATTTTATTCTAAGGATTGGAAATCTGCAGGGAGGGCCTGAAAAAAATCATCTGAGCAGTCCAAAGACTAAAATGGGTTAATTGTTGCATCAAGTTTGCAGCATCTGAAAAGGAAGTGAACGGTATAACCAAATGTGACAAGAATGGTATATTGAACACTAATGATGAACTGCATGTGTCAAAACCAGCAGAAATTTATTCAACTTACTGAGGACAGTCCCAATCCCCCTTTTTCCTTTCAACTTCATCAACAGATACCCTCTTTGGTCCTTCAGCCTTACATTTTAGGCATAGTTTATTTCTGGCAAAGTTCATAAAATTGCACCTGCAGTAAATTGGATGTGCATCATGTTATACCTGGCATTATGACATATCATAAATCACTGAAGTAAAATATGGTTGATCAAATTACAGAAAAATTCATCAGATTTTCATATATGCAAATGAAAGTGCTTTAGAAAAGAAACTTTCCTTATCAACTGATGTCTTGGCAAGAAGACAAGAAGTTCAAAAGGTTTTCTACGTGGGCTAGGAGTTGAACACTGTAGCTACCTACCAAAAGTACTATTAATTATGATAGTACATACAATCTTGTTAAGAGAAAGCCAGAATAGCATAATACCAAACATTACGTCGCTATACAATAGACAATGAAAGGATGTAGCATAATGCATAATAACTTATTCTCAGGTCACAAGAGACATTTCAATTTAGACACTAGTGATTCTAGAGGACTTCAAGGAAAATCGCATGCTCCGGGCCAGTTATAGGGAACACCAAGAACTAAACGTATAAATCAATTCATAACCATCAACAGATTATCAGCGCCACAGTTTCTTAAACAATGCATCTGAGACTCAACCAACTGTGAAGGAGAAAGTTGTCCAATCTGCATCATATTCACTTATCACAGCAATTCTTCCAGCCATTCAAATCTAAATCTCAATTAATAACAAATGTGAGACTGATAATGTGTGCAACTAATAAGTATCCAATTCTATATGAATGTCCCATGCATGCAACTAGAAGTCTAGGACCATGCAACAGTACAACATGAAATAGAACTGTATGTGGATTAACATTAATAACATCACCCAAATTAAGACTAACAAATTGAAAAATTGATAAAACATAAAGGTTGTGCCTTACTCAGTGCACACCCAATCTCCCGGCTTCATTTCAACATCTTTTGATCGTTCATTATCCGAGAAATCAACAGACAGCTTCTTTCTTTGAGAAGATATGGAAGCAGGCCTGGGAAGTTCAGGGTCAGGAGGCGTCTCAGCAAGATCAATCAACTGAGAGAGCAATCTCCTCGCAGATGATTCAATAAGCTCTCTACCTGGAGGCTTATTTTCTTCCGAAATAACAAGGGGATCCAATGCACAATGTAATAAGATACGAACTATATCTACTGTACGTGCAGCAGCTTCGGAGTCATTTAGCATAATATATGCTCTATCGCATGAGTCACGAAGATTGCAAGAACTACAAACCTACAGTTAAAAAAACCAGATGATAAATCTATACATTCGCGTGTATGCCATATTATCCTCTCCCCCCCCCCCCCCCCCCACAACCAAACCCCCAAAACAAATGACAAATTAATAAAAAGGAAAAAACAAAGGAAAGAAAAGAAAATTGCTCCATGACAGCAAAGCCCAAACTTACATCTCCTTCATCAAGTTCTAGGTATTCTCTCAATCTTTTCGCTGAATTAACTGCCTTCCGGAAAAGATTAGGACAACCTTTCTCGACAACTGCTTGAATATCTTGTCTGGACAGTGACCTGCAAAGTAAAATAAATTTCTCTTAAACACTGATCAACTTTTTGAACTAAGATGTAGCAATTCTTCTCAGCCATACCACCCGGCCTATTGCCATTGCAAGATTAAAGCATCAATTTTCAACAAGCATACACATGAGACTTCAGTATTTCCAGTATTTATCATCCTTATCTCCGAACTTTCATAAAAATTGGGAAAAACACGTCAGGTTCAATTAATTGGTATTTCTTTGCAAACAACGGAAAAAATCAAATATTTTGGTACATTTTAGAAATTCCAATGGAGACCAGCACAGACATTCTTGGTTGGTGTACATTTTAAAGCTATATTCCAGGTATTGTTGAGCCCCGCAACGGGTATCATTATTGTCTTTAGAGAAAACAACCGTATTTTGCAGTTAAATTTGTTCTAGACCACAAGTGCACTTAAAAAAACGAACCCAACGTAAGAACAAGATGAGTAACTCAATTACCCAACCCTCACCCAAAAAACCGAGAAAAATAGACAATTACACAAATTTAACTGAGCAATTCTTCAAACATAACAAGTGAAGAAAGATGTTGAAATACTTGAAAACGTCAAAACGGTCCCGTCCGAAGCTCAAACATGCGTCCTTGACCAGTTTCATCTCCGTGTAAACAACAGGCCCATCATCAACAACGCCACCATAACCGTTCCGGGAAAGGTATCCTTTGGCTTTTAATCGGTCAACAAAATTTACCCATTCGGGCCAAGGGTGTGCACAAACCGTGGAAGAATCATCGGAATCGTGCGTCAATGCCGAGGAACTGTAGCGATTGAACCGCAGAGAAGGACGAAGGCAGACTTTGTTGAACTGCAAGGGTGGAATTTGAGAAAAATCTCGGGAATTGCGGAGAAACGAGGATCCCACAAGTGTGAATAGCCGTGAAGCTGCCATTTTCCTGCTTATTATTCTTGGTTTTTCAGAAAATGTGGATTTTTTTGGGGTTTTAGAATAGGGTTTTGGGAGGTTTAGTTGGAGCAGTAAGGGTCTAACTTGGGTCGATATCGGCAAAATGCTTGTCTTTTTTTTTTTTTTTCATTACGTTTTCACTTTTCAAAACAAAATAACCCCTGTATTAGGGAAAAGCACATGGATTGCACGTAGAAAAAATACAATTTATAATAAAAAAAAATTTAATGAGTATAAAATAGAAATATTATTTATTTTTAACTTGGTTTTTGTTCCTATGTATTTTGGTTTTTAGTTTCAAATTTCGTTAATAAAACTCTCATATGTTAAATAAATTTTCTTTTAGTGTTACATGATTTATTTGAACATATATTATTATTCATATAATACACGATCTCACTCAAATTTGTTCATGATTTTTTTTTAATAAATCAACATTAATTATAGGGGTGGTAAATGCAATAATACGGACCACAAAATTTTTTAATGTAACTATCCCTAATAACTAAATACATCAACACAAATGATCGAAACAAAATAATTCAAGAAAAATATTGAGTATTTCTAGCTAAGCAATTACTTTATTAAATAAATTCTTTTACTTATTAAATTTATTATTTACATTGACTTTTTTTTTATTCTAGAAGAAATTGTTTGTTTTAGATTTTTTGAATTTTGAACAGACTAATGTTTATATTGTTGTACATGGGTTGTTTAGTCAGTGGTGCTCACTCTCAGTTTGCACACACTGGATCACTTCTCTCGTCAGACTTAGTTGGTCAACAGACTTGTATAAATTAGGGATGGCAAGGGGTCGGATCTGGTACAGGTTTAGCTAGACCTGACCCGCGAAATTTTTTAGAACTCAAGACCCGTGCTAGACCCGATGGGTCCGGACCGGGCCCGAATCCATGAGAGACCCGGCAGGTTGGACCCGTTGAACTCGCCGGGTTCTAAAATTCATCCCAACCCACCAAACCCGCCCCGTGTACCCGCCAAACCCGCCCAAATAAATGAAAATTTCATTTTCTAAAAAATTTTTCTAGAACAATCATTTTAAATTATACAAGAAGCCTACTAAAAATATATTAAAATTGTATTTGTACATGAAGCATAATAAAACATATTTAAACAAAATACTCCAAATGTCCAACCATAAGAAAAATAAGGAAAGAAAAACATATAAATCAACCATAAATCAAGTTCTTAATTCAACCAACATCATACTACAAACTACTCAAATAACAAAATAATTAATAACAAGTCTTCTTAAATTACATATCACTAACACAATCTCAAATTGATTTTTAATTTATAATTATTTATATATTTTACATAATATATATATACGGGTTGGGTTCGGGTTGGGTCCAAGTGGACTCAAGACTCGACCCAAACCGGCACGGGTCTATAATTTTGGACCCACGACCCGCCTCGAGACCCATTTATCAGGTCCAAACCCGCCCCAAGCGGATCGGGTCTGGGTCCAAACTTGCCCCATTGCCATCCCTAGTATAAATAGTTAACACAGCTTTATTTGGAAGCTAAGCTCTTCGCATCATAAAAATACTTTTTCCCAATTCTCTTACTGCATCGATTCTCAGTTTGTTCATGGTATCCAGAGCAGGTCGATTCCTGTGATTACTCATAATTTTTTGCTGATTCAATCACACTTTTAGCTTGATTTGAGATCCTGAAGTATTATTACTTCTTGCTATCGGATTTATTTTGAATTTCTCATCGATTTCTGCTATTGCTACTAGATTAGCTCTTCAGCTATGGCTACCACTTTCGATGAATCGCTTACGATTCATAGTTCTAATCATCTTGGGATGATATTGGTTACGATTCCCATGAATGGGAGAAATTTCCTCAACTGGAGCATATCAATCAAAATCGCATTAGAGGCGTGTTATGACCTATGGGAGAGCAACACTCCAAAAGCTAGCTTATGAGGTTGGACAGCCTATAGGCCATGTAAACCCCACATCTGATGTTTGTACATTTGATGTGAGATAATGTGACATCTCGATTTTTATACATAGGTCTAACAACTATATAAAAATCGATTTTTATGATATACGTGCATGATTAATTGTATTTCATGTTTTATATACATGTTTTATATGATCCTTATTTTATATATGAATTATGTGATATGATAATTATGTTTATCATAAACAATTGAATTTATGATTTATATAAATCGAGTTATAGATATAGGTATCTGCATGTATTATCAAGAATTACAACTTCTTAATTTATTTGTAATAAAGTCATATGTATAAATATATTTATATTTCGAAAATATAGTTATGTATATATATATATATGTAATTTTCGAAAATATAGTTATATATATATATGTAATTTTCGAATTTATATGAATATATTACATAATAGGTCTTTTTTTTTTTATCATATATATATGTACTTATCCAAAAATGTCATTTTCACCTAATAAATATTCTTAAATGTTAAGAGCTTGATAAGATTCTTAATAAACATAACAAATTGGATAACTACAAAAATATCTTATCTTATCTTATCATATCCTATCTTATCTTATCTTATCTTATCTGATCTTCTATGCATTTATTATAAATTGACTTTATAATATAAAAATCTTACTTCTTATCCTAAACTCTATAAAAATGGGCCATTGTCTTCATTGTCCCACACACATACACAAAAATCCCGCCTAAAACACACGTCCACACTCACTCCACTCTCAACACATAAAACACTCTCTATTTATAGCATATCTTCCACACACACACACACACACACACACACACACACACACACACATATATATAAATAAACCCCTATTTTTTCGTACATATATACTTATTAGCCTTTTATATATTCCCCTATTTCCCTCAAACACTCTTGAAAAGGAGGATATCAAGTCGATCTAGTCAAACCAAATCTATAAACTTGATAAACTCCTATGGTGAGTGCATATTACCTTCCTTGTTGGGATATTAAACTATATGTTATAAATATTATTCGTATGGCCTACCCTGTCTGATTTATGCTATCCGAATCTTTTGGAAATATATCTTACTCTCTACATTTCGATAAAGTATATTTTTGAATTATAAGTCAAGTTATACCCAAAAAGTGTTACATTTCTGATATTGTTAGTTATATCTGTTTCCAAAATAATTTATTGACACCCTTGGAATATTGTGTTTTAATTATGCACGCCCACACTCACTCCACTCTCAACACACAAAACACTCTCTATTTATAGCATATCTTCCACACACACACACACACACACACACACACACATATATATATATAAATAAACCCCACTTTTTTCGTACATATATACTTATTAGCCTTTTATATATTCTCCTATTTCCCTCAAACACTCTTGAAAAGGAGGATATCAAGTCGATCTAGTCAAACCAAATCTATAAACTTGATAAACTCCTATGGTGAGTGCCTTTTACCTTCCTTGTTGGGGCATTAAACTATATGTCATAAATATTATTCGTATGGCCTACCCTGTTTGATTTATGCTATTCGAATTTTTTGGAAATATATCTTACTCTCTACATTTCGATAAAGTATATTTTTGAATTATAAGTCAAGTTATACCCAAAAAGTGTTGCATTTCTGATATTGTTAGTTATATCTGTTTCCAAAATGATTTATTGATACCCTTGGAATATCGTGTTTTAATTATGTTTTATGTATCTCTGATGTTGGAACAAGCTATTATTTTATTAAAAGTTTGTGAGCTATTCTATCTTGATATGATCTATTGATACCCTTGGGGATGCTCTTGGGAAGTTTGGGCCCAAGCACATGTGAGATGGGAATATTGGGCAGAACGGACCGTCGATAGAACCTTCTTACGTGATACCATTCTATTAGACCTGATTCTTACATATAGTTGGAGGTTAAGTGTAGTAGGGATTGGTTCGGTGTATTGCATGGGCACGTGGTACACCTGCCGTTTACCGTTGTTAAGGTTGCTCCTGACACAAAGGGGAGGGAGGCATAAGGTTTTATGATATTGTTTTGGGTAGTCATAAGGTTGGACACATTGTTCATAGCTCACTATCGGTATTGTTCAGTCTTGATATTATGTTACCGAAATACATGATCCACACTACATCATATTTTAATATTTTATGAGTCCTGTTCTGTTAAAATTCTATACATATTTATGCCCGGCCTCACTAAGTCATTTGGACTTATCACCTCAAGTTCTTTCTGTTCATTGCCTAGATTCAGGAAATGGGTCGAGGGGACTCAGTTAAAGCAATCAGTGCATTAGTACATAGTCCTTTATCAATTATAGAAGATTAGCTTGTTTAATAAATGGAAGACCACTACTTGAAATGTTATATTTGGGATAGTTTGTTACCCTACAGTTTTATATAAGCTAATGGCATTTTATTCCCATCTCAATTCTATCGAACGATAAACAATTGTTGTGTTGGGTATCGATTGAAAAATAGGTACTCAGCAAGACCGTTAAGTGAGCCCTACTCGTATAGGATGGTTTTAGCAAAAGGGGGGGGTCACAAATAAACTCTCGCCAAGATTCCATACTCTTAGTGAGAACCAACTAGGATCATTACATTCCACAACGCTCCGTAGCCCCGACGCTCACGTAGGCTGGCTTTGTGCTAGCTTAACCTAGGCCCGGGCGAACATTGCAATGCCGGTGTCACCACCCGTGCCGCACGATTGCAACTGAGAGGATAGTGGATCGCTCTGCACTACTAGAAAAAATAGATTTAGCCACGGATTTTGGCAAAAATTCGTGGCCAAAAAAATTAACCATGGATTTTATCCGTGGCTAAAAGTGGCGTGGCTAATCTAAGCCACGACCTTAATTAGCCACAGATTAGCCATGGCCTAGCCGTGGCTGATGCCTATGTGCCTGGCAAAATTAGCCAAGGTCAGGTCGTGGCTAATCCGTGGCTAATTTTGCCAGCTTTCAGCATTATTATACCCCTTTTTTTCCCGACCAGCCTGCATCCTATTTTTATTTTTTCAATCAAAAAACACAAGCATTCAAACAACACATCATTCATGCCAATTATCCATTCAAAATGACGATCACGAATCGTCCAATAAAAATTATATCATGAAATAAATTAAAAAGAGTCTCAATTATAATGCTAATGCATCACAAACTTAAGCAGTTAAGGCCTAATATCTAACAAATCGTTTGTCATAATAAAGTTAGTAAAATGTCAGAAAGTGTCAATGTCTAACAGGGCCCAATACCATCATCCTCCCCATCATCATCATCGTTATGCTCGTCATCACGTACATAATTTGGTGGACTGTGCTTGGAGGTGGATCGCCGCCCTCCTGATGAAGTCCCACGAGAACCCCTTTGTTAGCTAGGGGTAGGCTGCATATGTGGTCAACCAGCTGACGGGTGTGGTTGATTAGGCGAAGAGACGAAAGTACATTGGGTCAAACTTTGAACGCTCTGAAGTAAGGCATGGAGTGTGTGCTTCATATCAGTCAATTAAGAGGATTATTTCTCCTCAAACTTATCAAGCCTTTGCTTCAACTCAAGTGTGGATAGATCGTCCCATTTCGGGGGGTAAGTATTGGAGTCTGAAGTTCCCGTATTACGTGATCCACTTGGTACACCGTACCATCGATCCTTATTCGGTTTAGCCATTGTTTCCTTCCACACCTATAAATCCGTGGATATAGTTAGATTTAGATGTAATATATCATTCGTATGTATCTATATATTATATTAGAATATGAAAGTTGAGCTATTTGACTTACATCGAGCTTGGATGATTGAGGTAAGGGTGTGTCATCAACAGATTGAGTAGGCGGCCGGGACTTAATATCATCCCACTTCTCCTTAAATGTGCTCTACAAGTTTTCAGGCTGAAATATCAACAACAAAGTCAAAATATCAATATTAAAGTTGACACATAATGAATACTCACAAATGAACGCTCCGCCCTCTCATCAGACCATTTCAAGTACCCATTCCTATTTTTATAAGAGTAAAGATGGATAAACGACTGATCAATGGTCGGATATTCCCCCATTTGAGCTTCCTGTAATAAGAGATGTAATATTTTAATCCGATATATAAAAATACTATCACTATCAATTATAATTTTGAAGTACTTATGAAATACATATACTAACCAACTCGTCGTTGTGAGTGAGGTGAGATTTTGAACCCTCTTTGTGGCCGGTCATTCCCCTTCCACCAGAATCCGAAGCTCATTTAGCTTTGTTGACCATGCTCTTTTTAAGAAAACTAGGCAAGCCCCATTTTGCTTGCAGCTCCTGCCAAGCATCAGCACCGATCCACTCAGGCTTCTTATTTTTATAACGAGCTTTGTTAAGCCTATTCTTTGTAGGTCAGATCCCTTGTGCTCAAGTGTTTTCCAAATGACCTCATGCTAGTCAGCTCTCCAATAGTACACTCTCTGTACAATGAGAAATGTATAAGTTATACAATAATGAATGAAAAAAATATAAAAGAAAATTTGTATATATATATCAAGACATACTTGGAATTCGGAGAACCACATGTGTCTAGTTTGCATAGGGATTTCCTTCCACCTCTCCCATGCCTCTATATACCCGTTTGTGAAAATGCGGGTAATCGTCCTCATGATCTCCAAGGCATGATTGAACCTAATGAATATAAATCATATGTAAACAACAATCGAGATTTGAATAATTATATCTTAAATAATGAACAAAAATAAACTTAATCATGTCCCTGGAGCTTTCTGTCAACTTTGGTATTATCGAAAGTCTCAGTCGGCATATCATCACTAATTGGTTCGTCTTCGCTATGGCCTGATGTGTGATGATGAGAGTCATCGTACGGATCGTCTCGGATGTGCAGGTCCGTCGTAAGAGGTATGTGGAGGCCATGTCGGTTGGATCCTCCTCCACTATCAATGACCTTCTCTTTGCCTTTTCTAGAACCTGTCATTTGTATTCATAACAAAAACATCACACAGCAAAAACCTTTGTACAGTCATCTTAAAAATATCAAATAACTAATAATTTTTAACATTTCACATTACATTAGGTAATTGATCAATCAATTACAATACAACATTCATAGCAAATACATATATATGTTCATAGCAACGAAAAACAAACCAAGCAAAATATTTATTCATAGTAAATTTTAGTCTTCTTCATCTTCGTCTTCTTCTTCTTTTTCTTCATCATTGCCATATTGAGTTATATTTTCATTATCCTCCTCTTCATCATCTTGAAACTCAAAGTTCAATTCTTCTTCGTCACCACTTTGACCCGTTTCATCAACTTCTACATCATCATTGACCATTTGCTCAAGGTATAATTGGTTGATCTCTTCTACAGCACCCGTACAATCAACAAGGTTACCCGTCGGTTTATTATCGATGACACCATTCACTGTTTCAGATGACTCTTGCAATGGGTCATGAGTAATCTCTTCATTCAAAACTTGACTTCATGGTCTTGTTTTTGATAGCAAACTGCCATTGCGATTTATCTCTTCTAGTACCAGGGTAAGGGACGTAATACACTTGAGACGCATGTTGTGCAAGTATGAAAGGGTCATCTTTTGGGTATCGTTTATTAATTTTTATTTCAACAATGTTATACTGTGGGTGTACCTTTATATCCTTATTCGATACCGAATCAAACCAGATACATTTGAACATCACAACCTTTTTTTGAGGCACGCCGGGATACTCTAATTTGATAAGTTCCTTTAGTATACCATAAAAGTTTGTACCCCCGTCACTTATTAAACAAACACCCGAATTGGAGGTCTTCGTATGTGGGGTCATATCTTCTGTATGGAACAGATATCCATTACAGTAGAACCTGTTGAAGGTCTTGACCTTCTTTATTGGACCCCAAGCCAAATCGAGCAAATACTGATTTTCAACATTATTTTTTGGATTATGCGCCTACATATAAAAACAATTTCAATCATTGTATTTAATTAAAGATATTTTGTTTAAACCATACAGTGTTTTTCAGATATATAATTAAATTAAGTGTTTATGTTGTATAATGAAATACTCACATAGAGTTTAAACCATTCAACAAAATTATTCTTGATTGATTCCTCAACCTCTTGATCAGTTAGGTGTGGCCAGTTGTATCGAACGACTGATCTATATATCCTACAAAAACGTGAAGAATTTTTTCAGAGCCATCTACATTTTTTTTAACACATTATATACAAAATGTTAAAAATAGTACTCACTCAATGATGGGGACAACTTCATCACAATTGATAAATATATGTAAGGCAGCTTTGCTACTCATCATCAGTCAAAAATGTTCCTTGCATTTTCTTCTTGACTCACCGGATCATTTGAATACAGACAAAGTGTAAGGTAGCTCATCATTAGAAGAGACGTCATTCTCATTATGACGAGATCTTGTACTTTTGGTATGGATGTGACTTTCAAAATAATAAGATGAAAAGTACGACAACTCTTGATTTAAATATGCCTCACATATTGATCCTTCAATTTTTGCTCTGTTCTTAACCATTCACTTTAAGTTATGTAAGTACCTAAAAATATAGTTATTTTAACTTCTTAAAAATGATAGTTCTTCATAATTGAATTTAACATATGAAATTTAAAATCCATAATAATTTAATTACCTCTCGAAAGGATACATCCATCGGTATTGCACCGGGCCACACATGGCAGCTTCAAACGGCAGTTGTACAGTCAAGTGCTCCATTGAGTCAAAAAATCCAGGCAGAAAATGCATTCCAATTTGCACAAAATAATGGGAATGTTACTTTCCAATTGTAGTAGATTTCCCTCACTTAACTCTGTTAAGCACAATTCTTTAAAAAATTGACTTATTTCAGTTAATAGCTTCCAAACATTCTGTGGGAGTGCGTTTAACGTCATTAGGAGCAAACGTTGCATAAAGATGTGACAGTCGTGACTCTTCATACCGTGCAAGTTAGTTTCAGATTGATCAACACAATTTCCCAAATTCGATGCATAACCGTTAGGCATCTTCAAACATTTAAGCCAATCACATAATTCGCGTCGTTGTTCAACAGTTAACGTGAAAGTGGCCCGTGGTTTCAACACTTTACCATTTGAAAGATACTGTAGATGTAACTCCGAATGCTTGCAATAATCCAACAATTCAAGTCTAGCCTTCTCGTTATCCTTTGTTTTGTTTTTTACATCCATTACATTATTTATTATGTTGTCGAAAAAAAATATTTCAATGTGCATTACATCCAAATTATGGCAGACGAGATTATCCTTCCAATACGGAAACTCCCAAAAAATGCACTGTTTGGTCAAATTGTGGTCCACACCGTAACCTGGTATTTTTGAGTGTCTTATGGGCATATCGGTTACTTTTGGCAAGTGCCACACAAAATCCCATGTTCGACCACCCGTCATTCGAGAGGGAGGTACAGATCGCTCACGTCTCCCTCTCAAGAAATCATCTTTAGTTTGCCTAAAAGGATGAGTCTCAAGCAAAAACTGTCTATGACAATCAAACCCCGTCATTTTTCAACCATGTTTCAACCTAAATTATTTTGTATAGTGCATTCATATTGGGCATGCCAGTTTTTCGCACGTCATCCAACTAGACAATATTCCATATGCAGGAAATTCATTAATTGTCCACATAAGGGTGACTCTTAAATGAAAGGTGTGTCTTTCTCGAGACATCGAAAGTTTCAACTCCGTCTGACCACAACTTTTTCAACTCGTCAATTAAAGGTTGCAAATACACATCAATCCGATCCTTTGGGTTGCGCGGTCCAGGAATCCAACATGTCAGAAACATATACGGGGCAATCATGCACATTTCAGGAGGTAAGTTGTAAGGAGTAATAATAACCAGCCAACAAGAATATGATTTTGATGTTTGGTTGAAAGGATTAAATCAATCGGCATATAGTCCAAGTCTGATGTTTCGCAGTTCGACGGCGAAGTCTGGATGTTTCTCGTTGAAATGCTTCCAAGCTATATCATCCAAAGGATGACAAAGAACACCAGGGTTTTTTATGTACTCCTAGTGCCACCTCATTTGCTCGGCTGATTTTTCAGAGGCATACAACCTTTTCAATCATAGAATTAGTGGCATGTAGTACATTCTTTTGTAAGGAACACGTCTAATGCTCCCCATACGAAATGGTTTAAATCTAGGATGCTGACATAATGCACATGCATCCCAATGAGCATGTTCTTTAAAAAACATCATACAACCTTCAATGCAACAAACAATTAAATTTATATATGTTAGTCCCAATTTTCTTGTCAATTTTTTGGCTTCATAATAATTGTTGAGGACATGATTGTCTATTGAATTTGATGTTTTTATAAGTTCAGCCATTCTATCAAAACTTCCATGAGGCATATTATAATCTGATTTCAGTGTCATCATTTGAAGAGTCAGTAATAATTCTGTATGTGACTCACATCCTGACTACAAGGGACATGCGCGGCCTCCAATAAGTCATAAAATTGTTGAGTTTCATTATTACGAGGCTATTCAACAATATGACTCGTTCCAATAGCATTTCACTCAGAATTCTGCCACATCCTATATTCATGAAAATCATTTTGTTCCATAGCGTCATAGATCAAGTTTTATAATTTCTTAGCCTTTCTGTAATATTGACATGATTGTAGGACCGACAACGTCAACATTCCAATTTTCTGGAGCAATCTGTCCATGTGCAGTCCAGTACCAATAATTTGGTTGAAATCCATACTTCAAAAGATCATATTTTACATTGCTAGCATTCTTGTATTTTCCATTTTCACATTTAAAACACGAACACCTAAACAGTCGTTTTCAAGTTTGCATTGTGGTTGTGAGGTACCAAATTCAATAAACTGACTCAAACCCAACAAAAATTCATTCGTAAGGTATGTTCGATCGGGCAATAACCAATTGTACATCCAACTTCGAATCACACGAATATTATCCATTTTTTGTAGCAAACATCATTGTGTTATTTAGTCACCACTGAAATTCTTATTTAAACTTTGCCAACAAACATACATATACTCATCAAAACATATCTCATAAGCAACATAAAACGTATGAAACATTATATTAACATACGCAACATAACACTACATGTCAAACATATCTCATAATCAACATAACACAAACGTAACATGAAATGTAAATTCACCACAAATTTCTAACATAATACTAACATCATTGTTCTCATACTAATAAATTACAACAAATATAAAATGTCACTAATATTATTAATAACATATAAATACATCAATATTGAGTAATTTAAAACATACCTTCAATTTTGGAACCACTAAAACTTGTGAATATATAAAACCTAACAATAATTACAAAAAAAATCAAAAAAAAAATATTAGAAATATTTTTTAAATTATAAAACAAAATAAAATAATTGGGGGTGGGGAGGGGGAAAGGGGGACGGGTTTAGGCTGGGGGGAGGGGGACGGGTTTGGGCTGGAGGGAAGGGGGATGGGTGGGGCACAACGACCTCTGGAATGGAGGTGCCGCCGTGCGGGGTGTGGGGGTTGGGTGGACGGGATGGGGATGGAGGGGCGGAGGGGTTTGGGGCTGGAGGGGGAAGGGGATGGGTGGGGCACGGCGGCCATCGGGATGTAGGCACTGCCACGCGGGGGTTGGGGGGACGGGGATCGGGATGGGGATCGGGATGGGGACGGGGGAGGTACCTTGGGGGGAAGAAGAAGGAGGAGGGAGGGAAAAAAATTTCTAAGTGTGGTATATATAGATAACATTAGCCACGTATTAGCCGTAGCCTAGCTGTGGCTAAATAGGCCACCGATTTAAATTAGCCGCGTCTAATTCGTGGCTAAAACAAGCTACGAATCTACTTTAGCCACGGTTAGGCCATGGATTAGCCACGGCCTAACCGCGGCTAATATATATATATATATATGTATATATATATATATATATATGTTTAATGTTGGGCAAAAAATTAGCCATGGCTAATACGTTTCAAATTTAGGTTTAGTTGCGTTCAAATTAATTAGATCAATTGAAAATTGTAATATAACCAAATAATTGAAACGTTCATTCATAAATCGAAATGATATATATATATATATTATCACAGAATCATTAAAATTACTCAATTATATACCAATTTAATTAAAATACTTGTTCGATTGATAATAGAAAATTAAATGAGGGTTATTATTTGTCAAATATAATACAATAATTTAGAAAATAGAAGAACACATTTATCTTCAAAAAATGAATTAAATCGAGCACAAATAAAATAAATCAAAAAATAAATAAATAAAATAATTCAAAAAACTTAGCCACGGTCTGGCCATGGTTCAGACTGTGGCTAATATACACGGGTGGCTTCAATTTTACACATTACACTAAAATATTATTTTGTTTTTGGTTACGCACTGAAATATTATTAAACATCAATATCAATAATGCGTTGTTCGATTATTGATAAAACCATAATATAAGTTATAACATTTTATCAATTATAAACTTTTAAAATTACACAACTCATACAACTGAATAAGCGACCATATATGTAAATGAAACTCGCATGCGTACTTATATATACACTTATATATGCAGTATATACAACACTCTAATATTGTGATATTATAATATACATTTGTGAAACTTAAATTGAGAATTAGTTCGATCAATACAACATTATAATTAATACCATCAAATAATTTAAACGATCATTCGTCATTCCAAATGATCGTTTTATATATATATATATATATATATATATTATCACACAATCATTAACATTAATCAGTTATATATCAATTTAATTACAAGATTTATTTGATTGATAATAGAAATAGAATAACACATTTACCTTCAAAGAACGAATTAAATTGAGTACAAATAAAATAATTTAAAAAAAAATGGTTAGTTACGGCCTGACCATGGCCAACCCATGGCTAATAGCCATAGATTGGCCACATCCAAACCGTGGCTAATCCGTGTCTATTAGCCATGGCCAAGCCATGGTGAAATTAGTCATGGTCTAGTAGTGGCTAACAATTGGTGGCAAAATTCGAGCCAAATTTATCCACCAAAAATAGCCACGAGCAATCCGTGGTTAATCGTGGCTAAGTGTTTTTCGTAATTTTTTTTAATCAATGGCTAATCTGTGTCTTATCTGTGGCTAATAGCCATGGATTAGACACAGATTTTTTTCGTGGCTAAAATCCGTGGCTACTAGCTGTTTTTCTAGTAGTGCTGATACCAACTTGTTATGGTGGGTGACGTGAGTAAAAAGAAAGAGAAGAGAATTAGAATTAGAATTAGAGAAATAGAAGAAAGGTGGAGTGAAAAAAAGTATTATTACATTAACCAAAATCTGATTTCATGTGTCCTGAAGTAGCTGTACTTATACCTAACCAATCATATACCGCGTGGGATTGGAATTATTTCTCCTAAAACGACGCCATATTTGCTAAATGCAACGACATTGTATTAAACCAAAAGAAAAGAATATAAAATACCTTTTCATAATAAAAGCGTAAGTCTACCTTCCTAGCACTTTTCTAATTAATATTACTAATACTTTCCTAATTAATAAAGGCCATTGTAATGAGGCGAAAATGAAACTTGGTTTACAAACGGCACAGTACTTAAACCTCTTGTCACTGAGCCTAACTTTTGCCAATGGAGAAGAGTCAACGGTATGTTGATTTCTTGGATACTAAATTTGATATTGAAGGAGATCGTCCAAGGTTTTATGTATGTAGACAGTGCTAGTATGACATCCCGATTTTTATATACACGAAATAGGTATAGTAACTATATTATGTTAGCAAAAAAATTGGGTTCCTAGAAAATACATGCATAAAAACCAAAATTATTTAGAATATGTGTATAAAAACCCACAAAAAAAAAATTGCACATATAAAATTTGAAATTATGTGTGTAATATATATAAATATAAAATCAAAAGTATAAATATAGAATATATATATATATATATATATAAATTTCAAAATTTATTATAATAATTAATATAGTAGGATCATTTTATTTGATACATGCGTTAGGACACTTGTTTACATCACATATTAGATAAGATATGATATTATACACATGTTCATTTCATAAATTGTAGAGAACTTGTCATTTTCATCTTCAAGACACATCATAAGATACTTGTTCCCATTATTTTGAGATAAGATGATCTTTGATAATTGAATGCCACTTGCTAGGGCACTAGTTTCCATTATTATAAGATTAGGGACACTTAAGCAAAACACTTCATCTTAATCCACGGGCTATGATCTTGCCCTCAACTCTTAAGTAAAGATCATGCCACGATTTAGCCAAAAACACACACATTTAGATATAACAAAGATAGAATTCTTTATACTTAAACCCTTATCAAATCTTGAATTGTGCACTTAGATAACCTAAAAAATTGCTACAACAATTGCCTTGAAAAGTACTAAAGATTTAGCAATTAAAATAATGGTTGTGTCTAAAGCAAACACCCATAAATAGGGGACCTTCCCCCACATTTGAAAAGCACAACACACACTCAACACGCACAACACATGCACGAAAACATACACTGCACACACAGCAGCTGCTACTGCAAATATACATGGTACACACTTACACTCGCACACATAGAAGAGAATCCTAGAGTTTGTGTACACATAGTTATAAGGTATGTCTTTATTCTAGACTTCTTTATGTGTTTAAATTTAAGTTGTTTTCACCTTAAATAGTTGGTTCATGACTATATATACATGTACATATACCTCAAGTTAACTTATGGAAGTACATATAAACATGTGTGCCTATACATAATTATAGTAACTTAAAACTTATTTATATACCAATACATAAGCCTATATATTTGAAAGACTAAGCTTGTTCTTATAAACTATGTAATGACCCGGTATTTCTAAGTATTTTAAAAGTTAATTATATGATTAAATTATCTAGTGTTTTATGTGATTATTATTTTGTATGTGAACTAGGTGATTAAATTGTTTAGTGTTTTATTATTTTATAGGTGAAATGTGCAATAACTGCTATGTTTTCACACTAACCATTTGATTCTACATATGTGCATATAAATCAATATGTATATATGTATATATCTATAATTCTATACATGCATCTTTCAAAATTATAATGATAAGTATAATTTCTTACATATTAATATCTATACTTACAATTTTTAAAATATAAGGAATATATATATACCCATTTTTAAATTACACACACAAATATTCTACTTATTTAAGGTTAATGTATTCATATTTATATATATATAAATTCATACATATATATATACTTACATAAATAAATCTATATATCTATATATATATAAGTTCGTATATATATACACACTAATAACTTAAATTAATACATACTAATCATAAACATGTTACATGATTAACAATATTTAATTCGTATATATATATATATGTATATATATGCATGTTTGAAGTATATAGAAAAACTATATAATGTATAGGTATATATATATATATCCAAAAAATTATACATATATATAATGATTTTTCTAATCTATTTTTGATAATCCTAATATTTATTCTTGATAATTCCTAGCATGAAATGATTTTTTACACTTGTTATAACTCTTCTAGAAATTTATACACTTGTATTATTTAAATTAACCTAGACTTCCATTCATCAATATTAGGGCACACCTAATAACATTTAGGCCTATCACTAAGCATGTATGCATTTATTAAATATTGATGAGTAAGATGAATCTAATTATGAAAAATTGACATAATTAATTTTTTATAATGTGTCTTAACCAACCTCTATAAATAGAGGCTTGAGTTCTATTTTCCATCATATATACACACACACACTCCTACAAACACACACATACATGGATTCACACACACAACACACTCTTGACACTATTCTCTACCCACACACACACACGGTACATACATACATATATATATATAGTACACTTTTACAACACACACACAATACAAACACACACCACACACAACACACACACCTCATGGACACACCACACAGAAGACAATCACACACACACTTCACGTCACACGCACACACACGGTGCACATATACACACACACATACATATATAGGATTCCCTCACACACACACACACACACAGAGTTCTCTCATACACACACAAACACACACATATATATAAATATCAAGAAAGCTAGTTTAAGGTAGGAATTTCCTTAATTACATAAGTTAATTTCTAGTGCTAGTTTATTATGCTTCATTATGCTGCTACAAGTTATTAGAAAGTATGTTTCTAGTTATATTTATACTTTATGTTCCTAGAATTAATATAAAAGCATGTACGTTTATTATTCCAAAATATTCTCTTAGTATGCTTTTATATTTATAGTTATAAGCATGGAAGTATGGTCCTTATGTGAAAATATGTAGAACTCTTTATTTGTGTATGCCGGGCCCAAATGTATTTTCGGAATAGATGGGGCTAGAGTTCGGCTGGGCGGCAATGGACTTGCCGGTCTTAACGCGGTTCTCACCATCCATATCCTAATTCCATTTTGCATGGACGGAGTGTTCCTTGTGTTGGTATTTGTTGTAGGGAATTGGCATAATCTCGAGATATGACCATCGATGTGAACGGATGGAATTGATGTGGACGGATGGAATATTGGGGTTAATGATGTGAACGGTTGGAATCTTGTACTGTGGGAGACATAAGGGAGTCACCAATAAGTGACTCGAAAGGTAATATTATGTGAAATATTGTGTGAGATATTATGACTATATGCACATATTATACACACGAGCACCTTATGTTATTAAGTGAAATTCCTACTCAACGTGTATGTTTACCATTTCTCCCTGTGATAATTTTAGCCGAAAAGGAGGTGGAAATTACTAAGGACGATAGCGAGGAACGGTTCAGCTCCTTTAACTAGTCAGAATTAAGCTTGATATTTTGTATTTTGGAGAGACCGTGATGTTATAAGCTTTTGTATTACTATATATTATGCGCACTACTCTGATATATTTTCAATAAAATAAGTATAGTTTCATGTTTTATTTGGCTATATTTTAAGAAATTAGTTAAGCTCCGGGTCGTTACAAACTATCTGCATTTATGTAATTAAAGTTATTTTGAAAGCTATGGATATGCACATTTATGTAGATATAGTTACTCGTGAATCTATGCATATTATTCTTCTTAAGGTAGTTACTAAGCATAAGTTAGTTCACTTATTATAACCAAGCTATCAGGTTATAAATATGTAAGTATTACGTAATTATGAGAAGTTCAAGTTGGTTATATAATCAAGAATGACTACTAATCACGAGTACTTATGGTCTATTGTTCTAACCTTAGTTACTAATGCAAATATAGGGGTTGCCAAGTTACCGTAGTCAACGCCATTCCTGATCTTGGTGAAACGTAAATCACTAAGGTGAGTGCCTTTTACCTTCTTTTGTTGGAACATTGAACTATATGTAGCAAATATCTTCGTATGGCCTACTCTGTCTAATTTATATTATCCTATTTTTCTGAATTTATATTTTACTCTATATGTTTCAATGAAATATTTCTCCGAATTATAAGTAAAATTATATTCGAAAATATTGCAATTCTAAAATATTAGCTATATCTATTTTGATATGATTTATTGACACCCTTGAGATATTATATTTTAATTATGCTTTTATGTATCCTATGTGTGGAAACAAGCTATTGCTTTATTGAAAGTTTGTGAGTCGTACCATACTGTTATTGAATGATTGACACCCTTGGGGACGCCCTTGGGAGAGTTAGGGCCCAGTACGTATAACAGGGATATATCAGGCAGAACAGACCGATGGTAGTCTTTTTTATATGATACTATACTGCAGATCCAATTATTGCATACAGTTGGAGGTTAGCTATAGTAGGGTTGGATCGGTGTATTGCACAGGCACGTGGTACACCTACCATTTACCATAGTCAAGGTTGCTCCTTGACAAGGGGGTCATAAGGGGTTCTATTATGTTTCATTTGTTTTGGGTAGTTATAAGGTTGGAGATGTTGTTCATGGCTCACTATCGGTATCGTTCAGGTTTTAAATTATTTTATTAAAATACACATTTCACACTACGTCGCATTTTTCCATGATTCATTATTTTATTTGTTTATGAGTCTTAGTTTTTTTTAATATATCTATATATATATATTCCCGAGCTCACTATGTGACGACCCGATAAAATTCTTTATTCGAATATTTTATATTATACATTGGGTGTCCATTATTTTGATGAATAAGTGCTTTTTTGACTTATTTTGTGAATTATTGTTTTATAGAGATTATTCGTCAAAATATGATTTTTATTTGCGAACAAGTGAGCATTTTACTACATAAATTTTTATAAAATATTATAAATTTCAAATATTCTTAAACTTTTATGCATTTAATCTTTCTAAACTCGCAGAAATTATTTAATAGATTACTTTCAACTTTTACCTATTTTTCCAAGAATTTTTAGTAATTTTTGAAAAACATTGTCTTTAAGTTATTAATTTCAAATCAAACTTTTAAAATGCGTATTATGAAAATAAAAATACAAATAAATATTTTAGATTTTATTTGACTTATAAAAATTAATTTTCGAATTTTTAGAATTTTATTTCTATTTTTGGGCAATTTTCGAAAAAAGGGCAAAATAAGGGATATTTTCATCTTTATGCCTTAAGTAGAGGGTTTTCTTCTTCTTCTTGAGAAGAATAGGCAAGCTTCCATACTCTTGTGCCCAAGCAATGTAAAAGATCAAGCTTGAATGGCTTAGAGTGAGAGCTTTTGCCAAACATGCCTCCAAGGTTTTAGTTATTTTGCCATCTTCATGTTACTTTAAAGCTTTATGGTTGATTTTTCATATTGTAACTCTTGTTGGGAGGAAGTTGAAGGATGGATAGACTTGTGAGCATGATCTTGAAGATATTATGCGATTAATATGCTTTATTTGGAGTATTATGTGCTTATTATGCTTTATTGGAAATATTATGTGATTATTGTGCCCTTTTGAAATAATATGGAATTCTTATGCTTATTTGAACTATTATGTGAGTTTTATGCTTTATATGAAGTAGTATGAGACCATGATGCTTTATTTGAGTTATTAGGTAAATATCTTATGTTGTTCTTGAAAGTCTTAGTAAAGAAAGCTCCGCATACCTATTATTTGATAAGTAGAACTTTTATGATAATTTATACTATAGATTTATGCCTATTTTAGTACTTTCAATATTTAGAAAGTTTCATAAAACTTATTCATGTAAGTTTATATATGTCTATATGTTACGTATATATAAACATATTCAAGGTTTTATGGTTTTATCAAGTAATTAGATGGTTATGTATATATATCTATGTACGTCTATATCTATATATAAATATTTAAAGTGTCATATATATATTTTAATCTAACTAGTTTCATTATATGTTAATGATAGTCTAATTACATATATATTCTTAAGTTGTATGTACGTATAACTATATATACGTAATAGTTAAGTTTATGTTATTAGATGTTACTTAACATATCTATATATATATATATACACACTTGTATGTACGTATAGGTATATATGTATTATTCATATATTTATATTAGTTATATTTTGTCTATTTATATATTTATACTAGTTATATTTTAATCTATATATTTATATATTTTAATCTATATATATTTATATTCATTATATTTTGTCCATATATTTATGTTAATTATAGTAAGTTTACTACTAATGAACATCATCTTCTAAGTATATTGTGCTACTATGTATTTACATATTTAACATTTTAAGTAAGTACGCTTAATAAGCAAACATAAAGCTTTTATTTATAAGTGTGGAGTTTACTTTACTAAAATATAATAAAAACTTCCAAAGATTATGTGCTTATGTGAACAAATTGCTATTGTGTGAATGAGCCCATATGTGCCGGAGTGGTCTGGGGTGTGTTCCGCCGGGATATACAATGGAGTAACCGGAAGAGTTCACACTCCTTCCATCTCCTAATTCCCCCTTGGGTAGACGGAGGGATCTACTCAAGAGAGAGGGTCGTAGGACAATACTAGGCGTATGCCCGGGATACAACCACTGGAGGATAAGGCTAGCGGGAGAGAAATATGCTGGTTGTTATTTCGGTCTGGGTAGTTATAAGGGTCACTGCTAAGTGACAAAAGGTAGAAAATGTGAAATTATGTGTGTGCTATGTGTAATTGATGTGCACTTGACACCCGAGCACCTTATGTGTATAAAGAAATATTTCTATTCAATGTATGTTGATTCCATGTTACTTAATGATTTAGATGCTTCCGAAGCTAGCCTTTATAATGTGGAAGAGGAGGAGAATTTTGAAGCTTTTTACTAGAACGAAAGATGTAGAATTTCCGCTGCGTACCTGTATTTAGTTTTTGTTTTTGTTATGTAGTTATATAGTAGAACTATCATCTCGATAGTCTACTTTTGGGATGTACCATCTTATTGTGTAGCCTAGTACGTTTTGTAAATAACAATGTATGCATGTATGTAACCACTAACAAGAATAATAATAATAATAATAATAATAATAATAATAATAATAATAATAATAATAATAATAATAATAATAGTGGGATTTCGGGTTCGTCATACACTAAGTCACTTGGACTTACCACCTATTTCCTTTCTATTCACTATCTCAGAGACATGTTGAGAGGAACTCAGATAAGGGAATCGAAGTAATCCAAGATACCAGTGCTTGGCTCTTGTAGTGTGTTTAATAGATATTGGAGATACTACTTGTAATGATAAAATCTGGATGTTTAGCATTGTTACCCCCTTTAAACTGATAGAGTTTCATGTATATTTTCTGCATTTGTAATTCTATCTCGCTTCCACTATACTAAAAGTGTCCACCAAGTAGTATTGATTAGAACGTTTGTATTAGGTATCGATCACAAGATTGATACTAAGTACGATAGTCGGTGGACCCCAATCATATAGGGAGGTCCTAGCGAGAGGGGTGCCACAACGAGAGAACTATGGCTTAATTTAGAGCAACGATACAATCAATGCAATAAACTGCTTCTGTATCAGATCAAGAGAGAGAGATCATCTATATTTCTTGAGGTAATCTCACTCTTGGAGCTTATGAAAGGTTTGTAGAAAAGGGCTTATTCAAGTTTCACTTGCTGTTTTTCATTTTGATTGGAGTAGGTGCTTGCTGCTCGCTTGCTATCTACTAAATGAGCCTTCACTACCTGCCCATCCCCAAAAACAAGGTTTGACTATGAGGATTGATAAGTTGTTCATTTTGTAACCTTTACCTCTATCTACATAGTTTCATTTCTACATCCTCAACGAGCAAGACTTCATTGTTGACATAGGGTGAGGTTTCAACAAGACAAGAGAATATTAACTGAATGCAATCTCCTGCTTTCTCAATTGCTAGAGTGGATGTAAATAGTGTTGGAGTTTTTGCGATGTTCTAATGTTTTTCCTAAAGAGCAATCAATAGTACATGCAAACTGAAATCTTAGACTCCTTGATCCTATTGAAAAGAAAGGGCTCTGGTAAGATGGCCGGCGGGGTCAGAAGAGTTCAGAGAAGGCTGGATTAACAAGCTTAAGGCATTATGGGATGAATTGACTTGTCTATATGCTATGCCTAAGTGTACTTGTGGATGCACATGTGGGAAGTGTTTGATTCAAAATTAAGGTCATAAGACCCTAAGTGCCTTATATGGGTGGATCCCACACGTGTTGAATTTCATAAGCGTATTTCGAATGAAATTAATCGGATTTTGGACTTAATGGTTGAAGAAGCCTTTTGTTTGATTAATTGAAGTGAAGTTTCTTATATAAGGTCATTTTACTTTTTTACCCCTTCAATCAGTATCCATTTTGTGTGGTATTTGTGCATAAATAGGCTTTTGTGCGATGTTATTTTTGATATATGACGCAATCATAAATTGTATAGAAGCCCTGAATGCAATTCCCGCACAAAAACAAAAAAAGAAAAGAAAAGAAAAGAAAAGAAAAGGAGAAAATAGGAGCTTTATTCCCTCCAACCAGATGTTTTTGTTTATTTGATGATATCGTGAATCCTCAATGAAATTAAGGTGCACAATTATATTGGTTTGATTCTTTGCACTTAGATCCCTTTATTGAAATGTTTAATGAAGAGTACTTAGCCAAAATCCTTCATTCCAGATTCTTTTAGAGGGGTGTTAATCCAAAATTATGAAGCAAGTATGATTCTCCTTGAAGAATTAAGGCAAAAAATAAATAAAATTTTCTAGAGCCTGAAACATGCTTTAAAGTTCTTGAAAGAAAAAGGGTTTCCAAAAAAAAATTGGAAATTAAGTCGATTGTCACGTTTGAATATATCTTCAACCTAAGAAAACATAAAAGCGAAGCCCATATAAGAAAAGGAGGAACTCAAATCTAGAAGCACCTTCTTTTGTTGCAATGATCCACAACACATGGTCTTTGTCAAAGACTGGCGGGAGGCCTCTAATCGATCAATGGTCGTGAAAAAGATAGCAAATTTGAGTGGAGTAAGGAATAATAATAAAGAACATGGAGCAACTAAGATAAGAGAAAATAGGAAGGAGAACATCCTGCCTTGAAATCAAAATTTATGTAGTAAATAATGGTGAAGATACATGCGTTACAGAAAGGAATAAAATATAGAAGAGCAGTGAAAGGGAATA
The DNA here is from genome assembly GCA_026212405.1 of Petrea volubilis. NCBI lineage: Eukaryota > Viridiplantae > Streptophyta > Magnoliopsida > Lamiales > Verbenaceae > Petrea > Petrea volubilis. The sequence goes on along the minus strand of CM047871.1, from coordinate 13,155,227 downwards.
GGGCAAATGGGAATAAAATCCAAAGTTTGGGTGGAAAGCGGCAAGCGGGGAATCGCTTTAGTAGAAATTTAAGCTTGAGGAGATTTTTTTTAAAGGGCATAGGAAGGAATTTCGCATCCTAAAATGAGGGCAGTTCAACAAATTTGCAATTTCAATTTGTAATGCTAAAATGACGTTCTCAAAAAGCACGCATTGATAGAGTATGTTATAGCCCCAATTTCAGCATTTCGAATTCAACATTGATTACGAGTTGAATCGGCTCATAAGATATACCAAGCCCATACAAACATGCATTACTAGTATGACAAGACCCCATAATGCTTGAAATACCCTAATCAAATAAGTTCGTGGAGTTATAAAGGTTGTTGAAGATGCTCAATCTTCATATATGCTAATACAGTTTTTGTTGGGTTTATAATAGTCTTATGAGCCTATTAGAAATCAGATTTTAGTGATGGATCCATTTCCCACAGTAAATAAGACATATTCGATTATGCAATGGGTAGAATCTCAAAGTGAAGCACAAATTAACTTCATTGATACTCTTGAATCAAGTGCTTCTGTAATTCCCCGAAACTCTATTGATTTGTTTATGTATTACATGCATTAATCATGTAAATCTAATATTAATTAGATCATTTTTGTGACATTTCAATTTTTATATATATGTGCATCAAATAGGTATAATAATTATGTTTTTATTAGCAAAAATCGGTTCCTACAATATACATAAAAACCTATATATATATATATAAAATAAAAATTGAAATTATAAATATATATATCTCGATGATGATGATGATGATGATGATGATGATGATGATAATAATAATAATAATAATAAATAGTAGGATTGTTTTAATTGTTACATGGGTAAGGTACACTTATTCATCTCTCAAGAAGTAGGAGAAGTATCATTAAATGCCAAGGCACACTTGTTTGCATGATATTTAAGATGAGATATAATATCTTGATTTCAAGACATTTGTCCTTGTTATCTTTAAATAGCAGTAACACTTGTATTGATCATCTTGAATTAGAGTAGCACTTGTATTGATTGTCTTGGACTAAAGTGACACTTGTATTAATCATCTTGAAATAGGGCAACAATTATGCATATTAGGGCAACACCTATGCATACTAGAGTAACACTTGAATTAATCATCTTGAAATAGGGCAACACCAATGTATGTTAGGGTAACATTTATGCATATTAGGGTAACCCTTATGCAAACTAGAGTAACGCTTATATTGATCATCTTGAACTAGAGTCGTAGCACTTGTATACACTTGTATGATTGCATTTAATGACTAACGAATTTTTAATAAAATAATGCTTATTTCTTGAACCAACTCCTACAAATAGGGGTTTAGCTCACATTTGAAAATTACAACACACACGGTACACACCACAAACACACACTTCAACTTGTTTTTCTTTAGAAATCACACACAACACACTATCAATATAGAGTAAAGAAAAGCATAGTTTATTTAAGGTAGGAGCTTTTCGTAACCTCATAAGTAAAAGTTCTTACTTAATTTCATGAGTGTTATTATGACAACCCCGGTAACCCCATATTATTATTATTATTATTATTTTTAATGATTAGTGGTTACATACATGCATACATCGTTATTTACAAAATCTACTAGGCTACATAAAATGATGGTACATCCGAAAAGTAGACTACCGAGATGATAGTTCTATTGTACAAACTACATAGCAAACGCAAAATTCAAGTACAAATACGCAGCGGAAAACTACATCTTTCTGTTTAGTAGAAAGCTTCAAAAGTCTCCTCCTCTTCCACATCATAAAGGCTAGCTTTGGAATCATCTAAATCATTATGCAACAAGGAATCAACATACGTTCAGTAGAAATATTTCTTTACACATTTAAGGTACTCGAGTGTCAAGTGCACATTAGTTACACACAGAACACATAATTTCACACTTTCTACCTTTTGTCACCTAACAGTGACCTTTATGACTACCCGGGCCAAAATAACAACCAACACATTTCTCTCCCGCCTGCCTTATCCTCCGGTGGTCGTATCCTAGGCATAGGCCGAATATTTTCCTATAACCTACTCTCTTGAGTAGATCTCTCCGTCTACCCAAGGGGAGATTAGGAGATGGAAAGGGTGTGAACTCTTCCGACTACTCAATAGTATGTCCCGGCAGAACACCCCCCAGACCACTCCGGCACATATGGGTCCATTCACTAAATATTCATGAAACCACATAATCATGGAAGTTTATATTTTATAAGAGACTTTTAGCAAGTTCTTTTGAGAGAAATAATAATTTTCAGCTTTTAGGTAAAGTAAGCTCCACTATTATAAGTAAAAGATTTTATGTCTTTTTCTTAAGAAAGAAAAAGTTAAAATATGTGTCTATATAGTAGCAAGAGTATACTTAGAAAATGATTTTCAACATACTTTAATAGTAAACTTGTCACGACCCGAAAAAATACCATTCTTTTTTATGAACAATAAAATACCCTTTCCAAAAATAAGAGTACATAATTTTCATAAATAGTACCTTTTTAAACAAAATAACAATAGCTAATATAATAGAGTACGAAATAACCTTATATTTTTATAACAAGAATAAGATTTAGTACAACATAGAAAAATCATAAGTAAGTAATTCTATTTAATCAAAAGCTCCGTAATGCCCGGTGGTGCCTTCCTCTTGGTGGACTATAGCATTTTTGCCTAAAAAAATATTCTTAACACACGTCAACACGACAGTTGAGTAGAAATTTCACTTAATCACATAAGGTGAGCGTGTGTAATATGTGCACATAGTCACATAATATTTAGCATAATATCAAGATAGCAAAATGTAAAACTAGAAACTAACTTACGCAACTAAGGAAACTCCTACCTTTTCAAGAGTATTTTATGAAATTAAGGGGATATATAGAGGGTTAATATGTATATAAGTATGTAAAAAGAAGGGTTTATGTGTATATATATATATATATATGTGGGTAGAAGATATACTATAAATATGAAGTGTTTTGTGTGTTTAGAGTAAGGTGAGTGTGAGTGGGGCATTTTAGACGGGATTTAGTGTGTGTGGATGTGTTTGTGTGTGATGAAAAATGGAAGATAAGCTCTTCTATATATATGGTTTAGTTTGTGAAATAAAATTATTTATTATTACGGTTAATTTATAATTAATGTTTTCTTTACACCTTGGTATTGTAATTAATGTATTCATCCAACTCAAGAGCTTAGTTGTTACTCTACTTGTGCTTAAGTGGTCTCCTATATTAGATTATGTGTTAGTCTAACTTAATATATGTGTATCTTCTTTTAATACTATCCCTACAAATATTGGCTAAGTTTAGCAAGATCAATACAAGTGTATATATTCTTGATTTATCCAGTAATTTAGATGTATGAATTCATTTAATGAAGACAATGACATTTTGAGCATATCTATCAATTTATTTATGTAAGTATATATATATATATATATATATACAATTTATATATATATATATAGGGAATTGTTATTGGCACTCCAAAATTATTATTGGCACTCTATTAATTCATTTTTATATTGAAAAATTGCCCAAAATGCCCATTTATTCTAAAATATGATTAAATACACTTTACTCCCTTAATTATAGGCTATATATCATTTACTTCTATAAACTAATAAATATAACATCCAAAACCCCTCCCTACCTCCAATAATATACTTCGACAAAAGTATCCTTAAATATATACAAATGTATATATATATATACACACACACACAAAGTATTTATTTCAATTTATAATCTAAATTTAATTTTCAATATATTTTAACTAAAAATCTAGTTATTTACTTTTGAATCAAAAGTAAACTTTAGACTCTATTAAATATATGGATAATTATATTTCATTAATTACGTAAATGTGTGTCTTTCTTTTTCTAAATAGAAAAATTGAATGGGTATTCACATTTTTTTAAAGTATTCACATTTAATTAATTGCATTATAATTAATTTAGTATAAAAAACATATTTAAATCATGAATAAAAAATATATAAAAAATATTTATCCATTTTTATTCAAAACAATCAAACTTCACTTAAAATTTATACTTAATAAATTTATTAAGTTAAAGAATTAGAATAATTTTTCCATGTTTAATATTAAGGTATTATTACAATAACTTATTAACTTTGTTTTTATTTCTATTTACTTAAGCTATCAATTATTTTTTTAAAATTAAAATGCAAATTTTTTTTATAGCTAATAAAGGATTTGGAGTTCAATTTAGAATGCTAACTGTAGAACAAAAATTAATTGTATAAATTGGAGTAGTGTAAGGGCAATTTTGACTTATTTTTTAATTAAATGGCATATGAGTTGTACTTGATACTTTAGGGGAGTGAATGAGATATAACATATAATTGAGGGAATAAAGTGTATATTATCATATTTTAAAATAAATGGGTATTTTAGTCAATTCTCCAATAAAAAGAGTAAGAATGGAGTGTCAATAACAACTTTGGAGTGTCAATAACAATTCTCATATATATATATATATATATATATATATTTGTAAATATATCTATACGTATGGATTTATATATATATAATCTTTAAAAAGTAGAATATATATATGTATGTGTACGAAATGTATGTATATAATATACATTATAGTATTGCATATATATATATGTATATGTACAAGAATATATAATAATAATAATAATAATAATAATAATAATAATAATAATATAAATTCGTTTGTGTATGAATGTGTGTATATATATATATATGTAATATAAATACTTATCATATAAAATAATTTCTAATAAAAATTAATTTCTAATATATATATATATTGTAATGTATTATTTTTATTTTATGTGTAAAGTATCATACAATTCATAAAATCTACAATCAATGATCATTTCTTATCTTATCTAAGATTTTATCTAAAACAAGGATTTAATGAATGAAATAACATCTTTTCTATTTGAATATCTTATATTGCAAAAATGATCCTATTTATCCATATTTTTGAAAACACACTTTATATTTATTTCAAAAATATACATACATATATATATATATATGTTTCGAAATATAAAAATACTATATATATGACTTTATTACAAATAATTCCTATTATAATTTTGAAAGATGCATATAGAGCAAATACACATTTAATCATGAAATCACACATAATTCACACATATAACATAAGAGTCACATAATAATTGCATAAAAAATTAAACTATATATAATAGTTTTTAAAATATTGCAAGAAACATAATATATAACAAATTCTAAACTAGTAGGAAGTACCGGGGCATTTCAAAACTTACTATAATTAACCAAATATATGGACAAAATTATAATTATATATGGATATATACGTACAACATAACCATATATATATTTAAGCTAAAACATATAAGTATATGGCTACATACATACATATACGTATAACATATATATATATATATATTTATTTATGACTACATACATACACATACGTATAAAACACACACACACACACACATATATATAAATAGATTATAATTAGGATTAAGTAGTTAGATTAACATATAAGAAAGCCCCAAACATATTTATATATATATATACACACGTATATCTAAGTACAAGATATATATATATATATAAATCATAAGTTTAAAATACTTTATGTATATAACTAAGTATACTTTTATACTAAAATAGGCATAAATCCATAGTATTTAACATGCTCAAATAGGCATAAATGTATATTATAAATTTATAGTAAAAGTTTTACTTATCAAATAATAGCTATGTGAAGCTTTCTTTACTAACTCTTTCAAGAACAACATAGAATAATCACCTAATACCTCAAATAAAGCATAATGGTCTCATAATACTTCGAATAAAGCATACTACTCACATAATACCTCAAATAAAACATAATAATCACATCTTACTTTAAATAAAGCATAATAATCACATACTACTTCAACTAAAGCATAATAATCACATAATACTTCAAATAAAGCATAATAATCACATATCCATGAAACTTCATAGGAATGATCAAGATCATACTAACAAGTCTAACCACTCTTCAACTTCCTCCCAACAAGAGTTATAATATGAAAAGTTAACCATAAAACTTTAAAATAGCATGATAATGGCAAAATGACTAAAATCCTCAACTTGGAGGCATGTTTGGCAAAAGCTCTCACTCAAGGCCATTCAAGCTTGATTCTTTTACATAGCTTAGGCACAAGAATATGGAAGCTTGTCCATCCTACTCAAGAAGGACGAAGGAACCTCTACTTAAGTGCATAAAGGAAGTTCCTACCTTGATTCTTCCAAAGTAGTGTAGTGTTTTGAGAGAAAATGATAGTGTTTTGTGAGAAAATGAGAGAGTGTGTGTTTCTAAGGAAGTGTGGCCGGTTTTTGGGGTTAAAAGGGGTGAGGGTTTGTGTGGTCTTATGTATTTATACTAAAAAGGGTATGAGAGAAAAAATATATAAATATTATAACCATATAAATACATCTACTATACATTTATACATGGATGTCTATACATACACATCACTTTACAAACCACCTTGTATATATATATGTATATGGATAAGTGTGTGTGTATATGTAGCTATATATATATATACATATGTCTAAGGTCTAGAGGTTTCAAGTGTGTATTAGTAGCGATATTTTAATAAAATAGAATAAAATCAAACAAAAATCTTATAAAATCTGAAAACACTTATTTATTAATTATTTTTAATGTTTATTTTACAGAAAAACCGAAATTTGGGGTTGGAGAAGTGAAAAGACTAAGATACCCCTTGTTTTGACCATTTTTGGAAAATTGCCCAAAAATAGAAACAAAATTTTACAAATTCTAAAATTAATTTTTATAAGTCAAATAAAATCGAAAATATTTATTCATATTATTATTTTCATTTTTTGATAATAATTAATCACTTTAAAAATTAGATTTCAAATTAATAACTTAAACACAATATTTTTCAAAAATTATTAAAATTTCTCGGAAATATAAGTAAAAGGTTGAAAATATTTCTCAAATAAATTCGGGAAGTTTAGAAAGATTAAATGTATAAAGTTTTAAGAATATTTGGAATTTATAATATTTTATAAAAATTTATGTAGTAAAATGCTCATTGTTCACAAATACAATTCATATTTTTGAAGAATAATCTCTATACAGCAATAATTCACAAAATAATTCTATAAAACAATTATTCATCAAAATAATGAACACCTAATGTATAATATAAAATATTTAAATAAAGAATTGCATCGGGTCGTCACAATTATGCTTCTAAGTATGTTAGGTTGAGAATTTAGTGTGAGTTATGTTGTTCCATGTTTTTATGCACCTAAGTTTAAGTTTTATATGTAGAGTTCATATGTTAAGCATATTTTTCTATACCATATTTGATATCTAACATGTTTTTAGATAAAGTTCATGATTTCAAGCATATATTGGATGTCAAAAACTATGCTATTAGTTAAATTCATGTATCTAGTTTATATTTAAGAAAGCATGCTCTTTACGTGTTTCAATATGTATTACTTGAAAACTTGTTGAGGATGAACGGGCCCAAATGTGGTTGGAATGGATGGGATTGAGTTCGGCCGAGCTGCAATGGGCTTGCTGGTCTTAAAGGTTCTCGCCATCCATGGTCCTTGTGACACCGCAATTTTTACACATATAATAGGTCTAACAACTATATACTAATCAAAAATCAGTTCTAATGATATAAGTGCATAAAACACTAAAATTTATATATAGCATTTATAACACCCTGGTACTTCCTAGTATTTTCAAAAATTAATTATATATATTTATTTCACATTTTATATGCATGTTTTATATGATCCTTATTTTATATGTGAATTATGTGATATGATAACTATGTTTATGATAAACAATTGACTTTATAATACATATATAAATCAAGATATATATGTACATACATGTATTTTCAAGAATTAAAACTGATTAATTTATTTGTAATAAGGTCATAGGTATAAATTTATATATTTCAAAAAATATAGCTCTATATACATATATGTTTTCTCGAATTTATATATACATATATATATAATATAATAGGTCATTTTTTTGTATTATATATATATAAATATATAATTATCCAAAAATGTCAATTTCATTAATAAATGCTATCATACACTTCTTAGAGATAAGATTGGATAAGATACACGAAGATATACTAGAATCTTAGATAAGATATGCTATTAGATGCTCCCATACACTTGTATTCATTCTATTAGCACTTGTATGGATAAACTTGAAAGAAGCTAACACTTGTGAGCATCTTATTAACATAGAATGAAGTAGGGCACAAATCATCTAAATTAGGGTAACACTTGTATAACCCTCTCATAACACTTGTAGTAATCATGTTCAATTAGCCTAACAAATGTGGTGATCGTCTCCTACTAACATACACATGTATTCATCATCTTGACTTAGGCTAACACATAAACACATTAGGGTAACACATAAGAAGATTTAGGTTTAATACTTGGGCGATTAGATCACACAAGCATACAAACACACATACACGGTCACATAGACACACACACTTACAAACACACTCTCAAAAATATACTTGTAAGGACCCGATCTTTCACTTGTACTTTCTATGTGACGTATATATATATACACTTAAATGTGTGTGATTTACATGGCTATATGCATAATTTACACAATATTAATGTTTTGTGATATGTGCTCGTTTATTTGTAACATGCATAAGTATTAGGATTATTTTCTCATCTCATTTAACCCTCATACAATGTATAAAATTCAAAAATATATAAGTATGTATATAGATACATACACGGTTTTTATATATACATACATATATAGAATTAGGAGATTTTCATGTAACTCTTATAAGTGTCATTTTCACCGAAATGTGTCATTTTCATAAAATAATCTTGAAAATGATTATTTAAAATTTCTAAGTTATAAGACAAGATATATGTATATATATTAAATATTAATTTTCATCTATATATATACATATATATATATTTTTGGGAAAAACCCTAAAGAATGACTAAATTGTATTTTCTTTCCCCTAGATATTATTTTCTTCCATAAATATACAAAATACAAGAAATAATCTTCATTTTTTCAAGGAAGGGGGGGGGGGGTGGCCTGTTTTTAGAGTATATATACATAAATAAATTAAATACTTGGTACATATTCATCCTTATGTCCCCATCTCCCAACAATCAAGGTATTTGTACACTTGTATGTACACTTGTATGTACACTTGTATCTACTTTTTTAGAATTCTACATACATGTATGGTTAAGAATAATATAGACTACCACTAAGCATAATTAGACTTATTAGTTGTACCTTGGGTTGGAAAGTAGGAATAATTAGATTAAGACCTAATTATATTTTAATTCTATATCTCCTAATACTAGTTATAAGTATGTATTATGCAAGAAAACACAAAACACCACACACACAACCCCAAAGTACATGGCCACACACACACACACTCACATTCCACTCTTGCTTTGTTCATTTCACTCCCAATTTTACCACTTTCTCACCCTTACACCATTTTACAAAACGTAGAAAGAAAAGAAGAAAGAATAGCCTAGAGAAGGTAGTGATTTTACTTAAGGCATGAGTTAGTTTCTATATGAGTATTAGCACATTTATTTCCCTATTAGGACATAGGATGCAACTACAAGTCAGTTACTATCCTAGTCCTAAGGGATTTCATGATAGTTTAACTAAATGCATGTTGTGTATTTATGATTGATTGTACTGGAAATTTGAGAATTGTGTTGGATTTATGTTGCTGGAAATTAGGGTTTATGCTAGGTTAGGGTTTATCTATGTGTTTAGGGTTTTATTGATATATTAGAGGTTGAAATTTCAGTTTTAAAAGCTGAAAATCTTATTTATTTTTAAAGCTGGAAATTCTGTTTCAAAGCTGGAAATCTTGTGTTTCAATGCTGAAAATCCTATTTCATAGCTGAAATCTTGTTTTCAAAGCTGGAAATCTTATTTCAAAGCTACACATCACATTTTTCAAACCTAAAAAACCTGTTTACAAAGCTGGAATTTTCGGTTGAACAAGCTGGAAATTTCAGAAGTTGCACGTCGGAACAGTTTGCGTCGCAGTCTGAAATTCCAGCCTCTATAAGCTGGAAAGTGTATGATTTATGCTGAATTTATGCTAAAAACATGCTGAACGTAGTTCGAATTATGTGAAATCATGTTGAAATTGTGTGTATAAGGGCCCAAAGTGATAAAGGGTGGATGTGGTCGAGTTTGGCCGGGCGGCAATTGGCTTGCCGGTCTTAAAATTGTTCTCCATTCTCTATCGTTGCCTAATCCCACCTTGCGTGGACAGAGAGTCCATGTCTTGAAGTGGGTAGTTGAAATTCAGCATATGCCCGGGATATGACAACTGACGTGTTTGGTTGGGATGGGAGTATTGGTTGGAATTGAGTTTACGGCACGATGAGATAAGGTAGCTGCCCGTTGAGGTGGAAAATGGTAGAAATGTGTTGCAATTTATAATTCTTATGATCTGAAAATTTATATGATTTACGTTTGATGGAAGTATGTGAAAATATGCATGCTCGTAGCACACACGCACACCTTATGTGTTAAGTAAAATTGCTACTCAACATGTTTGTTGATGATGTTGTTATCCAATGTTTTAGCTGAACTTAAGGATGAACTTACCAACAAGAAGGATGGGAAGGGGCGATTTGAAGCATTTGGCTAGAGGAAGTCGTAGTCGAGTCCTTGTAGTTTTATCATGTGTTTTGGACTCTTATCATGTACTTGGAGTTTGGTACGTAATAAACGTCTTTTACAAAAAAAAAAAAAATCAGCTTTCAATAATAAAAGTATTAATAGCATGTTTCGATAACTAGCCAATAGTTCCGGGTCGTCACAATACTTATATACATAAAGAGAGATAGTTTACTAAGGTAGGGAATTTGCTTAATTTCATAAGTAGAAATCCTTACTTTAGTACTTGTTATGTCATATGCCATCATATGTGTTATTTCATATTATGCTATATAATTTAGTTCATATTATATTATATATTTTACATGTTAGTTCATATTACACATGTTAATTCATATTTTCCATGTTAGTTCATAACTCATATGTTAGTTCATATTTCCCTTGATAGTTCATAATTCACATTTTACTTCATAATCGGGTTTCTATCATGATTTGTTTGTTTTGGATAAACATAAGGTTGGAGATTCTGTCTCTAGCTCACTCATAGTATTACTCGGTCTAGTTATTATTATTTAGAGACACTTCACACTACGTGCACTTCATTATGATTTAATAGTTTTGAGTCTCATTTCCAATCAAATATATATTTATGTGGTCTCACTAAGTTATTTGAACTTAACCCCCTGTTTCTTTCTGTTCACTGCCTCAGAATCAGGATAATGGGTGTCCATAGGGTGGTTGTCGCACCTCCAGTCATTTATATTAATTTCTTCCACTCCCTCACCTTTTGTTGTATAATCCATAGTTTGATACTTAATGCCACTTGCTGACTATTTTGGTGTTGTACTTGGTTGTACCAAACTCGATTATGTATATTATCCATGTTATATCATTTGATCCTCCTCCACTGTGTAATATTGATTTGGGCATTCGTACTGGGTGCAAATTTCTAAATTAGTGCTTAGTGCGATCGTAAGTGAGCTCCAGTCGTATAGGAAGGTCCTAGCGGGAGGGGTTCCATAGTGGTGGTATCAGAGCCTAGGTTTCGATTATAACCATGTGTTATATATAGGTAAGCAAGCGTCAAGCATACTTCTAGCCTTTCTTTTGATTAGACCAATATGTGTATATGTGTTGTAGATGTGACTATCAAATATGCTATCCCGATTGTAGATGTGACTATCAAATATGCTATCCCGATTGTAGATGTGACTATCAAATATGCTATCCGTATTATATATACATGATGTAGTTATAAAATACATGAAGTTTTGTGTATATCATTATGTGACAATTATGCTTTGGTAATTGTTTGTTATTTCTTAGATTCGAATCTGTAAGACTTAGAATTTCAAGGAGACATTGCTAACAATGGCACCACGCAAAGGAGCTACACATACCTATTTACACTCCCAACTGACCCCAGAACCAACTCACCCTACTGCACCCAAGGAAACCGTCATCAAGGACCTATGACAAGGTTGGAGTCAAAAGAAAATCATGTTCCAAATCAAGGAAATAACAATGATATTCTGAGTCAAATGGTTGGAGTTTGGAGGGAAATTAGTCAACAACAAAATCAAAATCACCAGTCGAATGACAAGATGTTGGATCGTTTCCTACGCTTCAATCCACCAAAGTTTTACGAGGAGAATAACAATCAAAAGGCTAAATCCTGGGTTGTAGCAATTGTCAAGATCATTAGAGTTTTAAACTGTAATGAAAAGGAACAAGTGGAATTCATCGTATTCTTGATGGAAGGAGCAGCCTACAATTGGTGGAAGCTCATGGAACAAAGATGGAATGCCAACCAAACACCCGTAACTTGGGCAAATTTTTTGAAGGATTTTTCTAATAAATTTATACCCCAATGAGTTTGGGATGCAAAAGAAAAAGAATTTATGGATTTGATTCACACGATCCTTAATGTTGCTAAATATGAGGCCAAATCCGCTTGTTCAGTACAGTACGGACCACACATAATGACAATGAAAGGCGGAAAACAATGCGATTCACGTAAGGTTTGCGGCCTGAAGTCCAATGGGCATTAATGGCAACCAACATTAAGGAATATACATAGGCTGTAAGTAAGTCCATGGTTGTTGAGGCAGAAATTCTGGAAATCAAACAAAGAATTAACAAGTTGAGCAATAATAAGGCATTTAGCCAGGGGGTGGAGGACAATTCAGACAAACTAATTCAATTAGAGGCCCCCGAATTGAAGAAATCAGAACTTTAACCAACTTGGAGGTAGGGAGAGAATTGGATGCAATTACTGTGGACATCCTAGCCACACAGAGGCAAACTGCTGAAAAAAGAACAGAAAATGCATAGCATGTGGTAGCGATCAACAAATGATTAAGCATTGCCCAAAGGCCCGAAACCCTATCATCCCTAGTCCAACTCAAGAAGGAATGACTCAAGTTCCAGTTACTGGGAGGCTAATAGTAAAAGCTAGGGCTTTCGTACAGGAAAGAGATAAAGGACCCAATCCAATTGCCGTAGTGGAAGGTACAACTCAAATTTCAAACACTTCTATGAAAATATTATATAATCCTGGAGCTACTCATTCTTTCATATTTGTGGAATCTGTGAGTCGATTGGGAATATTGCTATAACCTTTATCTTATAATTTTAAAGTTAGCACACCCTTAGGATCTAGCTACCTTACTAATTGGGGTTTTAAAAGGATGTCCGGTGAGAATTGAAGGAAGAACATATCCCGCTGACCTAATAGAGCTTCCTATTCAAAACTACGATATAATTCTTGGGATGCATTGGTTGTATCAACATTAGGTCCAACTAGATTGTTTTGCTAAGAGGATTAATTTGGGAAGGAAAAACTCACCTAGGTCAATAACCCCCCTTACTTCACTTAAAGTTGTATCCCTTATCTCCTTCGTTGAATTAAAGAAGTGCATCAATGAGGGAGCATTAGGATTCATTGCCTATTTGCTTAACAAATCGAATGACCAAATGAAGATAGAGAAAGTTCCTGTTGTAAACGAATTCCAAAATGTGTTTCCAAAAAAATTGAATTCATTACCTCCTCAGAGAGAAATAGAATTTATGATCTACACCATACCAGCGGCTAAGCCTTATTCAAAAACACCATATCGAATGGCCCTAGTTGAATTGAAGGAGTTGAAGAAGCAACTTGAAAAATTGATACAAAGCGGATATATTCGGCCGAGTACATCACCTTGGGGAGCGCCAGTGCTATTTGTTAAAAAGAATGATGGGTCATTTCGAATGTATATTGATTACCGGAAGTTAAATCGAATGACTGTCAAGAATAAATATCTACTACCACACATAGAAGAACTATTTGATCTTTTGCGAGGATCACAAATATATTCTAAATTGGATTTGAGACAAGGATATTATCAGCTCAGATTTAAAGAAGAATATATTCCTAAAACATCATTTAATACTCGATATGTGCACTTTGAATTTGTTGTCATGCCTTTTGGATTAACTATGCACCAGTAACTTTTATGGATATGATGCACCTTGTCTTCCGACCATGTCTGGATCAATTTGTGGTTATTTTCATTGATGACATCCTGGTATATTCAATGACTCCAGAACTGCATGCGGGACACTTGCGAATTGTTCTAAAGATGTTACGAGAAAACAAAATATATGCAAAATTCAGTAAGTGCGACTTTTGGATTGAGAAAGTTACATTTTTAGGGCATATCTTTTTCAAGAATGGAATTGAAGTCGATCCGTCCAAGGTGGAAGCTATTAATAATTGGAAGTGGCCGAAGACTCCAACTGAAGTAAGAAGTTTTTTGGGTTTAGCAGGTTACTATCGGTGATTCATACAAAAGTTTTTAAAAATTGCAGAACCTTTAACTCAATTGACTCGCAAAAGTTCTCCCTACCAGTGGAATGAAATGTGCAAGGCTAGTGTCCAAGAATTAGAAAGATGTTTAACCACAACCCCAGTACTGATACTACCTATAGGAAATGAAAATTTGCTGTCTACACTGATACATCTAGAGAAGGTTTAGGTGTGTATTAATGCAAAATGGGAAAGTGGTTGCTTACGCATCACGAAAACTTCATTCTCATGAGCGTAATTATCCAACCCATGATTTGGAGCTAGCAACAATTATATTTGCTTTGGCTAAATGGAGACATTATCCATATGGGACGACCTTTGAGGTGTATACAGATCACAAAAGCTTAAAGTACTTACCCACTCAGAAGGACCTCAACAGGAGACAAAGAAGATGGTTGGAATTCTTGGAGGACTATGATTGTAAGATCCAATATCATTGTGGGCAAGCCAACGTAGTTGCCGATGCTCTTAGTAGGAAAGTCGGATTAGCACAATTAAGCAATGGAATTGAGGTGTCTAAAATTAATTTTATCATGAGGTCTCATGCTCAAATAGCAAATATAATTGTCCAATCAGAACTAGTCACCAAGATTCGAGAAATGCAAGCAAAAGATAAGTGGAGTCAGAAGCAAACAACCCAGGTAAGAGAAAATACAAATGAGAAATATGGGATTGATGATATGGGGATTTTATGTTATAAGGGTAGAATATGTATACCTGAAGGAATGAAAAAGGAGATTTTGGAAGAAGTTCATAAGACGCCACACATAGTCGACCCAGGAGGAACAAAAATGTATCGAGATCTTAAACAATACTATTGGTGGAATGGTATGAATAGAGATATCTCGGACTTTGTAAAAAGATGTTTGACAAGTCAAAAGATTAAAGGAGAACACCAAAAGCCTGGAGGATTGACCAAGTCAACACATTTTCTACCTGTCAAAACAATTGACCGAGTAAAAACTTTAGCAAAACTTTACCACTATGAGATCACTAGACTCCACAACATTCCTATGACATCCCGATTTTTATACATTAAAATTTTATATTGTGATATCCCAATTTTTAAAATAGGTCTAACAACTATATAAAAATCAATTTTTTATGATAAACGTGCATGATTAATTATATTTCATGTTTATATGCATGTTTTCTATGATCCATGCTTTATATAAGTTATGTGATATTATAACTATGTTTATAATAAACAATTGAAATTATGATACATATATAAATTGATATATGTATATATATTTACATACATATATTTTCAAGAATTACAACTTATTAATTTCTCGATTTATATATGTATCATAAATTCTTGAAAACACATGTATGTACATATATATATTTCTCGATTTATATATGTATCATAAATTCAATTGTTTATGATAAATATAATTATCACCTCACATAATTCACACATATAAAATAAGGATCATATAAAATATGAAGTATAATTAAGCATGCGCGCATATCATAAGAACTGATTTTGATATAGTTGTTAGACCTACCATCGAGATGTCACAAGTGCGGACCCCCCTGTCGGGTTCGGGGGATTAGAAGTCGTTCCATTAGGCCAGATTCGCATGCCCACCTCTCTGGGTGAGGCTCCGTGGAGTGGACCATCATGATTCCCTACATGGTGGTCCAGGTGCCATTCGCTTACACCACAGCGTGGACACCACAACTAGGCCCTCAATAGTTTCCAAGTTGTGGTGTTCACGTACCACTTGAAAATGAAGTTCCCAATGACCGTTGGGTTGGAAAAGTCTGTTGTTGAGTCCTCAATGCATGGAAATGTTGCACTATCTCTGTCGATGAGAAAAGAACCCTGCCTCTTCGGCCTTCTGTGTCGATCGCCCCACACATCGAGGTTTCAGAGTGCACTGAGATGGACCCAGCCAAGCAAAGAAGGTTGCAAGATCAAAAGATTGATCTCATCAAGGAGTTCAATGTGATCGAGCTCGAGGAGGGTAATCCGAGCAAAACCACTCGTATTGGATCCCACCTCAATTTAGCGAAAAAAATAATGCTCATCCAGTTTCTCTGGGAGAACGTGGATGTTCTTTCATGGAGGGCCTTAGACTTTTTAGGGATTGACCCGGAGGTTATAGTCCACCGACTTAATGTGGACCCCTCGTTTTGCTCTGTGTGACAGAAATAATGAATATTTTGTGAAGAATGAAATAGGGCTATCGAGGAGGAGGTTAACAGACTACTAGATGCAGGCTACATCGTGGAAGTCTTATACACGGAGTGGCTTTGAAATGTAGTACTCATCGCCAAGGGCGACCAAACATGAAAGATGTGCAACGACTGCACCGACCTTAACAAGGCCTATCCGAAGGGCGCCTATCCCCTCCTCGATTTAACATGTTGGAGAATTCAACTGCGGGTTGTAAACTCATGAGTATGATGGACGCCTTCCAAGGCTATTATAAAATATTTATGTTGGTCGAGGATGGGGACAAGGCAACCTTTGTAGTGCCGAGCAAGGATCTTTGCTTCTTGGTCATGCCTTTCGGCCTAAAAAATGCTAGCAATACATACCAAAGGTTAGCAAACCTCGTATTCAATGATGAAATTGGTAAAACCATGGAGGTTTATGCCAATCATATGATCGTAAGAAGTGAGAAGGAGGTTGGCCACTTTGAACATCTGGTTAGAATCTTCTCTATCCTGAGGTAGTATGGATTGAAGCTAAACCTGACCAAGTGTACTTTCGGGGTTCGAGAAGGCAAGTTCCTCGGATAGAAGCAAATCTAGCAAAAATCTAGGCCATCATCGATATTTTTCCCCGGTAATCGATTAAAAAAGTTCAGAGGCTCGTTGGCAGGGTGGTGGCCCTCGACCATTTCATTACCTGATCGGCCAACTAGAATCTACCTTTCTTCAATGCTTTGAGAAAGGTTAAAGACTTTGCTTGGTTGGACGAGTGCGACCAGGCACTTCTTGATCTTAAGCAATACCTGGCGTCGCCTCCCCTCCTATCAGCTAACTCTGGGTGAGCCGTTATACATATATTTGGTGGTCTCGACCAATGCCATCAACTCGGTCCTTATCACTATGGTCGAGGTTAAGCATCGATTAGTTTACTACTTGAGTAAACTGCTACATGGACCAGAGAAGAATTATCTCCCCATTGAAAAATTTGCGCTCGCTCTGGTCTATTTGGCCAGGAAACACCATCAGTATTTCCAAGCCCATTCTATGGTGGTTCTTACTAATGAGCCACTCAAGCAGGTCCTCTCCAAACCCGATATATCTGGGAGACTTACCAAGTGGGCAGTGGAGTTGGGTGAATTTGATATATCTTTCCAGCCTTGGATAGCGGTTTACGCACAAGTCCTCATAGAGTTTCTCCTCAAGGTTGCCCACAATGAGGAGCCTCCAATTAGTTCGAGCTAGACACTTATGGTCGATGGGATCATCAACCTCTTTGGGGGGAGGAGCAGGGGTTACCCTACGTAGTAACAAAGGCCAAGAGCTTGACTTTGTGATCTGATTGGACTACCTATGCACTAACAATGAAGCCAAGTATGAGGCCATGATCATTGGAATGAAGATGGCCTTGCAAGCTAGTGTTGAAAATTTGGTGGCCCTCACCAATTCACAACTGGTGGTTGGGCAATTTGACAGCTCTTTTGAAGCGAAGGAGGCATCGATGACAAAGTACCTCAAAGAAGTCAAGAGGTTGAGCAAAGAGTTCAGAATATTCACATTTCAATAGGTTCCTTGAAGAAAGAATGAGCAGGATACTCTCTCTCCAAGCTGGCTAGTTCCCTAAGGGAAACTTGAGAAAAGAAGATCACTCTCCTGGCCTTCTCCATCCCTACGGTCGATCTGCCGCCAAGGTAATAACTATCGACCTGCTACCAAAGTAGATGGTTGAGCTCGCGGCCTGTTTGAATGACAAGGCCCTTCCAAAAGATCCATGAAAGGTGAAACATGTAAGGCACTAGGCCTCCAAATATGCCCTGGATTAACAACGGTGAATTTTCAGGAAGCCTTTCCTTAGCCCTCGAAGGAGATGTTTGATTGATTACCAGGCCAGAGAAATTGTTGAGGAGATATATGCTGGGTGCTGCGGAAATCATAACGGCGCTAGGGTTCCTGGCCAAAAAGATCTTCTGAGCAGGATATTTTTGGCCTGCTCTGGTGAAGGATTGCACGAACTTCACTAGTAGATACCCTGAATGTCATAAACATGTCAATCTCTCTTATCGACTAGTTGTATCGATCACGAATATAGAAATAGCCTGGCCCTTTCGATCAGTGGGGGATTGACATCCTCGGTCCATTTTCTCCCTCCGTAGGACAAAAGGAATTCATTATTGTGGCGGTCGAATACTTTACAAAATAGGCTAAAGCCGAACCTGTGCCCAAGATCACCGATGCGGCCATCATTAGATTTTTATGGAGGAATGTGGTCTGCAAGTTCGAGCTTCTACGAGTGCTTATCTCCGACAACGAGACTCAATTTCAAAGAAAAAAGACACAAGATTGGTGTTGGGGCTTGAAAATTGAGCGGCGATTCACCTCTGTTGGGAACCCACGAGCAAATGGTCAAGTGGAAGTCACTAACCCAACCATCCTACACAGGTTGAAGACCGTCGTCGAGCATACCCGGAATGGTTTGGTCATAACATGAGCTAGCAGGGATAGTTTGGGCTTTCCGAACTTCAGATCGGATAACAATTGGTGAAACTCCTTTTGCCTTATTAGCCTATGAATCAGAGGCGATCATTCCAACAAAGGTCCTGCACGAGATAGCTTGTGTGGCCGACTATGAAGAAACAACAAATGAGGAAGCATGCTCTCTCGAGCTAGATTTCCTCTACAAAAAAATGCCTTGCAACATCAAAGCACATAGAAAATGTTCGAGCAACCACAACTCAAGCATACAATCGCCATCTAGCCCCTCGAAGCTTCCAAGTTGGGGACCTAGTCCTCAAAAGAGTGGAAGTCTCCAAGCATGTAGGGAAACTTAAACCCCATTGGGAAGGTCCCTACCATGTCATCAAGGTCAACAAGAACAATTCTTATCGCCTCGAGGATCTACACAAAAAGAACCTCCCTCGACCATGGAATGCAACTAACTTGAAGAAGTTTTACATAGGAGGATAAAATGTAAGAGCAAGTTCTAACTCTCTCCATTATTACATTGTAATCTTCTGTTCACAAAACTTTAATGAGAATACACATTTTCTCCCCAAATAAATTGCATGATTTTGTTCAATCTATAACATAAACTCAAAATGGTTGTTATTTGATTGCACTAATGCTCTGCAATTTGATAAAGCTTTACGCTAGAAAATTCTTCATACATTATGCATGATTGGGTTATGCTCAAATTGGTTAATTTTAAGTTTAGATAAATGAATTCGATCAACCGAAGTTTGTACGTTGTTCAAGTGTAACCTTATTAACATTTTTATCATTTGCACAAAAATTGTTATCTCATTGTTGAGCACATAAATGGAAATAGCTATCACGTTGTTCGAAACAGTAAATTGAACATAAACTTTCATTAGCAAAGGGAAAACGTTTACACAAAATACTTTTTAAAGCATGTTTTACAATGTGCCCCTTCACGAGCCATTATCTCAGGTAGACACATGCACTACTTTAATCTATGGGAGGACTTCTGGTGAAA
>CM047871.1:13073411-13134925 GCA_026212405.1 Petrea volubilis | reverse complement strand
CCATTTTTCACACACACAAACACATCCACACACACTAAATCCCGTCTAAAACACCACACTCACACTCACCTTGCACGACTGCACATGCGTCCAAGTTACCTTGGATTGCGGTATTGATCTCCCTACCACACCTCTTCTACACTTACTATCTCTAGTCTACATATCCTTAAATCAGAAAGAAGGCCTCCTCCTCTTTGTTTCATGGCGGGCCACTGGCTCTGTCACCAATATAATAGGCAAGTGATCCGAAGTTACCCCCGATAGGTGGAGAACTCAATAGTGAGGAAATAGCCCCCACCAACCTTGATCACTAAGAAACCGATCTAGGCATTCTTGAATATTATACTCATTAGATTGGCCATTGTTCCACGTAATTTTGTAGCCCTCAAACCTAAGATCATTTAGTCCACAATCCATAAGAACATTTCAGAAACCAACAAAACTCCACGCATTCCTCTCCACGCCGCCGATTTTCTCATCACCAACAATACATCATTAAAGTTGCTAAAACACAAAAAAGGCAATTGGAGGTCCCCTCTAAGTTCCGCAATAAGTTGCATGTGTAAATTTTGTTGTGCCCTTCCGGCCATCCATATACATACAAGCCATACCAAAGAAAACTATTCCTATCGTTCAGAAATTAAAATTTAATACATGCATGAAATAATTTCTAATACGAATATTCAAATCTTTTTCTGTATCAATACAAGACCACCACCTCTACCAGCAGTGTCGAATATGAAGAAATGAAAATTAGAAAAACACCTCTTAAAACTTTTGAATTCAAACTCGTAAAGTCTTGTCTCCATGAGATAGACCAAGTTTGGGAAATTTGCCTTTATAAGTTGCTTAAGGGCTCGGAACGTCCAAGGATTTCCCAGGCCCTAAATGTTCCAACCAAGGGACCTTATGGCTCCCGATGGGTTTGCATGGCAACCTCTGCCATTGACTTAGTTGTGTCCATCACTTCCTTCATTCCTGCATATAATTTCTTATTCTTTAGGGCACTTGCCTTGATTCCCACCTCTTGCTAATCCACCAAGTGAAAATTTCGCTTATTCACCATAGTATCTGTCTCCCCATCGCACGAGCTATCCTTGGAAGTAGTCCTCCTAGTCCTCATCTGCTTATAGTCTATCTTGATTCAAGAGTGATTAGATGTGCTTGCAATTTGGCCCTCCTTCCCAGCCCCATCCAGCAGCCTTCTAAGACCGACGTCTACCTGTGTCGGTGCTTTGTTCCTTTCCCCTCCCGTCTCCCTCCCTAGGTTAATGGTCCGGGGTTGTACCTAGTTCCCATCACCTGCACTCTTCCCCACATCCTCCAATAGACCCTTCTTAACCACTTCCCCCACCTGACTACCTCCCTTACCACCACTCTCCTCGTCGAACCTAGGTGGAAGGGCTTCAATGCCACTTTACTATTGTCTCCCCTCTCTGTACGATTGGCCTTGCTCAGGTTTAGCTCAAAGAGAAGCATCCACCTCAATTGTGTCCTTTCTTCCCTCGTCCCAGTCCCCCTATCCTACTACTGCTCCTTCTCTCCACTGATGTCTTCGGTTCAAAACCCTGGGATATTGCCTTGCCCTGTAGTGGAGTGGCCCTTAAGCTCTTCCCAAATGGCCCCGTAGTGGAGTGGCCCTTACGAAAAACCTCCCATTAATTCCTTATGAAGCCCAGGATCAACTCGCTTGACCACCAAGATCTTCTTCGCAATCTCTCACTAACTCTAGAATGTGGGCTCTGAAATCAATAAAAATATTTAACTAGAAAACAAAATTTCTTATGAAAGAAATTTTTTACTAAAACATTTCTATTCTTTAAATTCTCCAACTCATGGAATATTAAAAAATTATTGCTTTTTAGTGTGTTTTGAACCTAATGTCAAGGCTCCCTTTTATAGGGAAAAAGTGTGAGGAAAAATCATATTTTTTTCCGATATGGGACGAGTGAAAAAATCAATAAAAATTGATTAACAAAATAATGTTGCTAGGTGGAGTTGAACCCCAACCTTTCAAATGGCAACACTTCTCATAGCTAGACCAGTCCACATCTTCATGCAAACTTTTGCTTTTGAAAGCTATATATTTTATTCAAAATACAATTCCATTTTTCTCCTCAACCTTCATCCAATGTGTCCATCTCATGGAAAAGTTAAATATTTTTCATGTTAGTTATAATTAGAGGACTACGAAGGGACCTTAGGGAAATTAATTTTAGCTCCAAATGGATCAAATCTAATTACCCTCTCATGATAATATTTGACTACAATTTAACAATATTTAATTCCACTAAATAAATATTGTTGCAATCTAAAATTAATTAAATTATTTACAAGTTCACAATGTAATAAGTATTTGCATTTAACCCCTCTATAAGATATCCGTGAAAAATAAAATTAAACTACTATCAAATTTATTTTCACATTTTATCCTAAATTCCTGATTTGCCTTTGTTCAAATATTCCACATGAAAATCACATTTTCATATAATCTCGGTGACACTTCACTCGAAATACTTTGGCCAAAGATTTAGAATTAATTTGAACTTTGCAAATCAACTTAGGGGATATCTATATCTTTAAAAGATTTATAGATTCCATCAAACATTCTTCTTTAGCACATTTCATGCAATCACCTAACGTACAAAGTATGTTGGCCACTTACGACCTCACTTCCAAGTACATAAAAGTGATTAACACTAAATGCCCAAAGTCGCAATATTTTCAAGATTTAGAGTCAATGCATATGAATTATTCATTTTAGATAGTAGTTCAAAATGAATAATTCAAATGGTCCTGTTCGATGTTCCAATCTCATTGGTGAACACCAATATGCTATAACTTGAATCACAATTCCCATGATTAAAGACAAATCATCATTTATAGCATATTATAGTCTTAGCAGATAAGAACAAAATTCTCTTATCACCGACTACGAACACAAACAATAATGTATGGTTTTAGTAATTTAAGTCTTCCATGAAACAACACTTTCATTTAAATTACAACCATGCATCATTAAATATTATGTTCATCTAATGGCATAATCGTAAATACACATAACTTGCAATAAGTTCAATTTCATAAATGAAATAATATAATATTATCGTTTAAATTGAATTTTAGGGCACATATTCCTAACAATCTCCCGCTTCCCCTTAAATACAATTTGCCTTGTATCTAACACCTATCCCTTCTTTAACAAGAATCAAAATTCTTGTGTCAAGGTATTGACGAAGGGATTAGCTAGATTGTCAACTAGGACCTTTCTAATCTGCAATCATTCCACATTCCACATTTATTCTCTAATAATGTGAAACTCTCTTTATATGTGTCTTTTACCAACTATTGGTTTCTTAGTCTCTACTTATCAAGGCACTTGATTATTCCAATACCTTCCGAAGCTACCAAACACTTGGTCTTAATATTAGAAAATAACAATACTTTATTGTAGTTTACTTTTCCAATTTGAAGACTGTTTATCCAAAGGTAGAGACATATAAAGAAGTGGTACATTACTGACGTAAGTTCTTAAGTCTAAGCGCAACACCTTAGTAGGTTAGCATATAATTCCAACACATACCATGTGTTTAAAATATGCTCTACTAATACTAGGTGCAATGTCCCTTTTAGTTTTATTAATATATATATGTAACATCCCAATTTTTATATACATGAAATAGATACAATAATACTAACTAAAAACCATTTCCTATGAAATACATGCATAGAAACCAAACTTTTGTAATATATGTGTTTAAAAACCGAAACAATTATATTTGTACATATAAAAATTGAAATTTTGTGTGTTCTATATATAAATATAAGATCAAAATTATAAATATAGAATATATATTAATTAATTTTGAAAATAATTATAATAATAAATATAGTAGGGTTATTTTATTTTATTCCATGTGTTGGGACACTTGTATTTATAAAATTTAAGATAAGATTAGATAAGATTTGGGTAAGATTTGGATAAGATTAGATAAAATTTGGATAAGATTATGATAAGATTTGGATAAGCTTAGATAAGATTATGATAAGATTGGATAGATTAGATAAGATTATCATAAGATTTGATATATTAGATAAGATTAGATAAGATTATGATAAGATTGGATAAGATTATGATAAGATTTGGATAAGATAATAATAATTAGAAATTGACGTAAAGTATCTAATAATCCTATTTCTTACAACAATTACTATAAATAGGGGAGCTTGGCACCCCATTTTTATCATACTAAATCCCGCCTAGAACACACCCACCCATACTCACTCCACTCTCAACACACAAAATACTTTTCTTTTATAGCATATCTTCCACACACATATATATATCAATAAACCCTTCATTTTACATACATATATACCTATTAGCCTTCTATATATCCCCCTATTTCCTCACACACTCTTGAAAAGGGGGTACCAAGTCGATTTAGTCAAACCAAGTCTATAAACTTGATAAACTCCTTAGGTGAGTGCCTTTTATTTTCTTGCTGGGGTATTGAACTACATGTAGTAAATATCTTTGTAAGGCCTACCCTATCTGATTTATGATATCCAAATCTTTTGGAGTTACATCTTACTCTCTACATTTCAAAAAAAAAAAAAAAGTATTTTTCCGAGTTACAAGTTAAGTTATATCTGAAAATATTGCCTTTTCTGATATTGTCAGTTGTATCTGTCCCGAAATGATTTTTTGACACCTTTGGGATATCATATTTTAATTATATTTTTATGTATCCCTGGTGTAAAAATAAGTTATTGCTTTATCAACAATTTGTGAGCCATATCTGTTCCGTTATACTTCCGCCTACCGTTGGGGACGCCCTTGGGAAGTTTGGGCCTAGGTACTAATAAGGGGAATTCTATCGGGCAAAATGGACCGTCGATGAAACCTTTTATATGATACCATTCCGTGAAACCAATTTCTACATACAACCGGAGGATGACTATATTAGGGTTTGGAGCGATGTATTGCACGGACGCGTGATACATCTCTGTTCAGTTTAATATCGAGGTCGCTTATTGACGAGGGAGGCATAAGGGTTTCTATTATTTTTATCTATTTTGGGTGGTCATAAGGTTGGAGATTCCATTCATGGCTCACTATCCGTCTTGTTCAAGTTTGTATGTACGCACTTCATACTACAACACAGTTTTTCGTGATTCATTACTTTATTGGTTTTATGAATATTATTTCTTGCAAATATATTATTTTTGGCCTCACTAAGTCATTTGGACTTACCACCCCAAGTTCTTTCTGTTCATTGCCTCAGTTTCAGGAAAAGAAGTTGAGGGAACTTGGTTAAGGCGATCGGTGTGTTGCAAGTCATTAGTATATAGTCCTTTATTTTGTATAAAAGATTTGCTAGTTTAATGGGAAACAGAAAGTCACTATTTAAAGTGATTGTACTTGGATAGATTATTACGATATAGTTCTATGTAAGTCAATTGCGTGTTTATTTTATCATAATTATGTCATTGGGCAGAATAAGTATGGAAGTATCGAGTAGCACTCAAAAAAAAAAAATAAATAAATAAGTACTCAGCAAGACCGTTGATTGAGCCCTACTCATATAGGAAGATTCTAGCGAGGGGGGTGTCACAGGTGTTATCAGAACCCAGGCTAACTACCTGGGATCCTCGGACTAGGAAGTATGTGCCACGGGATAGTGGTGTCTTTGGTACTGGAATTATGATGGATCATAGTTGGGGTGGCTGATCAACAAGTGATTTATTATAATTATGGTCTAGAGACTTAGGACTATGAGGGCTTAAGAAAATGATTAACTGATATAGTGCAAGAACTAGTACCGCAAAATATTTTGAGTGCATAAAGAAGTAAGCAACTAAGGTCGGGGCAGGCATATAGTCTTTTCTTTTCTTTTGTTTAGACTAGATAATTATGTGTATATGTGCTCCTTAAGTAATATCCTTGAACATACTATTTGCATAAAGTATAGGCACAGTGTATTTGTGATATATGCAGTTTTGTGCGAATCTTTGTGTGATATATATGCTTTAGTAAACAATTGATGTATCAGTTCCCTAGATTCGAACCTATAAAACATAAAAAAGTTAAGCTTAACTGTGATAGACAATTGCATCATGAAAAGGTGCTACGTGTGAGGGAGCTACTTCTTGAGCCCACAGGAGCTACATCTAGATTCCCAACGCCTGGCGATCGGTATTGGTATAAATGGCTCTAGTTAAAATCTCTAGTATATCTGTTGGAGCTCCTATTTAAGTAGGTTATCCTTTGGAAAAAAAAATTATCATTAGAAATAAATGGTGAACTTTGGAAAATAGTATATATGAAGAGTCCAGCACCGGCAAGTAATATTGAAAATCTCGAATACAAGAACAAAGTGTTAGAAGCCGCTAAAAGGTACGCTTTCAGTTTGCTATCATTTAGTTAGAATGCTAAGTCATCCCAGCTATATATCATCTAATTTCTTTTCTAGACTAGAGGTTCAACTTGATATTTATCAAATGAATTAGAAGTAACCACTACCCAATATTGATCGGTATACTCCAAATTGGATTTGAAATTAAGTTATTATTAAGAAAGAATACGAGGGGGAATTTCAGTAGACCACGGAAAAATAAGAGCAATTATGGAATGGAATAAAAATATATGGTAAAGCTATTAGGAATGATGAACTTAAGTATAGTTTTCTATTTTAGGCAAAGTGTGTACTAATTAAATGATGATTCTCTTGTGATAATTATGTTTCTTAGTCAATTCTTTTCGTATGTCCTCATCATTACTTATTCAAAAGATCTCTAAAATTCATTTTGGTTAGAAACAACTTTTTATAATCCCAACAGGAGATATATTTGTTAATCGAACCTCTTGAAATCTATATTCTCTTTGTGATTCATTTCTAGAACTATAAGTTTGATTATTACCTATTATTTCTACCTCTATATATATTCCCAATATCGATAGTGCTTCGGGATATCTTTTACAACCCATATCCATCGTTTGATACAAACAAAAAAAAAAGCCAATTTTGTCTTTGACTTTCTTTTAAAACAATAACTTCAATAGCAACTACTGCCTTTTGTTTTTATAATCATTCTCTTTTACTTCTAAGGCACCCTTGAAAGTTTCCTCAATTAATGTCCCTTTTATCTCCTTCTTGAGATGTTCGTAATATAGGGAATTTCCAAATTATTTTCTTCTTATTGAAAGCTCAAATCTTCTAAGAGTCACGCCAATCTAATTTTTTCTTTACTTCCAAGATACTATTCAAACTTTTACACACTCTTGTTTGTATCAGTAATGATCTACTAAAAGTCTTTTATTCCATTCTCACTTTTAAACTCCAAACCTAAGAATCTTTCTAAGCTAGTCTTGAGGATTGATGAGCTATTCTTGGTATCTAATTCTCCCTATCTATATTCCTAAATAATATTTGATTTGAAAATGTTGACAAATATTTTGCAAATCCTACTACATTTATTGCTCACTTCTTCCACTTGTCGATCCTCTGTTCATATTAACTTGCGTAAAATTTGTTTTCAACTTTGACTTTGTATACCTCTGGACTATCACAACCCGTTCCAATATTTGAGTAAAACTTGAACATATCACCAGGGAGTTTGTCATAGGATTACTTTGAACCCAGCAAGGCGATGATGCAATATGGATAGTCATGGATAGATTTATGAAAAGTTTCCACTTCATTGTGTGATCTAAAATGGCAGAAAATTATAAACAAGACATAGTTGGACTTCATGATGTCTCGGTTAGTATAATCTTAGATAGAAACCCATGGTTTGTTTCTAAATTTTGACAAAGACTACAAAATGTTTGTAGCGAACACTAGTATTCTCCTCCAAACCTCAAACTGATGGACAATTAGAAAGAATCAACAAACCCTTGACAAGATGCTTCGATGTTTTTTAAGAAAGTTGAGATCGACAACTCTCACTAGCCAAAATTTTACTATTAAACTATAGTTGGCATGACCCAGTTGAAGCACTTTATGAACAAGGATATAGATCTATAGTATTTTGGAATAAAGTTGGCAACAGTAAAGCCAAAGTTAGTACGGAAAAATTACCAAAATAAGTTCGAAAGTGAATGATTGCAGCATAAAGTCACTAAAAGAATTACGCAGATAAGAAAAGATTTGGAGTTTGAATTAGGAAAAGTAGTCTTAAAAGTTGGAAAAAGAAAGCTTAACCTAAGATATGATGGTCCTTGTGAAACATGGAAAAGGATGGGAAAAGTAGCTTATAAGTTAGCATTACCGTCAACCTATCGAAAATTCATAATGTCTTTCATGTCCCACTACTTAGGTATGAATTTCGAGGATGAAATTCTTTTAAGGGGGGGAGAATTGTAACATCCCAATTTTTATATACATGAAATACTAACTAAAAACTATTTCCTATGAAATACATGCATAGAAACCAAACTTTTGTAGTATATGCGTTTAAAAACCGAAACAATTATATTTGTACATATACAAATTGAAATTTTGTGTGTTATATATATAAATATAAGATCAAAAATATAAATATAGAATATATATTAATTAATTTTGAAATTAATTATAATAATAAATATAGTAGGGTTATTTTATTTTATTCCATGTGTTGGGACACTTGTATTTATAAAATTTAAGATAAGATTAGGATAAGATTAGATAAGATTTGGATGATATTAGGATAAGATTAGATAAGATTTTGATAAGATTTGGATAAAGTTAGATAAGATTATGATAAGATTAGATAAGAATATGATAAGATTGGATAGATTAGATAAGATTATGATAAGATTTGATAGATTAGATAAGATTGGATAAGATTATGATAAGATTGGATAAGATTAGATAAGATTATGATAAGATTGGATAAGATTATGATAAGATTATGATAAGATTATGATAAAATTTGGATAAGATAATAATAATTAGAAATTGATGTAAAACATATAATAATCCTATTTCTTACAACAATTACTATAAATAGGAGAGCTTGGCACACCATTTTAATCATACTAAATCCCGCCTAGAACACACCCACAATACTCACTCCACTCTCAACACACAAAACACTTTCCTTTTATAGCATATCTTCCACACACACACACACACACACATATATATATATATATATATATCAATAAACCCTTTGTTTTACATACATATATACCTATTAGCCTTCTATATATCCCCCTATTTCCTCACACACTCTTGAAAAGGGGGTACCAAGTCGATCTAGTCAAACTAAGTCTATAAACCTGATAAGCTCCTTAGGTGAATGCTTTTATTTTCTTACTAGGGTATTGAACTATATGTAGTAAATATCTTCGTAAGGCCTACCCTGTCTGATTTATGTTATCCAAATCTTTTGGAGTTATATCTTACTCTCTACGTTTCAAAAAAAAAAAAAAAAGTATTTTTCCGAGTTACAGGTCAAGTTATATCTGAAAATATTGCCTTTTCTGATATTGTCAGTTGTATCTGTCCCGAAATGATTTTTTGACACCTTTGGGATATCATATTTTAATTATATTTTTATGTATCCCTGGTGTAAAAATAAGTTATTGCATTATCAACAGTTTGTAAGCCATATCTATTCCATTATACTTCCGTCTACCCTTAGGGACGCCCTTGGGAAGTTTGGGCCTTGGTACTTATAAGAGGAATTTCTATCGGGCGGAACAGACCGTCGATGAAACCTTTTATATGATACCATTCCGTGAAACCAATTTCTACATACAATCAGAGGATGACTATAGTAGGGATTGGAGCGATATATTGCACGGACGCGTGATACAGCTCCGTTCAGTTTAATATCGAGGTCGCTCATTGACGAGGGAGGCATAAGGGTTTCTATTATGTTTATCTATTTTGGGTAGTCAAAAGGTTGGAGGTTCCGTTCATGGTTCACTATCCGTCTTGTTCAAGTTTGTATTTACGTGCTCCATACTACAACACACTTTTCCGTGATTCATTACTTTATTGGTTTTATGAATATTATTTCTTGCAAATATATCTATATGTATATTTTTGGCATCACTATGTCATTTGGACTTACCACCCCAAGTTCTTTCTATTCATTGCCTCAGTTTTAGGAAAAAAGGTTGAGAGAACCCGGTTAAGGTGATCGGTGTGTTGCAAGTCATTGGTATATAGTCCTTTATTCTGTATAAAAGATTTGCTAGTTTAATGGGAAACCAAAAGTCACTATTTAAAGTGACTATACTTGGATAGATTATTACCATATAATTCTATGTAAGTCAATTGCGTGTTTATTTTATCGCAATTATATCGTTGGGTAGAATAAGTATGCAAGTATCGGGTAGCACCAAAAAAAAATAAATAAATAAAAATAAGTACTCAGCAAGACCGTTGAGTGAGCCCTACTCGTATAGGAAGATCCTAGCGAGGGGGGTGTTACAATATATATATATATATATATATGAATGTGTATATACATATATATATATATATATAATTAACTCTTGACTATGGGCAATATTTCTACATTATTCTCAATAAGTAATAAATTGTCCACAAATAAATTACTAATTCAGAACATTATATTTCATTCATGATGTTTCTTATACAAATATGGTTCATCCAACAATTACTCAAATCCATAAGACTTGATAGTTTTATTGATGCTCCATAAATACTTGAGCTTCTTTCTAGTCAAGAGGATAATACCCAAGGGACTCGACCACTAGAGCTTCCCAAAACCATTAATCTGGTAACTTGATAATCCACCCACTATAGTGAGGCTCTAGTTTACTCGACTCAACATCACTGTCATACTAGATACATCTCATGTATTATTCATGTTCTTAATGATTGGGCATCTTGAATTAAAATATCAAATATTGTTATGTACTTTCAATACAAACTTGTTTGTACCTTGTGGTCATTTATTATACTTCTTTAAAATACTAAGCAATTGTCTCACAAATATTTCATTCCTTTTGTATAATAAATTAACGACCCCTTGTTGTTTTAGGAAACTCCAAACAAGTTAATAAGGTAACATAACTCATCATGTACTCTACCAAATTTATGAAAATTCTAATCCTTCTTACTGCAACTCTATTTTATTGAGATAACCCAATCCCATAAGTTGAGATTTAGTCTCACTTGTAGTTTAATGATTCTTAGAACTCAATCTATAAATATTCACTAATTTTGTTCTCATCAAAATGACTTGATATATTTATCTAATGAATCTCAACTTAGATCTTTTGAACTTTTCAGATGATCTAAGCTTATGTCTCATTAGATGTACATATCCTTATTTTGAGTTATCATCTTTAAAGATGATGAAGTACTCAAAAACTCCGTACCAGTTTGAATCTCAAATGAACCCCAATTTAAAGGCGGGTCATTCTAAATCAATTCACTTATGAGAGTTTTAATGGTAAAGTTTATATACTTGTATTAACTTTCTATTTCGTTGCCAATAGAGTAATTAGAAAAATTAAATATTTTTAGAATATGTTTGTTTCTATGCTTAAGCAAATAAATGATTTTATTACACTCAAGAAAATATTTATCAAATGATACAAAAATATCGTTCGATAAATAACCACAAAAAAAAATAATTTTATTCAAAATTAGGCACCAACAAAAATAATCTTATAAAAAAAATTAGTACTCTATTTCCCAAAATATCAACTATATTTGCTATCCTGTTAGCACTCTTGCCATCATTCAAGAAACCTCTTGACTATATGGCTTGCTAGTTTTATAGCTAGACTGGTTATATTTTTGACAATTCCTCTTTAATGCCCATGTTCACCGCAATTGGAACTCTTTCCTTTTGCTGGCTTTGCTTAGCTGTAGGACAAACAACTTTGTCTTTTTGATTCTTAATTCCATTTCTTGGCTTTTCCTTGTTAGCCTAGGAATTGGATGTTTGAGATAGTTGAACATTTCCCTTAGATTTTATCACTTCCTCTGCCACTTAAGATTCTTTCATCAATTCAAACAAGTTAAGTTTAAATTGAATGAATGAACTTGATGAGGAATTCAGGATCATATCGTACTGGATGTAAGTATTAATATTAACAACCAAGATCTTCGGCTCATTCAATGATGCCATAATCTATATGACATGTTTTTGAAATGACGATTGTTTAAACATCTTTTTTTTTGTGTCTAGCATCAATCCGTGCCTAGTTGCACGACCCTATCTTTCAAACATTTATTTGACATACTACAACATTAATGTTGCAGTACCATGTTATGCATCTCATGCTTAAGAACGTTTGAGATTGAGGTTAAAATACAATATTTAGTCAACTCATTTGAGCTTTCTTACCATTCATCATGGTCCTATGCATTAGATGCTAAAATTGATGGTCTTGGTTCAATAAGCACATACTTGTTCCCTTCATAGGTGAGCACAATGTCAAAACATGTAATTAGAACCAATACGTTTATTTCTTTTTAAAATTGATTGCAGTGGGCTAACTATTATCACTATATATCCATATATTCATGATAATTGTATTTATGTCAAAGTATATATGTGCTACGCCTTAGTTAAATATATCTATATATATATATATAGGATATACGTGTATGAATGTATTTATTTATAGATTATGTATCACTCATATTTAGACTCAATAAGATATGTGAATATGTTACTCTTATATACTTATATATTTATGTTTCATTATATTTTAGTCAATACATATGTGTCATGATGATATATATATATATGTGTGTATGTTGTCGTGTGTATATATGTACATACTAGTATGTTTTGATTATAGTTTAGTTTAAATTTCGTATTTGATACATATATATATTAAATAAGTTTATGAAATACTATCTTCTATTATTTTATTTCATATTGATGATGTTCTTTCTAAGATGTTGGACTAATATGTCGAAATATGGAAGCAAGGTTTCCAAGATTATGCTATGTGCATAAATGATGATTATGTGAAACGGGCCCAAAGATATATCGGAATGGTTTGGGTGAGTTTTGCCGGACATTACTAATGGGGTAGCCGGCTGTAAGAGTTCTCACTCCCTCCATCTCCTAATCCCCCCTTGCGTAGACGGAGTGATCTACTCAAAAGAGTAGGTCGTAGGAAAATTTGGCGTAACGCCCGGGGTACGACCATTGGAGGACAAGGCAGGCGGGAGTAATGTGTTGGTTGTATATTTCGGCCTAGGTAGTCATAAGTGTCACTGTTAGGTGACAAGAAAGGTTTGAAATGAAAAAAAAACTGTGTTTATGTGCAAAGTGAAAATATGTGTTTATGTGCAAATCACACACGAAGACGTTATGTGGTTACGTAATGTTTCTACTCAACTATATGTTGATGGTATGCCTATAATATGTTTTAGATGAACCCGAGGCTAGCTTTAACGAGGTCAAGGAGGAGGAACAATTTGAAACCTTCTATTAGAAAGAGAGCTACTAGTTTCCACTACGTACTTGTCGTTTTTGCAAATTTCGGTCTGATGTACTTTACAAACCAAACATTTGTATCCGGTAATTTCGAACTTGACGTACCCGCGCGACATTATGTTTTCCAATATCATGTTTGCTATTTATGTACCATCACTGTGACGACCCGGTAAACCACATTATTCTAAATTTGGAATTATTAAATATTTTACTAGTTTATGAGTAAATCATTTTATTTTGAACAAATGTGCATTGCATTACATGTATTTATTAAAATGTGACTTGTTCTTAGTGAAATTGAAACCTGCGAATTTCTCCTCAATTTTTTTCCGAAAACTATTCACAAACCTAAACTGTCGGTTTTAATTTTCTTATTGTTACAATTTTTTCTATATCATAAAAATTAAAGTTTCCTTTTCCTCCCTAATTTCGAAATTAATACTAAAAATTATTTTAAAAACTATACATTTACTAGAATTAATTATTTACTTCACAATTTTAACATTTTTTTGAAATAATGTTATCAAAATATATATATATATATATCTATATAAAATCCGAAAATACCCTAAAAATAATACATATAATTAGTTAAATATGTTTTCTATTAGTTTAATTACCTATTTATGTCACTTTCATGTAAGATGTGGTAAAAAGAAAGACTACTTGTACAATTTCACTCTTAGTATTTTACTTAACAAAATGTGTATTAATCTTTACCGTTCATATATAATTATATATTAGCTATCTCTCCTACTATTATATATATATATATAATATTTAGGAAAAATAATTTCCTAAAATCATTAAGTTTTTAAAATTGTTTTCTTATATATAAGAATTTATAAATTCACTTTCTCTACACATAATATTTTTTTCAAAAACAAAGTTCTATTTTATTCCTTAATAAT
Source organism: Petrea volubilis (assembly GCA_026212405.1). Taxonomy (NCBI): domain Eukaryota; kingdom Viridiplantae; phylum Streptophyta; class Magnoliopsida; order Lamiales; family Verbenaceae; genus Petrea; species Petrea volubilis. The sequence goes on along the minus strand of CM047871.1, from coordinate 13,120,583 downwards.
TAATAATTACTTATCTTAGACTATTATGACTTGGAAAAATATATTTTTCAAAATTAGAATTTAATTTCCTTAATTTTCGAATTTTGCTCAAATTAAAGCATAAATTGCCAATAAAATTATAAACTTCCAAATAAAAATATAAATTTTTAATTTTTAATTACCATAATATATTTCCTAAAATTATAAGTGTAAATTTCGAATTTTAATAAATTAAAACCTGATTTTCGGATTTTACTTAAAGGAAAATTGTAAATACTAGATATTAACATATTTCATGATATTTTACAAGAAAAATCTTCTCTAATATACCATAAATAAATATTGATACATGGCTCACATTTACCTAGCCTATGTATCATATCATAGCATGTACACCCAAGCCTAATTAGTCTTCCACATGGAAGAATTCATTTAAAGTATTAATAGGTGGAAAGATTGTAATTATGAAGAAAATGACATAATAATTATGAAGAAAATAATCTAATAATAAAATAATTGCTTTCTTCATCCTATAAACAAGACCAAAAGCTTCATTTTTTTTATCATAGGAACCGGTCACTCTACACACACACCCACACACTTTCTTTATTTTCTTCCAAAATCCACTAATTTCCTATCTTTCCAAAACTACACTACACTATACCCTCAAAACAAAAGAAAAGAACAAAGGTAGAAACCCTACTTAATCACATAAGTAGAGGTTTTTCTTGTCTCTTGAAGGAAGTTCCATGAAGTCATGAAATTAATATCACTACTTTGTGCATTCTTAGTTTGATTGCAAATATTATTTCATTTTATGAAATATTATATGATCGTTATGTGCTTAGATGTTCATGAAAATTTACTATATTACAAGTTTAGGGTAATATAGTATATTTGATATTATGTTCATTTTATTTGGAAAATTTAATATGTTTCTAGGAAAAGTATGAATGTTTGGAAAAGATATGCTATTTTCACAAAAATATATTACTTAAAGTTACCAAACTCTATTGTTTTTATATTGTATATATATCACATGTATATATATATCATACGTAAATATATATAGTGGCATATTGTAAAGATATATATATATATATATATATATATATAAATATAATTCGTACATATACATATAATCATGTTGAGTGGTTGATATTATATAAGTATATATATATATATGATGTACGTATATATATATATATAAATATAGTTATGGGTAATTATATGGTTAATCTAGATTTATGGCTTAATTACGTGTTTAATCTAAATTGCTATTATGTTTAGTCTAAGTCTCTATTTTAATTATATGTTTAATCTAAATTTCTATTTTAATTATATGTTTAGTCTAAAGATATATATATGTTATACGCATATATATCTATATCCATATAGTAATGTTTACTTATAGTTTCAGTCAACATATATATATACAGGTGTATATATATATATGTATGTGATGCGATTATGTTTTGATTATATTTTGGTTTAATACTTGATGTATATATACATATATATAGTTTATTAAATATTATCTTCTATTAATTTCATTTTATATGGATGATATTCTTTTCTAATATGTTGGAATCATATGTTGAAATATGGAAGCAAGACTTCCAAGAATATGCTATGTGCATAAATTGTGAATGTGAAACGGGCCCGAAATATATCGGAGTGGTTTGGGTGAGTTCCGCCGGGACATACTAATGGGGTAGCCGGCTGTAAGAGTTCTCACTCCCTCCATCTCCTAATTCCCCTTTATGTAGACGGAGTGATCTATATAACAGAGTGGGTCGTAGGAAAAATTTGGCATAACACCCGGGGTACGACCATTGGAGGATAAGGCAGGCGGGAGTAATGTGCTGGTTGTTATTTCAGCCGGGGGAGTCATAAGGGTCACTGTTAGGTGACGAGAAAGGTTTGAAATTGAAAAACTATATCTATATGTGCAAAGTGAAAAATGTGTTTATGTGCAAATCACACACGATCACCTTATGCGATTATGTAATGTTTCTACTCAACTATATATGTTGATTGTGTTCATATGATATTTTTTTAGATGAGCTCGAGACTAGCTTAAATGAGATTGAGGAAGAAGAACATTTTGAAGCATTTTATTAGATAGAGAGCTGTTTGTTATTTCCGCTGCGTGTTTGTTGTGCACTCGACCTTATATACCTTGTAACTAAATAATTGTTCGGTATTGTATTCGGAATAAATCATTACTCTATCAAGTCTTTTGATATTATGTTTTCTTTAAGTTTATTCTCATTGCATGTTTTAATTGTAAATTATATAAACCAATGGGTTACCGGGGCGTTATAATCACGCTATTATGTTCTATATTTAAGAATGTTTTCTATTAAATGCTTTATATGTAGTTTATAACAAGCATGGGTTACCAGGGTTGTTAAATCGGCAAGCTACACTCAGCCAATTAACTCAACTACAACTTCAATCAAGAAGTCTACACTTTCTTTGATTCTTTAACTTAGAATGAACCAAGAGTAGCTTAGTTCATAGGGTAGAAAACCGCTATGCGGGGGTTTTTAGTGTATGGACCAAATTTTCTCTTGCACTTCGTATGTTTTGATGCTTAAGTGTGTATTAATTAAGTTTTTATATGAATAATTTATGAATATTGTGTGATATTTTCTTGTAATGACTACCTTGCCATGTATGCTTAATCTTATTCACGACATGCATAAGTATTAGGATTAAGTTTCTTTCCTTATTTAGCCAACATACAATGCATAAAATTCAAGAAAATACATAGGTATATATATATATGCACATACACGGTTTTTATATATATACATACATAAGGTTAGAATATTTGTCATAAAACTCTTGTAAATGCCCTTTTCACAAAATTGTGTCATTTTCATATTCAAATAATTTTGAAATAATTATTTTTACTAGGTCATAAGACTATACAAATATGTGTACATCAAGAATATTTTCTCATTATATATATATATATGTATTTTCAAAAATCCCTAAATAAATGTGTATAAAATTGTATTTTTCTTTCTTTAGGTATTATTTCTTCCATAATTTGAATAATTACACAAAATACACGAAAATATTCTACATATATAGAAAGAGGGGGGGGGGGGGGGGGGTGCGCGGACAGTTTGGTGTGTATATATATATATAGTTTACATACTTGGTGTATACTAGCCCTTATTCTCAAATCTTCCAACATTTAATGTATATGTATACTTGTAAATACACTTCTAGATCAATAAATACATGGTTGGCTTATATTAAAATAAGGTAACACTTAAGACAACTAGACTTCATACTTGGGCCTTGAGTTGTAAAGTAGGAGATCATTAGACAAAGACTTAATATATTATAATCTTCTTTCTACCTATTAACTATAAGTATGTAGTATACTATACAACACAAGAACAGTACACACACAAACACAAAGCACACGGCACACACACTCACTTACACACTCTCTCTCTTGTTTAGTTCATTACACTACAAGTCTTTAACACTCTCTCACTTTTGCACCACTTCAAAAAAATAGAAAGAAAGAAAAGAAGAAAACTTAGCAAAGGTAGGAATTTTGCCTACACTACTAGAAAAAATGCAATTAGCCACGGATTTGGCAAAAAATCCGTGGCCAAGAAAATTAGCCACGGACCAGCCACGAATTAGCCACGGATTTTTTCCGTGGCTAATCTTAGCCACGGCCATTTAGCCATGGCTGGGATTAGCCACGGCCTGGCCGTGGCTAAGGGCCACGAAATTTTGGCCACGGCTATTAGCCACGGCCTAGCCGTGACCAAATTTGGCAACTTTTTTCTGGACATGCTTGGTCGTGGCTAAGGGCCAAGGCTTAGCCAGGGTCTGGCTGTGGCCAATCCATGGTCATTGGAAAAAAAAAAAAGAAGCTAATTAGAACCAAACCCGAAACCCTAGCCGTGCCCCAACCCAGACACGCGCCTAGGCCCGAATCTGAACCCGCGTCCCCAAACATTTTTTTTTGCGCTCAAGGAGAGTCGAACACGGGACATCAATGTTGTAATTGGAGCATGCAACCGTTGTGCCAAAGGAATTCTTTGGTTATTGATTGATTTTTTTTATGCTTAAACTATATTTTTACAATATTTTAAACTTAAATTATCTAATAAATTTCATTAGTTTTATCAATTTTTGTAATTTAATTTTAGTAATTTTTATAAATTATTAACCCGTTATTTCTTTTAAATTAAAGATATTACCTTTGACTTTATCGTTCAGTATTCAACTTTTTTTTATGACAAATATTTAATAAATTAATATATCAAAAACAAACATCATAACAAAAATCTATTTATATAATTTATATTTAGATAATAGCAATTTTAATTCGTGATCATTTGCCAATATCCAGCGTATATGTGTGGTATTATATATATATATATGTCAAGTATACATATCATATATATATATATATATGTCAATATATGTATCTATTTTAAATATGTCGAAGTCTATATATGTATCAATATATATATATATATATGTCAAAGTATATATAGATAATTAATATTTAGATAATTAAAATATCAATAACAAAAATTTATCCGTTGTCCAAAAAACCAAAAAAAAAAAAAAAAATTAGCAACGGCTAACAGCCACGGATTACCCGTGGCTAATTGTTTTTTTTTTCATTTTTTTTATTTTTTGCACCACAGATAAATTTATATATATATATATATTGATACATATATAAATTTATATCGATACATATATTTATATATCCAAGTATATATGTACCAATATATATTTGTGACTAATCCATGGCTACATTTATATATATATATATCATGTATATATACATATGTTGAAGTATATATATGTGAGTATATGTGTATATATATGTCCAAGTATATATATCATATATACATATATCAATATACGTATATGTCAATGTGCATCTCATATATATTAATATATTATATGTACATTCTAATCCTCTATATATAATCTATATGATATAACTATATATCTATATATAACGTATCTAATATATGTTATAAATGTAGTGTACGTATATATCGATCTAATATATATATATATATATATCTAATCATATGTACTATATATGATCAATCATCTATATGAAACACATATTAGTGTATTACATATCTAATACATGTTATATATGTACTTATATATCTAATATATATACACCTAATTATATATAAATACACATATATATAAGTAAATCTAATCTTATACATATGTAATATATCGAATCATTTATAATATATATATCAATATATATAATATACATATATTACTTAAGTGTAGCCACGGATTAGCCACGGCCTAAACGTGGCTAATTTAGCCACGGCCTGGCCGTGGCTAATCCGTGGCCCTTAGCCACGACCTAGCGGTAGCTAATTCATGGCTGGATTAGCCACGACCAGACCGTGGCTAAGCCGTGGCTAATAATTGGCGGCAAAAATTGCGCCAATATTAGCCACGAATATTAGCCACGGTCTGACCGTGGCTAATGTTTTAAAAAAAAAATTCCCGAATCCGTGGCTAATCCCTGGCTAAACCGTGGCTATTAGACACGGATTAGCCACGGATTTTTTGCGTGGCTAAAATCCGTGGCTATTTAATCATTTTCTAGTAGTGCTATGACATGAATTAGACTTTTATGTAGTATTAAACCTCTAATTCCCATATTGGAACCAAGGATGTAACCACAAGTTAGTTACTATCTTGGTTCTAAGGGATTACATAGTGATTTAGCTCTATGGATGTTGTGTGTTTATGAGGGTATATGCTAGAATTTATGCTGGAAATATGCTGGAATTGTGTTGGGAATTATGTGTAGCTATGTTTTTCACTATGCTAGGGTTTTATCCGTGACGACCCGATAAACAACATTCTTTTATATTTGGAATTATGAAGTATTTTTACTATTTTATGAGAATTTCTTTTTTTTGTGAATAATTGTGCATTACACTACATGCATTGTATAAAATGTTAGTCTTCCTTCATTTTTTTTCTTAGCATTTGAAACATACAAAATATTTGATTTAAAATCTTTTAATTCTTGAATTTTTTATGATCTTAGAATTTTATTCTTTAATATTACTTTATAACTTAGACCTTAAAGTATTAATTTTGAATTGTGATTGTTATTTTTGGAAAATTTGTTTAATAATTATTTTTTTCCAAAAATAATATAATAAATATTTTAGACATGTATTTATTTTGTTTTGTTTTGAATTTTCTAAATAAATTATTCAATTTTTGATGTCACATTTTGGATTTTATATAAAAATATGTAATTTTCAAAGTTTATAAATACGACAATATATTTTCTAACTTTATATGTATAATTTTCTAAATTTAATTATTTATAAACATAATTTTCGGATTTTAATTAAATGATAAATATAAAGTCTAGATTTTAGTATATTTTATAATTGTTTTGCAAGATTATCCCCTCTAATACATATATAGACTTGGTGATGTATACATCTATTAGATTTACTTATTTATTTAACATTTCTAAAATAACTATATTAGTTTATGCATATATATAACTGAAAATATATATAAATATATATTTAATTTAATTAGTTAAATATTTAGTATATATAAGTATATAGTTAATTAGTTAAATCATTACTTACAAACACACACACACACGTACATATATATATATATATGTGTGTGTGTGTATATAACATACACTCACACAACACATATATATATATATATATAACAGTGGTAATATACTTATCTACATATGCATATGTAAACTAGTGGTGAATTATATATCTACATATACACACACACACATCTATATATATACTAGTGATGATTTATATATCTACATGTACGCACACATATTAATATATAAACTAGTGGTGATTTGTTTATCTACATATATACACACACGTCCATATATATACACTAGTGGTGATTTATATATCTACATAAACACCTACATATCCACATACATATATATATATATATACAAGGTAGTTAATATAGTGATGTGTATATATTAATATCCATATAGAATGTATGGTTTATATATATTTTTTGTTATAGTATTAGATATTTCATCTCTTCCTCCTCTATAAATAGGGAAAATTCTAACCCGAACCTGATTTGGCCGAACCCAACAAATCATATAGCAAGTGTATTGCACTTGCCAAGTGATTGGTCACTCTCCCTAAATTATCGACCATTCATAGGGCAAGTGTAAAAACACTCGCCACATGATTAGTACTGGTTCGGCCGAGCCGGGTCTGGGCTAGAATTTCCCCTATAAATAGATCACAACCCCAACCCCATCTTCATCCCACAAATCCCGCCTAAAAACGCACCCCCACACTCACTCCACTCTCAACACCCAAAACACTTCCTATTTGTAGCCTATCTTCCACCCACACATATATATACATAAACCTTTCTTTTTTACCTACATATATACCTATTAGCCTTCTATATACCCTCTTTTTTTCCCTAAAAACATTTGAAAAGGTAGAATTATTACCTTTCTCATAATAGTTTATGTAACGACCTGGTAAATCCGTTATTTAACTATTTTATCTCATACAAGTTTTATATGATTATATTGTGAGTTATTGTTTCTAGAGATTATTCTTTCAAAATATGATTTTTATTTGCGAGCAAATGAGCATTTTACTACATAAATATTTATAAAATATTATAAATTCCAAATATTCTTAAAATTTCATGTATTTAATCTTTCTAAACTCCCAGAATTATTTAATATCTTATTTTCACCTTTTACCTATTTTCCCAAGAATTTTTAGTAATTTTCGAAAAACATTGTCTTTAAGTTCTTAATTTGAAATATAATTTTTAAAATGCTTAATTATTATCAAAAAAATGAAAATGATAATATAAATAAATATTTTAGATTTTATTTGACTTATAAAAATTAATTTTCGAATTTTTAGAATTTTATTTCTATTTTTGGGCAATTTTCGAAAAATGGGCAAAACAAGGGGTATTTTCGCCTTTTCACTTCTCCAACCCCCAATTTCGGTTTTGCTGAGAAATAAACAATAAAAATACATAATAAATAACAGTTTTCAGATTTTAAAGGATTTTACTTGATTTAGTTCTATATTTTATCAAAATATCTCATCTAATACACTCTTGAAACCTAGCTCTCATACACATATATAAATATATATTAGTGGTGATATACATAGCTACATATACACACACACATACCCACATACATATACATGGTGGTTAGTAAAGTAAGGTGTATGTATAAACATCCATGTATAAATGTATGGAAAAGGTATTTAGTTGAATATAATATGTAGGTATTTGTGTCTAATATCTTGCAAGATCATTACACAAGTCCATACACACCCACAATCCTCATTTTTCAGTCCTCTAAGCCCCAAAAACCGTGCCCCCTTGCTCCCTCACATACACTCATTCATTTTCTCTCAAAACACTGTCATTTTCTCTCAAAATACTACACTACTTGGAAGAACACAAGGTAGGAACACTTCTTTATGCCTTAAGTAGAGGTTTTCTTCTTCTTTCTTATGAAGAATAGGCAAGCTTCCATACTCTTGTGCCCAAGCAATGTAAAAGATCAAGCTTGAATGGCCTAGAGTGAGAGCTTTTGCCAAACATGCCTCCAAATTGAGGATTTTAGTTATTTTACAATCTTCATGTTACTTTAAAGCTTTATGGTTAAATTTTCATATTATAACTCTTGTTGGGAGGAAGTTGAAGAGTGGTTAGACTTGTAAGCATGATCTTGAAGATATTATGTGATTAATATGCTTTATTTGAAGCAATATGTGATTATTATGTTTTATTGGAAATATTATGTGATTAATATGCTTTATGTGAATATGTGATTATAATGTGAGTTTATGCTTTATTTGAAGTATTGTGAAACCCTTATGCTTTAGTTGAGGTATTAGGAGATTATTCTATGTTGTTCTTGAAAGAGTTAGTAAAGAAAGCCCCACATAATTATTATTTGATAAGTAAAACTTTTTCTATAAATTTATAATATAGATTTATGCCTATTTTAGCACTTTAAATACTATGGATTTATGCTTATTTTGTTTTAAAGATATACTTAGTTTATATACATAAAGTATTTTAAACTAATGATTATTTTTATATTTAAGTTATATGTTTAAGTTGTACATGGATATACATAAATATATAATATATTTATGGCGTCATTATAGGTTAACCTATCTACTTAATACTAATTATAATAAATATATATCTATGCTATACGTATATGTATATATGTAGTTATATATATATATCATTATAGGTTAATCTACCTACTTAATCCTTAATTCTAATTATAATCTATCTAGATATATATATGTTGTACGTATATGTATGTATGTAGTTATATATTTACATATTTTAACTTAAATATATATATGTTGTACGTACTTATATCCCTATATTTATCCATATAATTATATTAGTTATATTTTAATCTTTATATTTCTATATTTAAACTAGTTATATTTATATATTTATATTTATATTTGGTCTATTTACATATTTTGCTCTAGCTATTTACATATTATATTTATATATTTATATTTATATTTTATCTATTTACATATTTTGCTACTAGCTATTTACATATTATATTTATATATTTATATTTATATTTTATCTATTTACATATTTTGCTACTAGCTATTTACATATTATATTTATATATTTATATTTATATTTTATCTATTTACATATTTTGCTACTAGCTATTTACATATTTAACATTTCTAAGTAAGTATGCTTTCATTTATAAGTGTGGAGCTTACTTTACTAAACTATAATATAAACTTCCAAAGATTATGTGCATGTGTGAACAAATTGAAATTCTGTGAATGGGCCCATGTGCTGGAATGGTATGGGGGGTGTTCCACCGGGACATACTATTGAGTAGCCGGGAGAGTTCACGACCCTTCCATCTCCTAATCCCCCCTTGGGTAGACGGAGGGATCTACTCAAGGGAGAGGGTCGTAGGACAATACTAAGGCGTATGCCTGGGATACGACCATTGGAGGATAAGGCTGGCGGGAGAAATGTGCTGGTTGTTATTTTGGCCGGGGTAGTTATAAGGGTCACTGTCAGGTGACAAAAGGTAAAAAGTGTGAAACTATATGTGTGCTATGTGTAACTAATGTGCACTTGACACCCGAGCACCTTATGTGCATAAAGAAATATTTCTAGTCAACGTATGTTGATTCCATGTTACATAATGATTTAGATGCTTCCGAAGGTAGCCTTTATGACGAGGAGGAGGAGGAACCTTTTGAAGTATTTTACTAGGAAGGAAGACGTAGGATTTCCGCTGCATACCTATAGTTAGTGGTTTTTGTAACTAGTACGTTTTGGATGTACCCTTATGTTATGTAATGTAACTAGTACGTTTTGTAATTAATAATGTACGCATATATGTAACCACTAACAACAAAAACAACAACAACAACGATAATAATAAAGGGTTTTCGGGGTCGTCATAGGTGATATCAGAGCTTGGGTTTATGCCTAAGCTATGCTGGGTAAGGATCCTCGGCGTAAGATTTTGGAATAGAAAGAAGATGGGTTTGATCCGAGAAGGTTGATTAGGGATGAATTTCCTTGGGTTGTGTTTGACACGCGAGGTGGCGGGTGTGGCTGGGCGGCCGACCAGTGCATACTTTGCTCCCCTAAATGGCAAATACTTGACTAATTTGAGTGTAAGGCGAATTTTTTTGGGTAATAGTTATAAATGACTACTTGTGGAATTATGTGACTTAAGTTCTACGTGTGTAAAATTCACCTCTTGAACCTATAGGAACCAACTCGAGAGTCACCACGAGTATTTGTGAAGTTGCTAAAACCTCTAGTGCATCTAATGGATTTTATATTAGGTTGAATTATATTATGCAAAAACTTATCTTTTGGTAAAAATTAGTATTGAAATAGGGACATTGAGAATTGGGAAAGGTAGAGGCTATGTACTTTGTTGAACTTAAGAAAAGAAAGATTTGGAAGATTGTGGTGGTCTAAGGTTCGGAATTGAGATAGGATTCATAATTATACAATGGTAGTAGAAACGGTATTGCGATTTGAAAAGCACAACGAAGCAATTGAACAATTAAGACACTTTGGGAGAGTACAATCTAGGGGCAGCCCAAGTGGAAGGAACTCTGGAGGATATATCAAAGCTGCAAGAATGAATGTGCGAGGTAACCAAATAAACCTACATTGTGGAAGGTACGCCTTTAGCTTGTTTCATTTACCAAGAACTTTGATTGATCCAAGTTCACTACATGTTTTCTAAGCTATAGGTTCAATCTGACATTTATCACATGAGTTAGAAGTATGACGTAGATGTAGCCGCTATCCAATATTGATGAGTTATTTGATTAAGTACAAGAAGTTTCAGTATATTCCAAACTGGATTCGAAATTAGGTGAGAAGGCGAGGGAGAATTTTACTAGTCATGGAAAAAAGAGCAATTATGGAATAGAATAAAGATATATAACAAAGCTACTAAGAATGATGAACTTCAGTATAGGTTTCTATTTTAGGCGAAGTGTGTAATAGTTAAATGACGATTCCCTTGTGATACTTATGTTTCTTAATTCTTGTTGTAGGACTTCATCATTATTTATTCAAAAGATCTCTAAAATTCATTTTACTTGGAAGCAACTTTTTATAATCTCCATAGGAGATGTACTTTTTAATCGAACCTTGAAGCCTATATTATTTATGTGATTTGTTTCTAAAGCTATAAGATTGCTTAGTACATATTATTTTTACCCCTATATTTTCACAATATCGATATTTGTTCGGGATATCTCTTACAACCAATATCCATTGTTTAATATAAAGGAAAGAAAATGCCAATTTTGTCTTAACTTTATTCTAAAACAATGATTCCAATAGCAAGTCTTTTGTTTCCGTAATCATTCTTTTTGCTTTTAAGGCACTTTTCAAATTTTTCCCAATTGACATCCCTTTTTATCTCTTTCTTGAAAAGTTTGTGATAGAGGAAATTTCCAAATTATTTCACCTATTAGCAAAAGCTTGAAATCTTTGCAATTTACGCCAACCGATGTTTTCCTTATTCGACACTTCAGTTGACCAAGTTGTTATTCAACTTGTATGCATTCTCATGTGTATCAATAATAATCCATTGGCAATCTTTTATTTCATTCGCTCTTTAACTTCAAACATGAAAATATGTCGAATCAAGTTTGGAAAATTGATGAGTTATCCTTGATCTCTAGTAAACTTCTTCCTGTATATTCCTAAATGATATTTGAAAATTAAAATGTTGAGAAATATTTTCAAATCCTACTACATTTATAACTCACTTCTTCCACTTGTCAATTTTCTGTTTCTATTAATTAAACTTTTGTTTTCGCTTTGCAGTATACATCTTAGATCTGGTTTTGTATCCATTCGGACTATCACAACCCTTACTCATATGTGAAAAAAAAAAATTTACAATTCGAACCTATCACCAAAGATTTCGTTATAGGATTATTTTGAACCTAGCAAGGCAACAATGCAATATGGATAGTTGTGGATAGACTTATGAAAAGCTTCCACTTCATTATGTGGTTTAGAATGGCAGAATATTAGAAACAAGACATAGTTGGACTTCTTGGTGCTTGGTGTCTGGATTAGTATAGTCTTGAATAGAAACCCATAGTTTGCCCTAAATTTTGGCAAGAATTACAAAATGTTTGAACCACTAAGTTAAACGTAAGTATTTCTCTTCAACCTCAAACTGGTGGACAACTAGAAATAATCGTACAAACCTTTGAAGATATACTTCGATTTGAAGGAAGTTAAGATCGACACCTCTCAGTAGCCAAAATTTGCCCCTCACAATAATTAATAACCCATAGTTGGCATGATCCTTTTGAAATCACTTTATGCACAAGGAAATAGATCCACAGGGTTTTGGAATGCAGTGGCAAAAGTGAAGCCCAAAGTTAGTACGGGAAAACACCAAAGTCACCAAAGTAGCTCGAAAGTGAATGACAGAAACACAAAGTCGTTAAAAGAGTTACTTAGATAAGAGATAAAAAGATTTGGAATTTGAATTAGAAAAAAAAAAAAGAGTCTTGAGATTTGGAAAACAAATGAAATGCTTAATCCAAGATATGACTGTTCTTTTGACATATTGGGAATAATAGGAAAAGTAGTAGTGTAAGTTGGCATTACCTTCTACCTATTAGAGGTACATAAGGTCTTCTATGTATCTATACCCAAGAAATATCACTAGGATTCCTTACATACACTAAACCATGACATGATAGATATTTACCCAGATTTAACCTATGTTGAAGAGCCTATTGAAAATATCGAATTTAAGAAAAGCACATTAAGGAACAAGACAAGTCCATTAGTAAGAGTGCTATGGAAACATCATGGAATTGAAGAAACCACTTGGGAACTAGCGGAAGAAGTACAAGAGAAGTACCCACAGTTATACGAGTAAGCATAAGACGAATTTCGAGGACGAAATTTTTTTAAGGGGAGGAGGATGTAACGACCTGGTAAATCCTTTATTTAACTATTTTATATTATACAATTTTTATATGATTATTTTTTGAGTTATTGTTTCTAGAGATTATTCTTTCAAAATATGATTTTTATTTGCGAACAAATGAGCATTTTACTACATAAATATTTATAAAATATTATAAATTCCAAATATTCTTAAAATTTCATGTATTTAATCTTTCTAAACTCCCAGAATTATTTAATATCTTATTTTCACCTTTTACCTATTTTCCCAAGAATTTTTAGTAATTTTCGAAAAACATTGTCTTTAAGTTCTTAATTTGAAATATAATTTTTAAAATGCTTAATTATTATCAAAAAAATGAAAATGATAATATAAAAAATATTTTAGATTTTATTTGACTTATAAAAATTAATTTTCGAATTTTTAGAATTGTATTTCTATTTTTGGGCAATTTTCGAAAAATGGGCAAAACAAGGGGTATTTTCGTCTTTTCACTTCTCCAACCCCAAATTTCTGTTTTGCTGAGAAATAAACAATAAAAATACTTAATAAATAAGAGTTTTCAGATTTTATAGGATTTTACTTGATTTAGTTCTATATTTTATCAAAATATCTCTTCTAATACACTTTTGAAACCTAGCTCTCATATACATATATAAATATATATTAGTGGTGATATACATAGCTACATATACACACACACATACCCACATACATATACATGGTGGTTAGTAAAGTGAGGTGTATGTATAAACATCCATGTATAAATGTATGGAAGAGGTATTTAGTTGAATATAATATGTAGATATTTGTGTCTAATATCTTGCAAGATCATTACACAAGATCATACACACCCACAATCCTCATTTTTCAGCCCTCTAAGCCCCAAAAACCGTGCCCCCTTGCTCCCTCACATACACTCATTCATTTTCTCTCAAAACACTATCATTTTCTCTCAAAATACTACACTACTTGGAACAACACAAGGTAGGAACACTTCTTTATGCCTTAAGTAGAGGTTTTCTTCTTCTTTCTTATGAAGAATAGGCAAGCTTCCATACTCTTGTGCCCAAGCAATGTAAAAGATCAAGCTTGAATGGCCTAGAGTGAGAGCTTTTGCCAAACATGCCTCCAAATTGAGGATTTTAGTTATTTTACAATCTTCATGTTACTTTAAAGCTTTATGGTTAAATTTTCATATTATAACTCTTGTTGGGAGGAAGTTGAAGAGTGGTTAGACTTGTAAGCATGATCTTGAAGATATTATGTGATTAATATGCTTTATTTGAAGCAATATGTGATTATTATGTTTTATTGGAAATATTATGTGATTAATATGCTTTATGTGAATATGTGATTATTATGTGAGTTTATGCTTTATTTGAAGTATTGTGAAACCCTTATGCTTTAGTTGAGGTATTAGGAGATTATTCTATGTTGTTCTTGAAAGAGTTAGTAAAGAAAGCCCCACATAACTATTATTTGATAAGTAAAACTTTTTCTATAAATTTATAATATAGATTTATGCCTATTTTAGCACTTTAAATACTATGGATTTATGCTTATTTTGTTTTAAAGATATACTTAGTTTATATACATAAAGTATTTTAAACTAATGATTATTTTTATATTTAAGTTATATGTTTAAGTTGTACATGGATATACATAAATATATAATATATTTAGGGCGTCATTATAGGTTAACCTATCTACTTAATACTAATTATAATAAATATATATCTATGCTATACGTATATGTATATATGTAGTTATATATATATATCATTATAGGTTAATCTACCTACTTAATCCTTAATTCTAATTATAATCTATCTAGATATATATATGTTGTACGTATATGTATGTATGTAGTTATATACTTACATATTTTAACTTAAATATATATATATATATGGTTATGTTGTACGTACTTATATCCCTATATTTATCCATATAATTATATTAGTTATATTTTAATCTTTATATTTCTATATTTAAACTAGTTATATTTATATATTTATATTTATATTTGGTCTATTTACATATTTTGCTCTAGCTATTTATGTAAGGACCCGTATTCTCACTCCCATTATGTATAGATATAAGTATATGTGTTTATTTTATATTTATAGGTATACGTTTTCATAATGTTAATACCTTGTAATGCATATTCGTTTTTTCGAAACATGTATAAGTTAGGATTATTTCTTGTCCTAGTTAAGCATCATATAAACTATATAATTCATAAAAATATATGTATACACACATAAATATATATATATATATATATGTATGTTTGGTTTTGTGTAATAAGATTTAGAAGATGTTTGGAAAAACCGTAAAGAAAGCCTAAAATTGCATTTTCTACCCCTAAATGATATTTTCTTCCATAAATATGTAAAATAAGTAAATAACTTATAAATTTTCAGATTTTAACTAAGGGTGGACGTTTTTTAAGGTATAAGAAACATAAAAATGTTTTATACTTGGTAGAAAATCATTCTCAAGTCTTCATCCTTCAAGTAATGATGATTATGTACAAGTGTGCATACACTTGTATAATTCCTTCTAGATATTGTTATACATGTATGGACCAAATTAGCCTAGACTAACACTTAACCTAATTAGACTAACACTTAACCTAATTAGGCTTGTTAGTTGGACACTTAGTTGGAAAGAAAGAAATGATGAAGATTAAGACACAATAGTATTTTAATGCTATTTGTTACATTACTAATTATAAGAAGGATTAGGCATTAAGCATAAGAAACCACAAAAATCACCACACACCCCCTAAAAAACGTGCACTCTGCCCCTTATAGTCTCTTGCCTTCATCTCTTGTTAATTTCATCACAAATTTCAGCACTTTCATCCTTACACTTCCATACATCCTTTAAACTACAAGAACCTCTACTACTAGAAGGTAGAAACCTTGCCTATGGCATGAGTTAGCTTAGGTTTTTATGAAAGTATTAGCTTCATATCTTCCCCATTAGACCTTAAGAGGTAACCACAAGTTGGTTTCCATCTTGGGTCTTAGGGAATACAAGAAAATTTGGGTATATGCTTATAGTGACATTATGTGCATCTTGCCCTTGAATGTCTTGAAACCATGCTGAAATTTTGCTTGCAATAGGTCCAAATGATGCTTAAGTTATGTATTATGATGTTTGATACTTTTTATTAGTTCAATCATGTGTTAGAAGCTGAGATTTCGTGTTTGTCAAGATGAAATTTTAGTTCAACACTTGCTGGAAACACTATTCACAGTGCTGAAAAATTTTGTTACAAGGCTGAAAACTCTTATTTTTGCACAACTGAAAAATCCGATTTTTTCAAACTCAAAACCTGTTTTATATGTTGTAATTCCAGTGTATAATAAGCTGGAAAAACAGTTTTTCAAATCTGTAAAGTTCGGCTTCGGGGCCTGGAAATTCCAGCAGCCGCGCAATTAAGCGTTTTGCGTCGCAGTCTGAAAATTCCAAGTCTCGTAAGCTGAAAACTCGAAATTTTATTAACCAAAACTTTATTTTACAATATTAGAAACATATTTGTGAAATCCCAGCAGGTTTTAGGCTAGAAATTCCATACTTGCAAACTGAAATTTTCTGCTCGTCGCAAATATTTGTAGACTGCGAATTTTCAGTTCATAAAGGTTGAAATATGTGTTCATTTATGTAAGATCAGTGTGAAAGCATACTGAAATTTTGTAAAACTATGTGTTATACATGAATTTTATGTGTACATGTTGGGCCCCAATGTGAATAGGGGTGGATGTGGTCGAGTTCGGCCGGGCGGCGTCGGGCTTGCCGGTCTTAAATTAGTTCTCGACCCTCCATCGTTGCCTAATCCCTCCTTGCATGGACGGAGTGTCTATGTACTGAAGTGGGTCGTAGGAAAAATCGGCATATGCCCGGGATATGACCACCGGAGTGATTGGTAGGAATTGGAGTGTTTGGTTGGAAAAATCGGCACGAAGTGATAAGGTAGCCACCCGTCGAGGTGGAAGAAATCAAATGTGAAATTATGTGATTTATGTTCATAAATTTCTGTGATATGGTGCACAAACCTCACACGATCACCTTATGTTATATGCAAAGTTTCTACTCAACGTGTTGTTGACGTGTTTCATGTAATGTTTTAGCCAATCTTGAGACGAACGGAGTCGCTAGCGAAGGAGACATAGGAAGGCGGTTCGAAGCATTTGGCTAGTTATGCATGTTATAGGATTGAGGTTATTTTGTAGTCACGATCATGTAATAATAAACTTATGTGTACTTTTGGATTTTCGAATAAAAGTATGGGTTGGTTTTACTATTGTTTTGAAAAGTGGCATGTTTGTGCAAAAATTATAAATCGGGTATTTTCATAATTAGCTAGAGGTTTCGGGTCGTCACAATTTACATATTATATTTATATATTTATATTTATATTTTATCTATTTACATATTTTGCTACTAGCTATTTACATATTTAACATTTCTAAGTTAGTATGCTTTCATTTATAAGTGTGGAGCTTACTTTACTAAACTATAATATAAACTTCCAAAGATTATGTGCATGTGTGAACAAATTGAAATTCTGTGAATGGGCCCATGTGCTGGAATGGTATGGGGGGTGTTCCACCGGGACATACTATTGAGTAGCCGGGAGAGTTCACGACCCTTCCATCTCCTAATCCCCCCTTGGGTAGACGGAGGGATCTACTCAAGGGAGAGGGTCGTAGGACAATACTAAGCTATGTGTTAGAAGCTGGAAATTCCAATTTTGCAAGCTGGAAATCCTATTTTACAAGTTGACAATCCTGTTTTTATAAGCTGGAAATCCTGTTTTTATAAG
The DNA here is from genome assembly GCA_026212405.1 of Petrea volubilis. NCBI lineage: Eukaryota > Viridiplantae > Streptophyta > Magnoliopsida > Lamiales > Verbenaceae > Petrea > Petrea volubilis. The sequence goes on along the minus strand of CM047871.1, from coordinate 13,102,218 downwards.
CTAAAAATCTTGCTTACATGCTTGAAATTTCAATGTTTATAAACTGGAAATTCCAGTTTTCCAAGCTGGAGTTTCTGTTTTCACAGACTGAAAATTTCTATTTATATAAGCTGAAAATTATATTGGTCTATGTTGATATTATGCTAAAAGCATGATGGAACAGTTTGGTATTGTACTGAAATTATGTTGAAAATCTATGAAAGTATGTGAAATACATGAAAAAAATGTGTGCATGTCGGGCCCCAAAGTGATAGGGGTGGATGTGGTCGAGTTTGGCCGGGCGGTGACGGGCTTGCCGGTCTTAAATTCATTCTTGATCCTCCATCATTGCCTAATCCCTCCTTGCATGGGTGAAGAGTCCATATACTGAAGTGGGTCGAAGGATAATTAGCATATGCTCGGGATATGACCACCGGAGTGTTTGGTTGGGATTGGAATGTTTGGTTGGAATAATGGCACGACGGGATAAGGTAGCCACACGTCGATGTGGAAAAGGTAGAAACGCGAAAAGTTATGTGATTATATACTGGAAAATTCTATGTGAAAATGTGCACAATTGTATCACACGTGTGCACCTCATGTTATTATGCAAAATTTCTACTCAACATATATGTTGACACTGTTTTATACTATGTTTTAGCCGGAGTTGATCCAAAGGAGGTTACGAACGAGGAGGACATAGAAAGGCAATTCGAGGCGTTTAGCTAGTTATGTTGTAATGGAGACTTTTGTATTGACGATCATGTTTATGTAATAAACGACTTGTGTGTATATTTGGCTTTCCTAATAAAATTATGAGTAGTTGGTTTCTTAATAAATTGTGAGTATTATGTTTCCATAATTAGCTAGAAGTTTTGGGTCATCACATTTAGCCATGCACATTTGGCTTGAGACGCAATTTTCAATGCATTCTCTCTGTAGCTTTGCTAGGTCATAGCCATCATTTACCCAATCGGGATGAGTTATCAAGGTGGCTTAGTGGTATCTTTCATTCGTATCGAGCTCATGCATGAGGAGCTGTAGTTAAAGTCATCAATGTTTTGCATTGTAGTGTTCAATGCACTCGTGTGTAGCTATCGTATGAAGTCATCAAAGTGTCAATTGTAGCCAAAGTCCCTAGAGTCTTTCAATGCAGTCGTTCATAGATATAGTTTGTGTCATCAATGAACACGTTAGCCAAAGTTTTTAATACTTATTTTTAATAGATGTTGTCTTTCAATTCAATTCTTTATTTTATGTTTTCAGACCTTTTTTAAAATTATTTGAATATTGAATTTTTAGATCCTATATTCAATTGTAGTGGCGTAGAACCTCAGGGGTAGTGTATTCTTATTCTAGTGTAATTATTTCTAAATAGAAATCAGAGCACAAAATCATATCTAAAAGACTTCACATTGTGCGTTCATTGTACATTGGCATGCCCGCACCCAATAAAAAGCTCATTTCAAAGTCACTATTTTGTAATTGAGTTTAGTGATTTCGAACTATAGGTAAACATGCATTTTCAACTCACCATTCCATAGTCACTATTTTCTCATCGAATTTAGTAATTATAGAATCCTTTGGTAAACACGTAGGACTGCTAATTCTTTATGCAAACATATAAAATTGGCACGTCCGGTGGGACGGTATCGAAGGTGTCAAAAAGGTTTTATTTGCATATAGTCTTTAGGAAGCAGGTTTTATTCCATTCTCTTGCATATTTGCAACCTTTATTAAAAAATAACAAAAAAAAAAGTGTGGTACTGTGTTTGCAAAGCCAAAACAGACTAAACCAAAACGGTTCATAGAGTAAAGAATAAATGGAACATGATGCCGAAGAGAGAGGTGGAAATGATCTCCCTCCTAATGTTCAGGCAATTATTCAAATCCATAGGCATATGTCTAGAAGGAGAAGGGTTAGGTACAAGGACTCATTCTGAAGAATCTATCACGTTCTATGGGATTCCATACTGAATGGATAGGGGCCAATCACCCATGATACAAAATGATAACACAGCTGTGTCTAATCAAGTGATATAGGAAATGTTACAATAAGAGCTAGCGAGGCATAAGCAGCCAACCTCACCGCCCAAGTATTCTCATCCTATCCCCAAAAAATTTATCGTATTCCTTTTCCCCCAGGGTTTAGGGTTCATGTTTTTACATTGTTTAATGGGTATAGGTCACAAACTGCAATTGAACATATTGCTAAATTCAACACCTCCTGTCAGAAAGTAGGAATGGAAAGTAATATAAAATTACATTTATATCTTACTTCTCTGACTACTGAAGATTTCTTTGGGTATATCAAATTGAAACCTGTAACACCTCTCTTGTTAGGACCTACCTATCGGTCAGGGCTTACTAGTGAACATACCAAATACCTATATAGAAATTGGGTATGCAAAGAGGAACCATTCAAAATTGTAGAGTTTACAGATGAGCAAACAAAAAGAGAAGAGAAAAAAAGAGAAGAACAAAAGAAAGAAGAAATCGCGAATATAGACAAATGGAAGCGAAACTCAATATGTAACTCAAATGTCTAATTGAATCCACTACAATCAACCTCCAACTATACATAGAATTGAATCCTGTAGTACAGTATCATATGAAAAGGATCCTACCATCGATCCATTTCGCCTAATAGTTCCTTCATATACGTACTTGGGCCCAACTCTCCCCAGGGCGTCTACAAGGGTGTCAAACAATCATATAATGGTAAAATTCAGCTCACTAATAAAAATATATTGATATCTTTCACTACAAACTATCTTAATTCAAAGAAAAAACATTCATAACATCTAAATGTAAAGATAAAGTATAACTTTAGAAACAATAACCTAGGATACAAATATATCTAAAGGGCATTAATAAATAAATAAATAAATGATTATCATAAATCGAATAGGTTGGTCATACAATGATATTTACTATATATATTCAATACCCTAGCAAGGACAGAGGAAAGGCACTTACCTAATAAGGAGTATTATCATGAGATGTCTTATTCTCGAATCCTTCAATGATAGTGTGATAGGTGTTTTGGTCCAATAAAATTAGTGGTAATGTACTTAGTGATCTATGAATGGAGTTATACAAACTAGATCATGGCACATGCAATTGGGGTAAAAAAATAAATTAAATCATTCATATGAAAGTACTTGATTATTATTATTATTGTTATTATTATTATTATTAATATTATTATTAATATCATCATCATCATCATTATTATAAGAGAAAGAAAAATATATTGAGTTTAGAAGTCTATATTTCCTCAAATCTATAGTTTAATAACTCCACTAAATTGAACTTTCCATAGGTACTTAACGATAATTTATTAATCATATTGACTAATAACTTATTATGTATACTAGGAATTTATTCCATATATTTCGTAGTAGCTAGTTATAAATAGAATTTAGGATGTCACAAAACCTGGTACCATGGAAAGTCTATTGCACAATCGTTTCTATCAACAACCTCTCGAGGTGTCAATATTCAAATTAAACAATATGAGGCAAATGCATGGGGAGTCAAATGAAGAGTACATGGATAGATTTGTCCAGACTAGACACTTTTGTCTAGTAATCATGCCAGAAAATAGTTACATTAGTTTGGCCATAGGGGGTATGCATTTCAAATTGAAAAAGAAAATGTTTGGCTAAAAGTTTTCGTTTATTTTTGACATAATCAAACATGTAACTGAATATGAAAAACTATTAAAGGAATAGAACTGAAAAAGGTCACCATGACAATGCCACTCACTATCAAGTAGGCCTAGCCAAGTTCAAGTTAACCAAGTTAGCCTAGAAGAAAGGCAATGGTAGAACAAAGTGGGTTTAACCTAAGTCGTTTGCTAAAAGAATACAATTTTTCTAGCCTTAGTAAAACCAAGGGCGTTACAGCCTCACATCAAAATGCCTCTTGGCATTTAAAACGAGCCTGAATTCCATTCCATATGGGAATGCACTACATTTTTTATATATAAAAAATCAAGGCTATTTTTGACCAATTATTGGTTGAACGCAAAATTAAAATTCGTAGTGACCATAGAATGCCATCGGTTAAAGAGCTAGAAGGTGAGTCTTATTACAAGTTTCACAATGCTTGGAGTTACAACACTAATGTAGTTTCGGTTTTTAGGTAGTTGATCTAGAACTTTATGGATAATACCACTTTAAGCTTCTTACCTTAATGAATGAACAAAAGGAAAATGGGAATCGACAAGGAACCATTTCATGCAGAAGGTGTGAACATGATCAACGTATAAGATGGAGCAATCAAAAAGTAAGACCTACTGCTAGAGTGCAACTAGGCTTTGTGCGAGGTACCATTCCCAAATGGCAATAGCGCGATGGTTCTATTCGACAAGAATGATAAGTCCATATATTTCTTGGGCCAATCCCATGGCCGGATTTCTATGGTTCCACAGCCACCTGTGGTGTTGTATCGTTCTCCTCATACACTTGGGGGCATTGGGCTAATGGCAAATCATGAAGGTATATACGAAATGGAAACAAGAGCGCTTGAAGTCCACTACTGAGGGAAGCAAGTGATAAGAGGAGGGTACCCTCTAGCCCACTTTGGAGAAGTTAGCTAGTTCATGACTTGATTCAATCTGGGTTTGTCAGGCCACCGCAAGCACCAAAAGGGCGCCGTACTCCATTAAGGCATCCCAAATTCCTAATGGGAAAATCCCTCGCGAAATGAGATGTACACGAAAGGAAGTTGAGCAGCTCATGAAAGAGACTGCCAAACCTATCAAGCGAAAACCTATGACTTAGCCAATTCAAAGGAAAAAGAAGTCATTTTGGTTGGCATCAAGCTGAAAGGGAGGACAATCATTCTGATTGTCTCGATAATCTATGGATCAAATAATGATACTGTAAATGATGTGAACGATAAAGAAAAAGTGGAGGTATGGATCGCGAAAATGGGGAAAATAAATTGGAAGGATAGGTAGCTGCCAATGGAAGTTGTAAGCAACCCTTTGGACATAGCATCAGCTAGTGGCGACACCATTCATATGGAGTGCGACAATGGTATGGGCACTTTCTCCTGAGTTTATGACTAATGACAATTGCAGTGATGAAATAGGTTCTAGTTAGGAAGTATGGGATGACAATAAGTCTATAGCATTCTTGTTAGGGTTGATTCCAAAAAGATAATTCAAAAGAGTAACACGATCGACTAGATAAACGCTTTGTTTCAAAAACCACCACCAAGTAAGGTAAACACATGAAGCCTCTATTTGTAGTTGGCCATCTCAATGGCAAGCCCACAGGCAAAATGCTGGTTGACAATAGAGCTGCTGCGAATATTATTCCTCTCTAAACCATGAAACGCATTAGTAACTTCATAGTCAGAGAAGTGGACATCATGGGGATCTTACTTGTTGAAGCATCTATTGGAAGCCAAATTGTTACATCCACATGCTTTGTGATAGATGCAAAGAACTCCTACAATGCATTGTTGGGAGGGGATTAGATTCATTCTGCCATGTGCATCCCATCGACTTTGCATAAGCTCTTGATCCTTTTGGGATTTTACATTAATGAACCAAAAGTAGTAACCGTAGAAGAAAGCTTGTTCTTGAATAAAAAAAAGAAGAAGAAAGGTTGTTCACAACCAATTTCAATGTTGTAGAAGCTAGGTATTATTCCAAAATTATTGGACTATATAGGTTCACTAGACATGACAAATATGACCATCCATTTTGTGCCACCTCATTTGTAGTGCTAATTAGTTTAGAATTAGCTATTATCTAAAGTAGTTAGCAAGCCTTGCAACATCAATGAGAGGTTGTTTTCTAATTCTAAAAATGTTTGCAATGAATAATTTCAAAATAGATGAAGCTGTAATTAGTCCGAATACTATCAGATTAAAAATAATAAATGAAACTATGACCATATTGGCCAAGGATCTTTCTCATTATTGTAATTGTAATGCTGGTGTGATTTATGAGCATAATGAGGACCTCAATCTGACGAACGAGATACAATTAGATGAACTAATTGTTGTTCTAGCCAAATTTATGATGTCAGAATTCAAGTTCAGGACCTTGTCATCGAAGTGGAGCTTGGCATTGTAAATAATCATAGGCTAACATATATTAGTGATTTGCTAAGCCCTGGAAACAAAGCCATGGCCACTTTACTAATGCAATATAAATACTATTTATATTAAAGTGTGTGTTCATAGTGGCCGTAGGCCACTTTCTTAGGTTCTTAGTGGAATCAAAGAAGGCAAAGGCCATTATTGTCACCTAATCGCCCGAACAAACAAGAAACTTCAACAATTCCATGGAAAGGTAAACTATCTGAGAAGGCTCATATCGAACCTAGTAGGTAAAGCTAAAACCTTCTCACTATTGCTAAAACTAAAAGATCATGATAAGTATGTATGTTTTCAGGAGCACATGCAGCCAGTTGAAAGTATCAGAAAACCTTAACTTCATCTCTTATGATGATGTCGCTGTGGAGAGGTAAGCTAATTAAGATATGCATTTTGGTAGGCAATTAAACAATTGGGGCTTTCTTGACCCAAGACAATGAAAATGGCTTTGGATGAGCTATTTATTACTTAAGTGGGTACTTGAAGGACACTGAACAAAGGTATCATCCTATTGAGAAATTATGTCTGACACTATACTTCGCGTGTATTAATCTTCAGCACTATGTGTTGTCAGCTAAAGTTCTTATTATAAGTAATGTTAATGTAATCAAATACATGCTTTTAAGGTCCTTTAAAGGTCAAGCCTTAGCTGATTTTCTCATCGATCACCCTAGCATTGAAATCGATGAGAAAGTGGCTCATGAAATCAAAATGATTTCCGTATTTCTAAAGTCATGGATACTCCAGTTTGATGGGTCTGGAATACACAAGGTGTCTAAGGCAGGTATAGTGATCATAAAGCCTGATTCTCAAACTTGAATTGTCAAATGAGTTAGGCGCTTCCAATATCAGTGTGATTGGAGATTCTTAGCTTATCATCAAACAAGATTCAAGGAACTTTTCAATACAGAAATCCCATTCTTGACTAGTACATTTCTACAATTATTGCATTGTTAATGAGTACCACGAAGCAACACTTGTGTCATCAAAAGTACCATAAAGCAATGCAAACATATTTTGGACTATTTACGGAATCATTCTCAGGACACATCTTGTGACGACCCGGTAATCTGTAATATTTAAATAATTGATTTAAAATCTTTTGCTTCTTGTAAATGTTATTATTACTTGTTGTTTTCAAATTTTCGTCTGCTTTTGCGATTAACTTACAATTTGAACGGTAAAGTGTCAATTTTCGAACTTTCTATGCCCTAAATTGCAATTTTCAAAAATATAACTAAAATATTCTTAATTTCTGAGAAATATACATATAATTTCAGATTTATAAACATTAAATTTCATAATTTTGGAATTTTTCTAAATTAATTATGAATTTTCGGATTTTATGCCCAAAAACCCTAATTTTATGCCCTAAAACCCTAATTTTCAGTTTTTACAAAAATAAATAAATACAAATTCGAATTTTTAATAAAATAAAGATATGATTTCAGATTTTATAAGATAAGGACAATCAAAATCAGATTTTATTAGATTTTATTTGATTTTATTTGATTTTGTGTTAATATTTTATTAAAATATCCTACACTAATACAAGATGAATTTCTTCTAGAAATTGTGCATTTGTGTGGTCTTCCATTCATCTAGATTCATGACTCATGGATTAGGGTTACACCAAGGCTAGAATAGAGGAGGGAGGTGGAAGATTTCATTTAATTTGGCATTTAATTCTATGCCTAGTTGGGAGATTTGCATTAAATGGAAAGATTTGCATTTATTAAACCTTGGTCCCCAAGTTTTGCCTTCTACCCTCATTCTCCACTATAAATAGGACCTCCCACACACTTCCCCATCCCCAAAAACGTCCTCACACATACACACACTATACTCTCTCTATTTTCTTCCACAAACACACAAATCCCGCCTAAAAACACACCCCCTCACTTACTCTACTCTCAACACCCAAAACACTTCTTATGTATAGCCTATCTTCCACCCACATATATGTACACACAAGCCCTTCTATTTTCATCCATATATACCTATAAAGCCTTCTATATCCTCTCTTTTTCCCTAAAAACATTTCAAGGTAGGAGTATTGTTTAATTTCATGAGTAACGTAGGAATTTAAGTATCTTGTAAGTTTTAGATATTTTATGCTTTCATTTTCATTATAGTATTATGTGAAATTATGTGTCTACGTGCACCTATTCAAACACACACGCACCTTATGGGGTTGAATGATATTTCTACTCAACCGTCGCGTTGACTCCTCCTTTCCAATACTTTTTAGACAGAAATGAGATAGCGGATCAGAGTGGCGCAGCGGAAGCATTTGGAAGCTTTTTACACGATATAGTTACTTTTCTATTCTTTTGAAAATTGTGACTTTTGTATTTTGTACAAATTATATGTGAAAATAATTATTTATACAACTATGAAAATATTACCATTGCGCGTTTCTATCCAATTTTATTTTATAAATAAAAGGGTATTTTTCCGGGTCGTGACACATCTTGCAAGGTTAAGTTGAGAGTCACTCACTATGTGGTTTTAGGTGTTGATTGATTGTATATACGAAGTCATGACCATGTGCTTCTACACTGCATTGCATAAGAAGATGCGATAAAGGTCATGATGGAAATACACAAAGGAGTGTTCGGAGCCCATCAGAGTAGCTGCACAATGTAATGACTGATCAAACGATATGGCTATTTCTAGCCAAATATTATGAAATATTGCTATTGGCTGGCCAGGGGTGTGAAAAGTGCCAATTGCATGGCCTTATTTAAAGAGTTCTTGCCAAAGAAATAAACCTTATAGTGAAAGCGTGGCCATTTTGGTGTTAGGTCATCGACCTTGCAGCAGCTATTTTTCATCTTTTTTTGAAGTAGCATAGACACATCGTAATGATGACTGATTGCTTGTGGGCCGTTCCACTCAAAAAAATTGATCAAGCAGTTGTGGTCAATTTTATTAAGGAAAACCTTGTCCTAAGATTCGGAATCCCACAAACCTTTGTGACTAATCAGGGAACTATGTTCACAGGGTTTGAAATTCAAACTTTTTCCAAAGAGTGTGGCATCTAACTCATGCATTCCACTCTGTACTGTGGCTAAAATGTAGTTCTTCCTACAAAAATTAGCATGAAGTCCACATGAGCTGCCCAACAAAATAGTTTGTCCGTTCATGAATACCATTGCAAGATGGTGGATGAACTTGATGCCGTAGAGGAATCGAGAATACAAGCATTGAATTGCATCAAAGCCCAAAAGAAGCAAGTTCCCAAGACATACGCTAGAAGGGTTAAGGCTAAACACTTTTAGCTTGCGAACCTTGTATGAAAGATAGTCCTTCATTTAGAAAGGAAAGATATAGTGTTAGGAAAGTGGAGTCCGAATCGGGAGGGATTGTTCATGGTTCACGCCGTCGCTAAGGGAAAGACTTATTTATTAGAAAGCCTAGATAGCATATTACTTAGAGACCCCATAAATGGAAGGTATCTGAAAAATGGTACCCTATGGTAGAATGAAAAAATGATTTCAAAATGAAGGCGTCTAGCGCCAATCATTCTTGAGGTCGTTCTTTTTTACTTCAACTATGCTATATTTGGGTTTTAGCTTAAGTTATGAAATTTGTTTTCCAAAGCTAACTATTTATTGAAGAAGTTTTATTTAGAAGCCAAAGCACATGAATACGAAATTAAAACCAACAATAGCGTGTTCAAATGTTAGAGTCAGAGGATGGTTCAAAAATACACAAAAATTCATAAACTCAAAATATAGATTGTGTTTTGGCAACATGCTACTATTTCAAAAAGGCTCATAGACCTTAGCAAAAACTAGAAAGATTGGCCCTTGGCAAGTGAAATCAAGATGCAGGCATGTCCTTGTCTCACGCCATTCCACTTAGCCCACCCACTTCGGTAGCCGAAGGGTTTGATATTTAAGTTGACTCACCAACTTGGCCATTAATTCCACCACCAAGTCCACTAGCCCAGAGAGTGCACTCACCCAAGAAGTCTACTAAAAACAAGCAAAGAACACATGGAGAGAGGTGGCAACTTCGTCGAGCTTAGTAGCAACAATATCCACTTTGCACTTGTGCCCGATATCTTTGACTTTGGCAACTTTGAAGATTTTGATATGAGAAGCATAGCTAGCACATCGCCATGTATAGAATAATCGTTCCATAAGTGTATATGTCTTATTTCTTTTCAAGTTTAAATTATACCATTTTGTTGTAGTATATTAACAATATCATGAAAAGAAGTGATGATGAGGGGAAAAGGAAAGTGCTGGGCACTGACGGTGAAGGCTACACCATCACCGCTTGAGTTGAGTGAACATGAAGGTGCTCGAGCTCAGTACTAGGTACCTCAAGGTACGTGCACGGGTAAGCCGTACTACCCCATGGGTGCCCCCAACAGGGGTGTGCCTAGAGACATGGTTGTGAATGGTTGTGTTGGTTGGGAGTGTGTTTGTTCTAGGAGAAGAGGTGAGAAGGAAGGAGATTGTGCAGATTCACTCAGTGCCCTAGGCAAAGTTCATCATGCTATAGTGCGCTCACGATCGAGACTTGAGCGTTCAATGATGAGAGGGACGCGAAACTCTAGGCGACCACACACAATAGTGAGACTAATGGCATGCTCGCATGATAGAGTACACCTATCTATGTTTTGCCACATGACAGAGTGCGGCAACTAGCAAAAGCGCTGTGTGACATAGGCATGAAGCGCACAAACTAGCGCATGAGCATGAGCATACTGACACATGTGATAGGGGCAGCCACACCCTTAGGATAGTGCACGACCTAGTGTTTCCTCATTGTGAGCTAGGTTGTCGGCTTGGGCCTTTATGAGTCCAAGATGGGTTGAGTGTGTACTGGCGAAATAAGTTAAATAAAAAAATTGCGCATTTGAAAAAATGGGACAGTGAATGTTTGAGATTACGAATAGAGTGAGATATATTATGAAAAGGAAGCATGGGTACTCATGAAAGATATATAACATTTCAAGTGCAAACCCAATAGCTTAAGCTTGATTAAGTTGCAAAGCCAATTAATAAACTATTAGTGTTCTTGAACATCTTACTAGCCTTACTTATGAACTTAGAAAATACTTGTAAGGGAACTCAATCATCTATGTTGTATTTCTTCAACTCTTATTATCAATACAAAGATGTTAAGATTCTATGCGAACGATGGTGATATCTTACTTGTACATGCCTTACACGCATGTCTATAGCGATACTCGTTAGCAAATTTAAATTACAATTATTGTTTTGCTGACGCCATGTGTATATTTTTTTGAGTATGTAACCTAACAAGTTGTTTTTTATGCCTTCTATATGCCCATCAATTTATTTATATAATATTTACATTAAGCTGTTTTGAGACATTGTAGTTTTCATGAGAAGTTGTCCATGCATGACAAACTAAGAACTCATCCATAAGCGAAGATAAAATGTACTATTGCAAAGGCTGACCAAATAGAGAGAGCAAGGCATGTGTATATATATATATGTATGACTATAGTGCTCATATATGCTAGTGCGATAGCCAGTGCCTAGGTGGTGTTGTGTCCTTTGGACCACGCTTTTGTTGGTATGATAGTCTGTGCCCAGTGGACGATGCATAGTACAAAGTTTGCTTTACTGGTATGATAGCTAGTGCCCAGGTGACAGTGTATCCTTTTGGAACCAACTCTAATTGTGCAATAGCCAGTGCCCAAGTGGTAGTGCGGAGCTCACATTTGCTGGTACGATAGTCGATGCTCAAGTGATAGTGTATTCTCCGAGACCCGACTCAGCTGGTATGATAATCGGTGCCCAGTGAGTGGTGTGTAACGTGGACTCATCTATGCTAGTGCGATAGCTAGTGCGCAGGTGGTAGTATATCTATAGCAACCCGCCTCTGCTAGTGCGATAACTTATGCTGTGTGGGTGGAATGTGGTGTAGAGCCGGATATGCTGGTGCGTAATATAAAGCCCAGTATTCAGTGTGTAAGAGTAAAAACGAGGATTCTAGACTAGAAATCTAATAAGAATAAGTGGAAATCAAGCTATCATATGCATTTCATTATGCATGTGCAAATTCGTGTGGTGGTGTGTGCTTAGAGTTAAAAGATGAATGTAAGTGTAATAAGGGATAAACAAGACCTGTGGGGTTCAAGAGTCCCCTTATTGAGCGAAGTTTTGTTCATACTACTTTAGTTTAATATTTTGCGGATGAACCTATGCAGTAGATAGTGAAAGGGGTGGCAATTTAGGTGGGTTCGAGTTGGGTTGATGTAGGGGATAAGACAAAATCTCGCAACCCAACCTATGACCTATCAAACCTATGAGACCTCAACCCTAACCCCACTTGGTTGGGTTTGTGTCACCCTGGGTTGACCTTTTTTAAATAAAATATCCAACTTTTCTAATAGAAAAATTAAAGCAATTATAATTTACTAGTTAAAAGTTGATTTTTTCCCTAATTTTTCATTTGGCTAACTATACCGTATATACATTTATATTGTATGCACTATAAGAAAAACACCCTTTCACTAAGTTTACCAAAAATTGTATGACAGAGAGATTTTTACATTTTGTCACATTTTTAGAATATCATCACATCATGTGATGATTAATGATAGAATTTAGTGCAAATAAAACTAAATAAGCAATTAGTAACAAGACATTTACTAAAAAATTTGTTATAAATGAAATCTAGCATAGAAAACTAAATTTGTACTTGGTTCGTTACTAAAAGGTATACATTCTTGTAGTGATGGTCGGCTACGTACAAAATACATGTTTGGAATTTACATTAGAAATTAATGAGTTCACTTCCTACTCTAGTTTATTTAAATTTTATTTATAATATATTGTAAAAACGTTTGACAAAAAAAAATTTATTCGATATTAAAATAAATCAATGTAATACTTCAATGAATGCAACTAAACAATTAAGGGAAGAAGAAGATAACTAACATAATCATAGTTTTTCATTCAAATTGACTTTTCACTTATTTAAAAGATTTAACTATCTCTTATCTTTGAATATCTAAAAGTTTTTGTATGTTTAATAATTAAAAAGGTTCCCTATTCTCTTTTTCATAATTTTTTCCATATTATATTATTAATGATTAATTATAACCCATCAAAATGTTATGATTTATAATTTATACATAATATATTTTTCTCTAAATGAGAGGGAAAGGAGAAAAAATGATTTCGGTCGGGTTGGGTCGAGTTGTCAATTAACCCATAAAAGGATTCGGGTTGTGTGGGTAACCTTCGAGTCAATCCAACCCAACCTATATTTTTTAGGTCGCTTTCGGGTTCGACCCATTTTCAACCCAACCTATGAACTTTCAACTCTAACCCACTATTTTCATGTTGGGTTTGTATTGGGTTAGAAATTGCCACCCCTAAATGGTGATGATGACCTGGGGCTGTTAACATCAGGGTATAGAATAGGTTTTACTTTGGGAATTAGTATTCTATAATTGGGCAGTGTATCCACAACTGAGTTTTTAGGTTATAAAATAAATGAATTTTTGTTGTTTTTTGTATTAGAATCTGGTTCTTATTATGTCCTATATAAGAGGCTTCCTATCTTTGAATCGAAAGGTAAGGAGATAGTGTTGGCTGGACCGTTAGCCACGCCCTAAGGGGGGTGGGGTGTGACAAGATCGACATAGGTAAAGAATGAAAAACTGTAGAGGCATCATCGTTGTAGGGACGGAGTAGACTGTGGAGTGGGCTGCAAAATGAGATAGGCCATTGTTGGCCATAATAAAACAAAAGAGCATTTCGTAGGCAGTTATAAAGAAAAATTCTTACTCTTTCACTCTTACAGGGGTGGTTGAGGCATCATCACTGTAGGGGTTCGTGAGACGGGGATGTCGGCAAGCGAATGTCCCATTGTGGTAAGGTCCGCTACGTCCACATCATCATCATCATTGGCAATAGATTCCCTAGTAATTTCAACTTGGGGAGTAGGGTCTTAATGAGCAGATTCATCAGAAGGAGGGAGCAAAACCAATCATCTGTTCATAGGAGCTTCTTTGGTGGCCTTCAATTTCTTTTTGTTCACAGCCAGTCGTTTTCTTTTTCGTAGCTGCAAGTAGACAAAATCATAATAGTGTGAAAAATCAAAAAGAAAAGATACAAAACTTGACACATACCTTGCTACTAGCATTAGACTTGTCATCGTCGGGTTTTGACAAGTGGATCACCTTATCAACCTTCACAATTGGAATAGACAAGTAGGGCATCAAATGTAACGACCCGGTAAATCCTTTATTTACATATTTTATATTATACAAAATTTATAGGATTATTTTGTGAGTTATTGATTTCTAGAGATTATTTGTTTTCAAATATGATTTTTTTTTGTGAACTAGTGAGCATTTTACTACCTAAATATTTATAAAATATTATAAATTCCAAATATTTTTTTAAAATTTTATGCATTTGATCCTTCTAAACTTCCAGAAATTTTTAATAGATTATTTTCAACTTTTACCTATTTTTCCAAGCATTTTAGTAATTTTCGGAAAACATTGTATTTAAGTTATTAATTTGAAATCTAATTTTTAAAATGCTTAATTATTATCCAAAAATTAAAATAATAATACAAATAAATATTCTAGGTTTTATTTGACTTATAAAAATTAATTTTCGAATTTTACAATTTTATTTCTATTTTTGGGCAATTTTTGAAAAATTGGCAAAACAAGGGGTATTTTGGTCTTTTCACCTCTCCAACCCCAATTTTCGTTTTTTTTGCTGAGAAATAAGCAATAAAATACTTAATAAATAAGAGTTTCAGAATATATATATTTTTGTTTGATTTTAGTTGATTTTATTTTATATTTTATCAAAATATCTTTACTAATACATACTCTTGAACCTCATATACATAAATAACTATATATTAGTGGTGATGTACATGGCTACATATACACACACACACATACCCACATATATATACATGGTATTTAGTAAGAATAGGTGTAAGCATATATAGCCATGTATAATGTATGGAATAGGTATTTAGTTGAATTTAATAATTGGATATTTGTGTCTAATACATGGAAGATAATTACACAAGACCATATATACCAAAATCCTCATTTTTCAGCCATTTTTCCAGCCCAAAACCGTGCACTCTCTCTTGCTCTTACACTCTCTTTCATTTTTCCTCCAAACACTTCACTTCCTCCAAATTACTACACACTTTGAAGAACAAAGGTAGGAACTCTTCTTTATACCTTAAGTAGAGGGTTTTTCTTCTTCTTCTTGAGGAGATTAGGCAAGCTTCCATACTCTTGTGCCCAAGCAATGTAAAAGAACAAGCTTGAATGGCCTAGAGTGAGAGCTTTTGCCAAACATACCACCAAGTTGAGGGTTTTAGTTATGTTGCTAGCTTCATGTTACTTTATAGTTCATTTTATCATGTTTAACTCTTGTTGGGAGGAAGTTGAAGGATGGATAGTATTATGAGCATGATCTTGAAGATCTTATGTGATTAGTATGCTTATTTGGAGTTCTATGTGCTTACTATGCTTTCTTGGAAAACTATGTGATTATTGTGCCTTTTTACAATAACATGGCATTTTTATGTTTTATTTGAATTATTATGTGAGTTTTATGCTTTATATGAAGTAGTATGAGACCATGATTCTTTAATTGAGCTAGTAGGAGAATATCCTATGTTGTCTTGAAAGTATTTGTGAAGAAAGCTCCACATATCTATTTATTATACTTTATTGTATAGTTTTATGCCTACTTTGATGATTATAGAAATATACATGTATATATATATATATATGTACGTATATATATGTAAATATTTAAAGTATTGTTATCTATTCATTTAACTAATTTATTAGAGATTAGGTATATATATATATATAGTTATGTACGTATATATATATGTCTACTTATTATAGACTAATTATATACTTAGTAATACTTAGTAAGACTACTTTAATCTATATATATATATATATGGTACGTATAAGTATATATATAATTATATTCATTTTATTGGTTTATATACATATGTAGATAATTTCAATCATCTTATATCTATATCACACTTTATATAGTTTATATATTTTTCTATCATCTTTATATATGTAAACTTATCTATATCACATTTTATATATTTTATATATTTATATTAGTTATCTTTTAATCTATATATATATTTAAGTATATTTATACTAGTTATATTTTAGTCTTTATATTTATATATTTATACTAGTTATGTTTATATATTTATATTTATATTTTATCTATTTACATATTTTGCTACTATCTATTTACATATGCTTAATAAGCAAATATAAAGCTTTCATTTATAAGTGTGGAGCTTACTTTGCTAAACTATGATTATGTGCATATGTGAACAAATTGCAATTGTGTGGATGGGCCCATATGTGCTGGAATGGTCTGGGGGGTGTTCCACCGGGACATACTATTGAGTAGCCGGGAGAGTTCACCACCCTTCCATCTCCTAATCCCTCCCTTGGGTAGATGGAGGGATCTACTCAAGAGAGAGGGTCGTAGAACAATACTAAGGCGTATGCCCGGGATACGACCATTGGAGGATAAGGCTGGCGGGAGAAATGTGCTGGTTGTTATTTCGGCCCGGGTAGTTATAAGGGTCACTGTCAGGTGACGAAAGGTAGAAAGTGTGAAATTATATATGTGCTATGTGTAACTAATGTGCACTTGACACCCGAGCACCTTATGTGTATAAAGAAGTGTTTCTACTCAACGTATGTTGATTCCATGTTATATTATATTTTAGATGCTTCCGAAGATAGCTTTTATGATGGTGAGGAGGAGGAACCTTTTGAAACATTTTATTAGGAAGAAGGATGTAGGATTTTCCGCTGCGTACCTGTTTTGGGTTTTTGCTTTTGCTATGTATCAATAGTAAACTAGCAAGTCGAGACTCTCTTTTGTTGATGTACCCTTATGTAATGTACCTTATACGTTGCAATTAAAAATGTATGCATGTATGTAGCCAATAATGATAGTATTAATCTAATAATAATAATAATAATAATAATAAAGGGATTTCGGGGTCGTCATAGGTGGTATCAGAGCTTGGGTTTACGCCTAAGCTATGCTGGGTAAGGATCCTCGGCGTAAGATTTTGGAATAGAAAGGAGATAGGCTTGATCCGAATAGGTTAAGTAGGAATGAATTTCCTTGAGATGTGTTTGACATGCAGGGTGGCGGGTGTGGCTGGGCGGCCGACCAGTGCATACTTTGCTCCCCTAAATGGCAAATACTTGACTAATTTGAGTATAAGGCGAATGTTTTTGGGTAATAGTTGTAAATACTTGCGAAATTATGTGACTTAAGTTCGACGTGTGTAAAAATCTACCTCTTGAACCTATAGGAACCAACTCGAGAGTCACCACGAGTATATGTGAAGTTGCTAAAACCTCTAGTGCATCTAATGGATTTTATATAAGGTTGAATTATATGTTTGCGAAAACGTATCTTTTGGTAAAAAATTAGTACTGAGATAAGGACCTTGAGAATTGGGAAAGGTAGAGGCTATGTACTTTGTTGAACTTAAGAAAAGAAAGATTTGGAAGCTTGTGGAGATCGTGGGCATTTCGTATTGAATTGCCCTCAGTACAAACCAGTGCCAACCCCGAATACTGGAAAGAATACAAAGGGCAATGGGAAGCAAGTGGAGAAGCCACGAATTCAAGGGAAGGTCTTTGCTATGAACCAGGCTGAAGTCGAGAATTCGGCGGTCGTGGAAGATACGCTTCTCATCGACCGTTATTTTGCTAAAGTGTTAATGGATCCTGGTTCTACTGTGACATCCCAATTTTATACATTGAAATTATATATATAGATCTATAATGACCCGGTACTTCCTAGTATTTTCAAGAATTACAACTTATTACTTTATTTAAAATCCTTATGTATAAGTATTTATATTTCAAAATATACATATGTATACATGTAATTTCGAATTTATATGTATATATTATATAAAAGGTCATGTTTTATCATAAATATACATATACTTATCCAAAAATGTCATTTTCTCTTACCTATTGTCATTTTCTCCTAATAAATATTCTTAAATGCTAAGATCTTGATAAGATTCTTGATAGGCATAACAAATTTGATAACTACAAAAATATCTTATCATATCCTATCTTATCTTATCCTATCCTATCTTATCTTATCTTATCTTATCTTATCCTATCTTATCTTATCTTATCTTATCCTATCCTATCCTATCCTATCTTATCTTATCTTATCTTATCCTATCTTATCTTATCTTATCTTATCTTATCCTATCTTATCTTATCTTATCTTATCATATCCTATCCTATCTTATCTTATCCTATCCTATCTTATCCTATCCTATCTTATCCTATCTTATCTTATCTTATCTTATCTTATCTTATCCTATCTTATCCTATCCTATCTTATCTTACTCTATCTTATCCTCTATGCATTTATTATAAATTGACCTTATAATATAAAAATCCTATTTCTTGCCCTAAACTCTATAAAAAGGGGCCATTGTCTTCATTTTTCCACAAACACTCAAAAATCCCGCCTAAACCACCCACCCCCACACTCACTCCATTCTCAACCCACAAAACACTCTATTTTTATAGCATATCTTCCATACACATATATGTATCAATAAACCCTTCTTTTTTCACATATATATACCGATTAGCCTTCTATATATCTCCTTATTTCCTCAAACACGTTTAAAAAGGAGGGTACCAAGTCGATCTAGTCAATTCAAGTCTATAAACTTGATAAACTCCTTAGGTGAGTGCTTTGTCAATTCCTTTCTGGGGCTTTGAACTATATGATATAAATATTATTCGTATAGCCTACCCTATTAAATTTATGCCATCAAATCTTTCGGAAAATGTTTTCCATACATATAAGCCAAGTTATTTTCAAAAATATTGCATTCTATGATATTGCCAGTTGTACCTGTCCCGAAATGATTTTTGACACCTTTGGGATATCATATTTTAATTATATTTCTATGTATCCCGGGTGTAAAAATAAGTTATTGCTTTGTTGACAAGTTGTGAGCCATATCTGTTCCGTTATATTTCCGTTACCCTTGGGGACGCCCTTGGGAAGTTTGGGCCCAGGTACTTATAAGAGGAATTTTATCGGGCGGAACGGACCGTCGATGGAACCTTTTATATGATACCATTCCGTGAAACCAATTTCTACGTACAGCCGGAGAATGACTGTAGTAGGCATTGGAGCGATGTATTGCACGGACGCGTGATACATCTCCGTCTTGTTCAGTGTCGTGGTGGCTTCTCGACAAGGGAGGCATAAGGGTTTCTATTATGATTTATCTATTTTGGGTAGTAATAAGGTTGGAGATTCCGTTCTTGGCTCACCTTCTGTCTTGTTCAAGTTTGTGTATACACACCTTTTATGATTCATTATTTTGTTGGTTTATGACTCTTATTTTCAGTTTAAGTATCTATATGTATATTTCCCGCCTCACTAAGTCATTTGGACTTACCACCCCAAGTTCTTTCTGTTCATTGCCTCAGTTTCAGGAAAATAGGTTGAGGGGACTCGGATAAGGCGATCAGTGCGTTACAAGTCATTAGTATATAGTCTTTTATTCTGTATAAAAGATTTGCTAGTTTAATGGGAAACAGAAGCTCACTAGTTAAAGTGTTGTACTTGGATAGTTGTATCTTATAGTTCTATATAAGTCAATTGTGTGTTTATTTTATCTCGATTTTATTATTGGGCATTACTAAATAAGTTGCAAGTATTGCGTACCGATTGGAAAAATTGGTACTCAGCAAGACCGTTAAGTGAGCCCTACTCGTATAGGATGATCCTAGCGAGGGGGGTGTCACAGGTGGTATCAGAGCTCAGGCTAACTGCCTGGGATTCTCGAACTAGGATGTAGGTACTACGCATTAGTGATGTCTTTGGTACCGGAATTACGGTAAATCATTGGTTGGGCGGGCCGACCAACAAGTGATTCATTGTAATTATGGTCCAAATATCTAGGACTATGTTAGAAGCACCACATAAGCACTTTAGGGAATGATTAATTGGGATAATAGGACAACTAGTACCATAGAGTGTTTTGGGTGTATATGCAACTGAGGTCGGGACAAACGTCTAGTCTTCTCTTTTGCTTTGCTTAGACTTGACCATTATGTGTATATGTGTACCTTGAGTGATATCCTTGAATATGTTGTATAGGCACGGTGTAATTGTGACATATATAGTTTTGCGCGACTTGTTATGTTTCCTAGCCAATGCTTTTCGTATGTCGTCATTATTACTTATTCCTCTTTAAGTTCAACAGATCTCTAAAAATTCATTTTTGGCTTGAAAGTAATTTTTAAATCTCCATACACTTGTTAATCTAACCTTTGAAGCCTATATTCTCTCTGTGATTTGTTTCTAAAACTATAAGTTTGAGTATTTCATATATCCGCAAGACTGAAATTTCTTCGGGATATCTTTTACATCCATTGTTTGATGTAAATGCCCATCTTGTTTTTAACTTTCTTTTAAACTAATACATTAATAGAAATTATTGTTTTCTTTCTTTTGTTTTCATAATCATCCTCTTTTACTTCTGAGGCACTCTTACAAGTTTCCTCAAATGACATCCCTTTTATCTCCTCCTTGAGATGTTTGTAATATAGGGAATTTCCAAATTATTTTGTTTCTTATTGAAAGCTTAAATCTTCAAAGAGTCACGCCAATCTAATTTTTTTACTTCCAAGATGCTATTCAAACTTTTACACACTTGTTTGCATCAGTGATGATCCACTAAAAGTCTTTTATTTCATTCTCACTTTTAAACTCCAAACTTGAGAATATTTCAAAGCTAGTCTTGAGGATTGGTGAGTTATCTTTGATCTTTAGTAAAATTCCCCCTGTATATTCCTAAATGATATTTGATAAGAAAATTTTGACAAATATTTTGCAAATCCGACTACATTTATAGCTCACTTCTTCCACTTGTCGATCCTATGTTTATTAATTTTGTTTTCAGCTTTGACGATATATTTTAGATTTGATTTTGTATCCATTTGGATTATTACAACCCTTACTAATACTTTAAGTGTATCTATTGGATCTCGTGTTTGGGTAGGTTGTGTTTTGGATATAAAGCTTATAGTGTGAGCATATCTTTGGGAATAGAATGATTACCAAAACTTAATGTTGAAAAGGGATGCTAAGATTTTGGAGGGTAGAAGTTTTTGCTTTACTTTTTACGAATAAGAGTAGTGTATAACCTAGCATTACCCCTTTCCCAATATACGCTTCATCAATACATAAGAAGTAGCACCCGAATTCCTCATGTGTATTGGGTTGTGGAGTCCTCGAGGATGATATGGATTTGACTCACGATGCGAAACCAATCAAGATTCTAGAATCCAAGGAATGAATTTTGAGAAACAAGAGTATTTTGTAAGCAAAAAAATTTTATGGGAGTATCTTGGCTTAAATGAGACCACATGAAAGGCAAGGTATGAATTTCGAGGACGAAATTCTTTTAAGGGGGGGAGAGTTGTGACATCCCAATTTTATACATTGAAATTATATATATAGATCTATAATGACCCGGTACTTCCTAGTATTTTCAAGAATTACAACTTATTACTTTATTTAAAAGCCTTATGTATAAGTATTTATATTTCAAATATACATATGTATACATGTAATTTCGAATTTATATGTATATATTATATAAAAGGTCATGTTTTATCATAAATATACCATATACTTATCCAAAAATGTCATTTTCCTCTTACCTATTGTCATTTTCCTCCTAATAAATATTCTTAAATGCTAAGATCTTGATAAGATTCTTGATAGGCATAACAATTTGATAACTACAAAATATCTTATCATATCCTATTTATCTTATCTTATCTTATCTTATCGTATCCTATCTTATCTTATCTTATCCTATCCTATCCTATCCTATCCTATCTTATCTTATCTTATCTTATCTTATCCTATCTTATCCTATCTTATCTTATCTTATCCTATCTTATCTTATCTATCTTATCATATCCTATCCTATCTTATCTTATCCTATCCTATCTTATCCTATCCTATCTTATCCTATCTTATCTTATCTTATCCTATCCTATCCTATCTTATCCTATCCTATCTTATCTTACTCTATCTTATCCTATCATATCTATCCTCTATGCATTTATTATAAATTGACCTTATAATATAAAAATCCTATTTCTTGCCCTAAACTCTATAAAAAGGGGCCATTGTCTTCATTTTTCCACAAACACTCAAAAATCCCGCCCCTAAACCACCCACCCCCCACACTCACATCCATTCTCAACCCACAAAACACTCTATTTTTATAGCATATCTTCCATACATATATATGTATCAATAAACCCTTCTGTTTTCACGTATATATACCGATTAGCCTTCTATATATCTCCTTATTTCCTCAAACACGTTTAAAAGGAGGGTACCAAGTCGATCTAGTCAATTCAAGTCTATAAACTTGATAAACTCCTTAGGTGAGTGCTTTGTCAATTCCTTTCTGGGGCTTTGAACTATATGATATAAATATTATTCGTATAGCCTACCCTATTAAATTTATGCCATCAATCTTTCGGAAAATGTTTTCCATACATATAAGCCAAGTTATTTTCAAAAATATTGCATTCTATGATATTGCCAGTTGTACCTGTCCCGAAATGATTTTTGACACCTTTGGGATATCATATTTTAATTATATTTCTATGTATCCCGGGTGTAAAAATAAGTTATTGCTTTGTTGACAAGTTGTGAGCCATATCTGTTCCGTTATATTTCCGTTTACCCTTGGGGACGCCCTTGGGAAGTTTGGGCCCAGGTACTTATAAGAGGAATTTTATCGGGCGGAACGGACCGTCGATGGAACCTTTTATATGATACCATTCCGTGAAACCAATTTCTACGTACAGCGCGAGAATGACTGTAGTAGGCATTGGAGCGATGTATTGCACTGGACGCGTGATACATCTCCGTCTTGTTCAGTGTCGTGGTGGCTTCTCGACAAGGGAGGCATAAGGTTTCTATTATGATTTATCTATTTTGGGTAGCAATAAGGTTGGAGATTCCGTTCTTGGCTCACCTTCTGTCTTGTTCAAGTTTGTGTATACACCCTTTTATGATTCATTATTTTGTTGGTTTATGACTCTTATTTTCAGTTTAAGTATCTATATGTATATTTCCCGCCTCACTAAGTCATTTGGACTTACCACCCCAAGTTCTTTCTGTTCATTGCCTCAGTTTCAGGAAAATAGGTTGAGGGGACTCGGATAAGGCGATCAGTGCGTTACAAGTCATTAGTATATAGTCTTTTATTCTGTATAAAAGATTTGCTAGTTTAATGGGAAACAGAAGCTCACTAGTTAAAGTGTTGTACTTGGATAGTTGTATCTTATAGTTCTATATAAGTCAATTGTGTGTTTATTTTATCTCGATTTTATTATTGGGCATTACTAAATAAGTTGCAAGTATTGCGTACCGATTGGAAAAATGGTACTCAGCAAGACCGTTAAGTGAGCCCTACTCGGATAGGATGATCCTAGCGAGGGGGGTGTCACATCTACGCATTCATATATATCGACTAGTTTCTTTACTAGTTTATAAGTTCAACCTGAGGCCTTACCTTACGAATTAGAAATCACAACACCCCCTTGGAACTAAATGGAAGACGGACTTAGTTTATTCGAGATTGTGCACTAGAAATTGGTGGTCAAAAGATGACTGCTGACCTAGTATTACTACCCATTCATGACTTTGATGTTATTTGGGTATGGATTGGCTAGCAACACACTACGCTCAAGTAGACTGTCATCACAAAGTTGTGCGGCTCTGTTTCCCGAATCAATCTATCATTGAAATCGTAGGGAACAAAACCACACCCTCGATACCTATTATCTCTTCTCTACAAGCCAATCAACTGCTACAGAAGGGCAATTATGCATTCCTAGCCCATATCATGAATAAGTCGGAAGATAAGAAGATGCTTCAAGAGGTGCCCATAGTAAATGAGTACCCCGATGTTTCCCTGATGATTTGAAAGACTTACCTCCACATCGGGAGATTGAGTTTGTATCGAGTTGTTACATGGAACAGCTCCCGATCTCTAAAACTCCTTATAGGATGGCCCCTGCTGAGTTAAATGAGCTTAAGACCCAACTACAAGAATTACTCAATAAAGGGTTTATCCGCCCGAGCACATCACCATGGGGAGCTCCGGTACTATTTGTCAAGAAGAAAGATGGAACTTGGAGGTTATGTATCGACTATCGTCCGCTAACCAAGTTACCATCAAGAATAAGTACCCTCTACCGAACATTGATGAGCTATTTGATCAGCTCAAGGAGCTTCAGTTTATTCAAAACTGGATTTGAAAACGGATATCATCAAGTACGAATTCGAGAGGAAGAATCCCTAAGACCGCCCTTAATACTCGGTACGGTCACTACGAGTTTGTGGTGCTGCCATTCGGTGTAACGAATGCCCCGGCAACGTTCATGGAGTTGATGAACCGGATATTCCGACCATACCTAGACCAATTTGTAGTTGTCTTTATAGATGACATACTGGTCTACTCTCTGAGTCGGAAGAAGAGCACGAAAGGCACTTGAGGATAGTACTTCAGACGCTGAGGGAAGAGAAATTGTATGCCAAATTCAGCAAGTGTGAATTCTGGCTGACACAGGTGGCCTTTTTAGGACACATAGTGTCAAAGGATGGGATTGCAGTTAATCCAGGAAAAGTGAAAGCCATAGTGGAATGGAAGCAACCAATGACTGTCACGGAGGTGCGGAAGGTTTTCTGGGTTTGGCTGGATGGTATTATCGGAGATTTATCAAGGATTTCTCCAAGATTGCTCGCCCCTTAACCAGACTAACGCAAGCCAAAGTGCGGTTCATTTGGGATACCATTGTGAAACTAGCTTTCAAGAATTGAAGATCGATTGGTCACCGCCCCTGTATTAACTCTGCCACAGGGGAATGAAGGAGTTTGTAGTCTACACAGATGCGTCCAAAGAAGACTAGGCTGTGTACTTCTGCAGAAAATAAGGGTAGTAGCTTATGCTTCGAGAAATTAAAACCTTATTGAAGAAAACTACCCAACGCATGATCCTAGAGCTGGCAGCCAGTGTCTTTGCTCTTAAGAAGTGGAGACATTACCTTTTTGGTTAATTCTTTTGAAGTATTTATGACCACAAAAAGTCTCAAGTATTTATCTCTCAAAAGAGTTGAATATGAGACAACGAAGATGGTTAGAATTGCTAGCTGATTTAATTGCGACATTCTATACCATCCGGCTAAAGCGAATGTCGTAGCTGATGCTTTAAGCAGAAAGGCTGCCTAGCCTGCTTAATGAACACCGAGAACTGGAAATTGTTAGAAGAATCACAAGTTGGAAACCTAAGAACGGGAGTTTGGAGTTGTGTTTTCACAACTACATGCTCAGCCCGTGATACTTCAGCGAATGTAAAGAGAGCTACAAGAAATGGACGACGAACTCCGAAGGGTTCAAAGAGAGGGTTTAACCTCGGTCCAAGAAAAGGAGTTCGCATTCGCCCAAACGATGGAATTTAGGATTTGCGCAACTCGATATTATGTTCCAAACAATGAGCCCTGCTGAAAGGGAGATATTAGAGACCAATGTCCATCAATACCCAAGTATCCCAATAATCCAGGGACAACACAAGATGTATCACGATGATGAGCGACAGTACTGGTGGCCCAAAATGAAAAAGGGCAGGATAGCAGAGTTTGTGGCCGGCAAACGATGCTTAACTGTGTCAACAAGTTAAAGCAAGCCAACCAGAAGACCTTTGGGTTATTGCAACCTCGTTCCAATCCCTGAGTGGAAATGGGAACACATTACGATGGATTTCGCTTTATGGGACTACACTAACACAGCGATGGCTCACGATTTGCAGTATGGGTGGTCGTGGACAGACTCACAAAAGCGGCCATTTTTCTTGCATTTGACTAATGAACTATTCGCTAGATAAGATGGCAGAAATCTATAAAATGAGGATTAGTTCGCTTACACGTGCTGTCCCGTAAGTATAGTATCTGACCGAGACCCTCGGTTTGTCTCAAAATTTTGGCAAGGATTGCGAAGGCTTTGGAGACTAAGTTGAATTTTAGTACGGCTTATCACCCACAAACAGATGGACAGACTGAAAGAGTTATCCAGATTCTTGAAGACATGCTTAGAGCTGTGTACCTTAGATTTTGGTGGGAATTGGGATCGACACTTGCCCCTCACAGAGTTCGCCTATAACAACAGTTACCAAGCCACGATAGGCGTGGCCCCGTTTGAGGCTCTTATTGGAAGAAAGTGTAGATCCCCAGTTTGTTGGAGTGAAGTGGTGATGAAAGTAAGCTAATAGGCCCAGATTTGATTCGTGAGACAACAGAAACGATCAAGATGATAAAGAAAAGGATGGAGACAGCACAAAGTCGTCAGAAGAGTTATGCTGACCGACGACGAAAAAACTTGGAGTTTCGAAGTAGGTGACTTCGTATTCTTAAAAGTCTCGCCAAGAAAACGGTGTTTTTGAGGTTTGGGAAGGAAAGGGCAAGCTTAACCCACGCTATATTGGACCTTTTGAGATACTTGCGAGAGGGGGAAAGTTGCCTACCGATTATCCTTACCCCCAACTTTGGCAGAAGTACATAACGTATTTCATGTGTCTATGCTTAAGAAATACCATCCTGATCCCTCTCATGTTGTCGACCATGAGTCCCTCGACATTAGTCCAGACTTGACCTATGTCGAAGAGCCAGTGAGGATCCTAGACTTCCAAGAACACACCTTGAGAAACAAAACCATAAAATTAGTCCGCGGTTCTATGGAAGGACCATGGGATTGAAGAGAGTACGTGGGAACGACTGGAAGAGATGCAAGAGAAATACCCACAGTTGTTCGATTAGGCTTCGACTCAATTTCGAGGACGAAATTTTCTAAGGAGGGGAGGATGTAACGACCCGGTAAATCCTTTATTTACATATTTTATATTTACAAAATTTATAGGATTATTTTGTGAGTTATTGATTTCTAGAGATTATTTTTTTCAAATATGATTTTTTTTGTGAACTAGTGAGCATTTTACTACCTAAATATTTATAAATATTATAAATTCCAAATATTTTTTTAAAATTTTATGCATTTGATCCTTCTAAACTTCCAGAAATTTTTAATAGATTATTTTCAACTTTTACCTATTTTTCCAAGCATTTTAGTAATTTTCGGAAAACATGTATTTTAAGTTATTAATTTGAAATCTAATTTTTAAAATGCTTAATTATTATCCAAAAATTAACATAATAATACAAATAAATATTCTAGGTTTTATTTGACTTATAAAAATTAATTTTCGAATTTTACAATTTTATTTCTATTTTTGGGCAATTTTCGAAAAATGGCAAAACAAGGGGTATTTTGGTCTTTTCACCTCTCCAACCCCAATTTCGTTTTTTTCCTGAGAAATAAGCAATAAAATACTTAATAAATAAGAGTTTCAGAATATATATGTTTTTGTTTGATTTTAGTGATTTTATTTTATATTTATCAAAATATCTTTACTAATACATACTCTTGAACCTCATATACATAAATAACTATATATTAGTGGTGATGTACATGGCTACATATACACACACACACATACCCACATATATATACATGGTATTTAGTAAGAATAGGTGTAAGCATATATAGCCATGTATAATGTATGGAATAGGTATTTAGTTGAATTTAATAATTGGATATTGTGTCTAATACATGGAAGATAATTACACAAGACCATATATACCAAAATCCTCATTTTTCAGCCATTTTTCCAGCCCAAAACCGTGCACTCTCTCTTGCTCTTACACTCTCTTTCATTTTTTCCTCCAAACACTTCACTTCCTCCAAATTACTACACACTTTGAAGAACAAAGGTAGGAACTCTTCTTTATACCTTAAGTAGAGGGTTTTTCTTCTTCTTCTTGAGGAGATTAGGCAAGCTTCCATACTCTTGTGCCCAAGCAATGTAAAGAACAAGCTTGAATGGCCTAGAGTGAGAGCTTTTGCCAAACATACCACCAAGTTGAGGGTTTTAGTTATGTTGCTAGTTCATGTACTTTATAGTTCATTTATCATGTTTAACTCTTGTTGGGAGGAAGTTGAAGGATGGATAGTATTATGAGCATGATCTTGAAGATCTTATGTGATTAGTCTGCTTATTTGGAGTTCTATGTGCTTACTAGCTTTCTTGGAAAACTATGTGATTATTGTGCCTTTTTACAATAACATGGCATTCTTATGTTTTATTTGACTTATTATGTGAGTTTTATGCTTTCTATGAAGTAGTATGAGACGACCAAGGATTCTTTAAGGGTTGAGAGTAGATAGGCGAATTATCCTATGTTGTCTCTGAACGTATTTGTGAAGAAAGCTCCACCATATCTATTTATTTATACTTTATTGTATAGGTTTATGCCTACTTTGATGATTATTAGAAATATACATGTATATATATAATCTTTATGTACGTATATATATGTTAAATTTAACTATTGTTATCTATTCATTTTTAACTAATCGTATTAGAGATTAGGTATATTTAATATAAGTTATGTACGATATATATATGTCTACTGTATTATAGACTAATTATATACTTAGTAATACTTATA
>CM047871.1:12958400-13072911 GCA_026212405.1 Petrea volubilis | reverse complement strand
CCCAAGTTCTTTCTGTTCATTGCCTCAGTTCAGGAAAATAGGTTGAGGGGACTCGGATAAGGCGAATCAGTGCGTTACAAGTCATTAGTATATAGTCTTTTAATTCTGTATAAAAGATTTGCTAGTTTAATGGGAAACAGAAGCTCACTAGTTAAAGTGTTGTACTTGGATAGTTGTATCTTATAGTTCTATATAAGTCAATTGTGTGTTTATTTTATCTCGATTTTATTATTGGGGCATTACTAAATAAGTTGCAAGTATTGCGTACCGATTGGAAAAATTGGTACTCAGCAAGACCGTTAAGTGAGCCCTACTCGTATAGGATGATCCTAGCGAGGGGGGGTGTCACGGTGGTATCAGAGCTCAGGCTAACTGCCTGGGATTCTCGAACTAGGATGTAGGTACTACGCATTAGTGATGTCTTTGGTACCGGAATTACGGTAAATCATTGGTTGGGCGGCCGACCAACAAGTGATTCATTGTAATTATGGTCCAAATATCTAGGACTATGTTAGAAGCACCACATAAGCACTTTAGGGAATGATTAATTGGGATAATAGGACAACTAGTACCATAGAGTGTTTTGGGTGTATATGCAACTGAGGTCGGGACAAACGTCTAGTCTTCTCTTTTGCTTTGCTTAGACTTGACCATTATGTGTATATGTGTACCTTGAGTGATATCCTTGAATATGTTGTATAGGCACGGTGTAATTGTGACATATATAGTTTTGCGCGACTTGTTATGTTTCCTAGCCAATGCTTTTCGTATGTCGTCATTATTACTTATTCCTCTTTAAGGTTCAACAGATCTCTAAAAATTCATTTTTGGCTTGAAAGTAATTTTTAAATCTCCATACACTTGTTAATCTAACCTTTGAAGCCTATATTCTCTCTGTGATTTGTTTCTAAAACTATAAGTTTGAGTATTTCATATATCCGCAAGACTGAAATTTCTTCGGGATATCTTTACATCCATTGTTTGATGTAAATGCCCATCTTGTTTTTAACTTTCTTTTAAACTAATACATTAATAGAAATTATTGTTTTCTTTCTTTTGTTTTCATAATCATCCTCTTTTACTTCTGAGGCACTCTTACAAGTTTCCTCAAATGACATCCCTTTTATCTCCTCCTTGAGATGTTTGTAATATAGGGAATTTCCAAATTATTTTGTTTCTTATTGAAAGCTTAAATCTTCAAAGAGTCACGCCAATCTAATTTTTTACTTCCAAGATGCTATTCAAACTTTACACACTTGTTTGCATCAGTGATGATCCACTAAAAGTCTTTTATTTCATTCTCACTTTTAAACTCCAAACGTGAGAATATTTCAAAGCTAGTCTTGAGGATTGGTGAGTTATCTTTGATCTTTAGTAAAATTCCCCTGTATATTCCTAAATGATATTTGATAAGAAAATTTTGACAAATATTTTGCAAATCCGACTACATTTATAGCTCACTTCTTCCACTTGTCGATCCTATGTTTATTAATTTTGTTTTCAGCTTTGACGATATATTTTAGATTTGATTTTGTATCCATTTGGATTATTACAACCCTTACTAATACTTTAAGTGTATCTATTGGATCTCGTGTTTGGGTAGGTTGTGTTTTGGATATAAAGCTTATAGTGTGAGCATATCTTTGGGAATAGAATGATTACCAAAACTTAATGTTGAAAAGGGATGCTAAGATTTTGGAGGGTAGAAGTTTTTGCTTTACTTTTTACGAATAAGAGTAGTGTATAACCTAGCATTACCCCTTTCCCAATATACGCTTCATCAATACATAAGAAGTAGCACCCGAATTCCTCATGTGTATTGGGTTGTGGAGTCCTCGAGGATGATATGGATTTGACTCACGATGCGAAACCAATCAAGATTCTAGAATCCAAGGAATGAATTTTGAGAAACAAGAGTATTTTGTAAGCAAAAAAATTTTATGGGAGTATCTTGGCTTAAATGAGACCACATGAAAGGCAAGGTATGAATTTCGAGGACGAAATTCTTTTAAGGGGGGGAGAGTTGTGACATCCCAATTTTATACATTGAAATTATATATATAGATCTATAATGACCCGGTACTTCCTAGTATTTTCAAGAATTACAACTTATTACTTTATTTAAAAGCCTTATGTATAAGTATTTATATTTCAAAATATACATATGTATACATGTAATTTCGAATTTATATGTATATATTATATAAAAGGTCATGTTTTATCATAAATATACATATACTTATCCAAAAATGTCATTTTCTCTTACCTATTGTCATTTTCTCCTAATAAATATTCTTAAATGCTAAGATCTTGATAAGATTCTTGATAGGCATAACAAATTTGATAACTACAAAAATATCTTATCATATCCTATCTTATCTTATCTTATCTTATCTTATCTTATCCTATCTTATCTTATCTTATCCTATCCTATCCTATCCTATCCTATCTTATCTTATCTTATCTTATCTTATCCTATCTTATCCTATCTTATCTTATCTTATCCTATCTTATCTTATCTTATCTTATCATATCCTATCCTATCTTATCTTATCCTATCCTATCTTATCCTATCCTATCTTATCCTATCTTATCTTATCTTATCCTATCCTATCCTATCTTATCCTATCCTATCTTATCTTACTCTATCTTATCCTATCATATCTTATCCTCTATGCATTTATTATAAATTGACCTTATATATAAAATCCTATTTCTTGCCCTAAACTCTATAAAAAGGGGCCATTGTCTTCATTTTTCCACAAACACTCAAAAATCCCGCCTAAACCACCCACCCCCACACTCACTCCATTCTCAACCCACAAAACACTCTATTTTTATAGCATATCTTCCATACATATATATGTATCAATAAACCCTTCTTTTTTCACGTATATATACCGATTAGCCTTCTATATATCTCCTTATTTCCTCAAACACGTTTAAAAAGGAGGGTACCAAGTCGATCTAGTCAATTCAAGTCTATAAACTTGATAAACTCCTTAGGTGAGTGCTTTGTCAATTCCTTTCTGGGGCTTTGAACTATATGATATAAATATTATTCGTATAGCCTACCCTATTAAATTTATGCCATCAAATCTTTCGGAAAATGTTTTCCATACATATAAGCCAAGTTATTTTCAAAAATATTGCATTCTATGATATTGCCAGTTGTACCTGTCCCGAAATGATTTTTGACACCTTTGGGATATCATATTTTAATTATATTTCTATGTATCCCGGGTGTAAAAATAAGTTATTGCTTTGTTGACAAGTTGTGAGCCATATCTGTTCCGTTATATTTCCGTTACCCTTGGGGACGCCCTTGGGAAGTTTGGGCCCAGGTACTTATAAGAGGAATTTTATCGGGCGGAACGGACCGTCGATGGAACCTTTTATATGATACCATTCCGTGAAACCAATTTCTACGTACAGCCGGAGAATGACTGTAGTAGGCATTGGAGCGATGTATTGCACGGACGCGTGATACATCTCCGTCTTGTTCAGTGTCGTGGTGGCTTCTCGACAAGGGAGGCATAAGGGTTTCTATTATGATTTATCTATTTTGGGTAGCAATAAGGTTGGAGATTCCGTTCTTGGCTCACCTTCTGTCTTGTTCAAGTTTGTGTATACACACCTTTTATGATTCATTATTTTGTTGGTTTATGACTCTTATTTTCAGTTTAAGTATCTATATGTATATTTCCCGCCTCACTAAGTCATTTGGACTTACCACCCCAAGTTCTTTCTGTTCATTGCCTCAGTTTCAGGAAAATAGGTTGAGGGGACTCGGATAAGGCGATCAGTGCGTTACAAGTCATTAGTATATAGTCTTTTATTCTGTATAAAAGATTTGCTAGTTTAATGGGAAACAGAAGCTCACTAGTTAAAGTGTTGTACTTGGATAGTTGTATCTTATAGTTCTATATAAGTCAATTGTGTGTTTATTTTATCTCGATTTTATTATTGGGCATTACTAAATAAGTTGCAAGTATTGCGTACCGATTGGAAAAATTGGTACTCAGCAAGACCGTTAAGTGAGCCCTACTCGTATAGGATGATCCTAGCGAGGGGGGTGTCACATCTACGCATTCATATATATCGACTAGTTTCTTTACTAGTTTATAAGTTCAACCTGAGGCCTTACCTTACGAATTAGAAATCACAACACCCCTTGGAACTAAATGGAAGACGGACTTAGTTTATCGAGATTGTGCACTAGAAATTGGTGGTCAAAAGATGACTGCTGACCTAGTATTACTACCCATTCATGACTTTGATGTTATTTTGGGTATGGATTGGCTAGCAACACACTACGCTCAAGTAGACTGTCATCACAAAGTTGTGCGGCTCTGTTTCCCGAATCAATCTATCATTGAAATCGTAGGGAACAAAACCACACCCTCGATACCTATTATCTCTTCTCTACAAGCCAATCAACTGCTACAGAAGGGCAATTATGCATTCCTAGCCCATATCATGAATAAGTCGGAAGATAAGAAGATGCTTCAAGAGGTGCCCATAGTAAATGAGTACCCCGATGTTTTCCCTGATGATTTGAAAGACTTACCTCCACATCGGGAGATTGAGTTTGTAATCGAGTTGTTACCTGGAACAGCTCCGATCTCTAAAACTCCTTATAGGATGGCCCCTGCTGAGTTAAATGAGCTTAAGACCCAACTACAAGAATTACTCAATAAAGGGTTTATCCGCCCGAGCACATCACCATGGGGAGCTCCGGTACTATTTGTCAAGAAGAAAGATGGAACTTGGAGGTTATGTATCGACTATCGTCCGCTTAACCAAGTTACCATCAAGAATAAGTACCCTCTACCGAACATTGATGAGCTATTTGATCAGCTTCAAGGAGCTTCAGTTTATTCAAAACTGGATTTGAAAACCGGATATCATCAAGTACGAATTCGAGAGGAAGATATCCCTAAGACCGCCCTTAATACTCGGTACGGTCACTACGAGTTTGTGGTGATGCCATTCGGTGTAACGAATGCCCCGGCAACGTTCATGGAGTTGATGAACCGGATATTCCGACCATACCTAGACCAATTTGTAGTTGTCTTTATAGATGACATACTGGTCTACTCTGAGTCGGAAGAAGAGCACGAAAGGCACTTGAGGATAGTACTTCAGACGCTGAGGGAAGAGAAATTGTATGCCAAATTCAGCAAGTGTGAATTCTGGCTGACACAGGTGGCCTTTTTAGGACACATAGTGTCAAAGGATGGGATTGCAGTTAATCCAGGAAAAGTGAAAGCCATAGTGGAATGGAAGCAACCAATGACTGTCACGGAGGTGCGAAGTTTTCTGGGTTTGGCTGGGTATTATCGGAGATTTATCAAGGATTTCTCCAAGATTGCTCGCCCCTTAACCAGACTAACGCAAGCCAAAGTGCGGTTCATTTGGGATAACCATTGTGAAACTAGCTTTCAAGAATTGAAGGATCGATTGGTCACCGCCCCTGTATTAACTCTGCCACAGGGGAATGAAGGGTTTGTAGTCTACACAGATGCGTCCAAAGAAGGACTAGGCTGTGTACTTATGCAGAATAAAAGGGTAGTAGCTTATGCTTCGAGAAAATTAAAACCTTATGAAGAAAACTACCCAACGCATGATCTAGAGCTGGCAGCCATTGTCTTTGCTCTTAAGAAGTGGAGACATTACCTTTTTGGTACTTCGTTTGAAGTATTTACTGACCACAAAAGTCTCAAGTATTTATTCTCTCAAAAAGAGTTGAATATGAGACAACGAAGATGGTTAGAATTGCTAGCTGATTTTAATTGCGACATTCTATACCATCCGGGTAAAGCGAATGTCGTAGCTGATGCTTTAAGCAGAAAGGCTAGCCTAGCCTGCTTAATGACACGAGAATGGAAATTGTTAGAAGACATCACAAGTTGGAAACCTAAAGAACGGGAGTTTGGAGTTGTGTTTTCACAACTACATGCTCAGCCCGTGATACTTCAGCGAATTAAAGAAGCACAAGAAATGGACGACGAACTCCGAAGGGTTAAAGAGAGGGTTAACCTCGGCCAAGAAAAGGAGTTCGCATTGCCAAACGATGGAATTTTGAGATTTCGAAATCGAATATATGTTCCAAACAATGAGCAGCTGAAAAGGGAGATATTAGAGGAATGCCATAATACCAAGTACACAATACATCCAGGGACAAACAAGATGTATCAAGATGTGAGACGACAGTACTGGTGGCCCAAAATGAAAAGGCAGATAGCAGAGTTTGTGGCAAAGTGCTTAACTTGTCAACAAGTTAAAGCAAGCCACCAGAAGCCCTTTGGGTTATTGCAACCTCTTCCAATCCCTGAGTGGAAATGGGAACACATTACGATGGATTTCGTTATGGGACTACCACGAACACAGAGAGGTCACGATGCAGTATGGGTGGTCGTGGACAGACTCACAAAAAGCGGCCATTTTCTTGCATTTGCTAAGACCTATTCGCTAGATAAGATGGCAGAAATCTATAAAAATGAGATTGTTCGCTTACACGGTGTCCCAGTAAGTATAGTATCTGACCGAGACCCTCGGTTTGTCTCAAAATTTTGGCAAGGATTGCAGAAGGCTTGGAGACTAAGTTGAATTTTAGTACGGCTTATCACCCACAAACAGATGGACAGACTGAAAGAGTTATCCAGATTCTTGAAGACATGCTTAGAGCGTGTACCTTAGATTTTGGTGGGAATTGGGATCGACACTTGCCCCTCACAGAGTTCGCCTATAACAACAGTTACCAAGCCACGATAGGCGTGGCCCCGTTTGAGGCTCTTTATGGAAGAAAGTGTAGATCCCCAGTTTGTTGGAGTGAAGTGGGTGAAAGTAAGCTAATAGGCCCAGATTTGATTCGTGAGACAACAGAAACGATCAAGATGATAAAGAAAAGGATGGAGACAGCACAAAGTCGTCAGAAGAGTTATGCTGACCGACGACGAAAAAACTTGGAGTTCGAAGTAGGTGACTTCGTATTCTTAAAAGTCTCGCCAAGAAAAGGTGTTTTGAGGTTTGGGAGAAAGGGCAAGCTTAACCCACGCTATATTGGACCTTTTGAGATACTTGCGAGAGTGGGGAAAGTTGCCTACCGATTATCCTTACCCCCAACTTTGGCAGAAGTACATAACGTATTTCATGTGTCTATGCTTAAGAAATACCATCCTGATCCCTCTCATGTTGTCGACCATGAGTCCCTCGACATTAGTCCAGACTTGACCTATGTCGAAGAGCCAGTGAGGATCCTAGACTTCCAAGAACACACCTTGAGAAACAAAACCATAAAATTAGTCCGCGTTCTATGGAAGGACCATGGGATTGAAGAGAGTACGTGGGAACGACTGGAAGAGATGCAAGAGAAATACCCACAGTTGTTCGATTAGGCTTCGACTCAATTTCGAGGACGAAATTTTCTAAGGAGGGGAGGATGTAACGACCCGGTAAATCCTTTATTTACATATTTTATATTATACAAAATTTATAGGATTATTTTGTGAGTTATTGATTTCTAGAGATTATTTTTTTTCAAATATGATTTTTTTTTGTGAACTAGTGAGCATTTTACTACCTAAATATTTATAAAATATTATAAATTCCAAATATTTTTTTAAAATTTTATGCATTTGATCCTTCTAAACTTCCAGAAATTTTTAATAGATTATTTTCAACTTTTACCTATTTTTCCAAGCATTTTAGTAATTTTCGGAAAACATTGTATTTAAGTTATTAATTTGAAATCTAATTTTTAAAATGCTTAATTATTATCCAAAAATTAAAATAATAATACAAATAAATATTCTAGGTTTTATTTGACTTATAAAAATTAATTTTCGAATTTTACAATTTTATTTCTATTTTGGGCAATTTTCGAAAAATTGGCAAAACAAGGGGTATTTTGGTCTTTTCACCTCTCCAACCCCAATTTTCGTTTTTTTTGCTGAGAAATAAGCAATAAAATACTTAATAAATAAGAGTTTCAGAATATATATATTTTTGTTTGATTTTAGTTGATTTTATTTTATATTTTATCAAAATATCTTTACTAATACATACTCTTGAACCTCATATACATAAATAACTATATATTAGTGGTGATGTACATGGCTACATATACACACACACACATACCCACATATATATACATGGTATTTAGTAAGAATAGGTGTAAGCATATATAGCCATGTATAATGTATGGAATAGGTATTTAGTTGAATTTAATAATTGGATATTTGTGTCTAATACATGGAAGATAATTACACAAGACCATATATACCAAAATCCTCATTTTTCAGCCATTTTTCCAGCCCAAAACCGTGCACTCTCTCTTGCTCTTACACTCTCTTTCATTTTTCCTCCAAACACTTCACTTCCTCCAAATTACTACACACTTTGAAGAACAAAGGTAGGAACTCTTCTTTATACCTTAAGTAGAGGGTTTTTCTTCTTCTTCTTGAGGAGATTAGGCAAGCTTCCATACTCTTGTGCCCAAGCAATGTAAAAGAACAAGCTTGAATGGCCTAGAGTGAGAGCTTTTGCCAAACATACCACCAAGTTGAGGGTTTTAGTTATGTTGCTAGCTTCATGTTACTTTATAGTTCATTTTATCATGTTTAACTCTTGTTGGGAGGAAGTTGAAGGATGGATAGTATTATGAGCATGATCTTGAAGATCTTATGTGATTAGTATGCTTATTTGGAGTTCTATGTGCTTACTATGCTTTCTTGGAAAACTATGTGATTATTGTGCCTTTTTACAATAACATGGCATTTTTATGTTTTATTTGAATTATTATGTGAGTTTTATGCTTTATATGAAGTAGTATGAGACCATGATTCTTTAATTGAGCTAGTAGGAGAATATCCTATGTTGTCTTGAAAGTATTGTGAAGAAAGCTCCACATATCTATTTATTATACTTTATTGTATAGTTTTATGCCTACTTTGATGATTATAGAAATATACATGTATATATATATATATATGTACGTATATATATGTAAATATTTAAAGTATTGTTATCTATTCATTTAACTAATTTATTAGAGATTAGGTATATATATATATAGTTATGTACGTATATATATGTCTACTTATTATAGACTAATTATATACTTAGTAATACTTAGTAAGACTACTTTAATCTATATATATATATATATGGTACGTATAAGTATATATATAATTATATTCATTTTATTGGTTTATATACATATGTAGATAATTTCAATCATCTTATATCTATATCACACTTTATATAGTTTATATATTTTTCTATCATCTTTATATATGTAAACTTATC
Organism: Petrea volubilis; assembly: GCA_026212405.1. NCBI lineage: Eukaryota > Viridiplantae > Streptophyta > Magnoliopsida > Lamiales > Verbenaceae > Petrea > Petrea volubilis. The sequence goes on along the minus strand of CM047871.1, from coordinate 13,063,596 downwards.
TATATCACATTTTATATATTTTATATATTTATATTAGTTATCTTTTAATCTATATATATATTTAAGTATATTTATACAAGTTATATTTTAGTCTTTATATTTATATATTTATACTAGTTATGTTTATATATTTATATTTATATTTTATCTATTTACATATTTTGCTACTATCTATTTACATATGCTTAATAAGCAAATATAAAGCTTTCATTTATAAGTGTGGAGCTTACTTTGCTAAACTATGATTATGTGCATATGTGAACAAATTGCAATTGTGTGGATGGGCCCATATGTGCTGGAATGGTCTGGGGGGTGTTCCACCGGGACATACTATTGAGTAGCCGGGAGAGTTCACCACCCTTCCATCTCCTAATCCCTCCCTTGGGTAGATGGAGGGATCTACTCAAGAGAGAGGGTCGTAGAACAATACTAAGGCGTATGCCCGGGATACGACCATTGGAGGATAAGGCTGGCGGGAGAAATGTGCTGGTTGTTATTTCGGCCCGGGTAGTTATAAGGGTCACTGTCAGGTGACGAAAGGTAGAAAGTGTGAAATTATATATGTGCTATGTGTAACTAATGTGCACTTGACACCCGAGCACCTTATGTGTATAAAGAAGTGTTTCTACTCAACGTATGTTGATTCCATGTTATATTATATTTTAGATGCTTCCGAAGATAGCTTTTATGATGGTGAGGAGGAGGAACCTTTTGAAGCATTTTATTAGGAAGAAGGATGTAGGATTTTCCGCTGCGTACCTGTTTTGGGTTTTTGCTTTTGCTATGTATCAATAGTAAACTAGCAAGTCGAGACTCTCTTTTGTTGATGTACCCTTATGTAATGTACCTTATACGTTGCAATTAAAAATGTATGCATGTATGTAGCCAATAATGATAGTATTAATCTAATAATAATAATAATAATAATAATAAAGGGATTTCGGGGTCGTCATATCAAACACGAACCTGGGCAGGGAGTGTAGGAGGAGCAAAGGATAATGGTTAGGTTAGGATCAGTACACCATCTAGAAGTTTGGTTGCAGCAACCACCATGGAGGATGACTTAGTGCAAGCCGAGCCTGAGGAAACAGAAGAAGCAAGGTTATTAATGAGACTATCGAAGTAAGGACAAGAATCAAAAAGCCAAGAGGGAGGTATGTGATGACCCGATAATGCTTATTATTTAATATTTGGTATTAGGAATCATGTGTACTATTATTATTAGTTTTATGAGGATTATTTCGGATTTTATTCCATAAATGTGCTTTTCATTACATGCATTTTCCAAAGTGTGATTATTTCTCCATTTGTTTTCATAACACTTGACATATTTATTACCATTTCCAAACATCAAAATAATTGATATAAAATCTTATGCTTCTTGAAAATTTCATTATTACTTGTTGCTTTCAAATTTTAGTCTGATTTTGAGATTAATTTACAATTTGAACAGTAAAGTACTAATTTTCGAATTTTGATTACCATTCTTGAAAAATTCATCTATTAAATACATATGAGTTTTATTTTAAAAAACAATATAAATAAGTATTCTAGACTTTTATTTATCTTCTCCATGCAATGTTGAATAAATTACAAAATTTTCCAAATTTGAGAGGAATTTGACATTCTAATACAATTTTTGAAATTCTATGTCCTAAATTGCAATTTTCAAAAATTTATATGATAAATTATAAAAAAATTTTGATTTCTGGGAAATATATTAATTTTCGAATTTTATGCCTTGAAGCCCCTAATTTTCGGTTTTTGTTTAAAAACAAAAATACAAATTCGAATTTTATTTAAATAAGTATATGATTTCAGATTTTATAAAATTAGGACGATAAAAAATCAGATTTAATTTGATATTGTTTTAATATTTTATTAAAATACCCTACACTAATACAAGATAATTTGCTTTTAGAAATTATGCACTTGTGTGGTCCTCTATTGGTCTAACTTCATGACTCTCGTGTTAGGGTTGCACCAAGACTTGAAATAGAGGAGTGAGGTGGAAGACGACTTTTAATTGTAAGCCAAGGTGGGAGATTGCATTAATTAAAGGAGATTGCATCAATTAAGGACATGACCCTAGTCTTCCATTTCTACCCTCACTCCCTACACAATAAATAAGACCTAACACACATTTCCCCCACCCCTTAGCAACCAGCCACCACTCACACACACATAACATGTTGCAAATTTTCCGCAAGTGTATGGGTCACTCAAGTAATAAAGTGAAAGCAAAAGTATTGTTCCTATGAGGAACGGGCTACCAAGTACCAAAGTTATAACTTCTTGATTGTTTAAGCTTTGAAAAGTGAGTGGAAATATTATGCAATAAAAACAAGCAAGTACATGAAATAAAGGAATCAATAAAAATAAGCTAGGGCCTAAGCATCAACAATTGAATCCCCCATTGTAATCAATTGAACCCCTATTGATTTTAATTAATACACCTTCCCACGATCCAACTCAGAAAAATATTTTTAATCCCCTTTTAAAAGTGAAACAAACATGCTAAGGAATGCTATGTGTGTACTTTCGTGATCACATACGGATCCTTTGGCCCATTGCGCACAAGAGTTGTGTTAGTTAAAAAGTCCTCCCTAATTAACCTAACCAATCGCACAAGAGCATGATTATTTCTAACCTATGCGTCCCTCATGTCTATAACTCAAATAGTCAGATTTTATACACACCCTTTCGTAGTCAAATATAAAATCTCAAAGCTTGAAAAGATTGGCCAAAAATTCACAAGTAATAAAAAACTTGAATTATAGATAGGAAATATGTAAAATTAAAATCAAAGGGGTTCAATAAAAATTACAAGGGTTTCATCAACGACTAGCCTAGAACCCTATGATTTAATTAGCTAGATATATCCAAGAGAAAACAAAACACAAACATGATAAAAGTAAAGGAAAACATAAAAGCAAACTCGGCTTTAGGCGATAATCTTGAGAGATGGAAGAGCTTGGCCTTTGAATTGTCACTATTCATGAGCTTTCATCCTTGATTCCTTCTTGAAAGATCATCCAAAAGTCCTTTAAAATCATGCCCAAGGTGTCCCTTAAATAGGTGTAGGGCAATGGCTGTCGGAATCCTAATAGGAAACAAGTTTCCTTTTATGCGCATGCTTATGGGGATGGCTTTAGCTCTTTAGGATAGCTTTTCCCATCCCATTTTGCACTGATTTGAGTCCTTCTGCAAGTGTTGGAATGGTCATGGATGGCCGGGATGGCTTCGTGGCCTTCGGGATGGCTTCGTGCGCATTGGGACGGCTTAAGTCGTCTCGGCACGTACGCTCACTTTTTTGGCCCGATGTTGGCCCTGATTTCCTGTAATGACCTCATGAAACTCTTGTGGGTGGATATAGGCATCAAAACCTTAGAAAAATCGTGCTTTAAGAGTGCAAAAACACTTTAGATTAATCAAATTAAGGTTTTATTACATAAAGTAAAAATTTCATCCCTAGAACTTTGAAACCTTAATAAAAATCAATGAAAAGCACACAAAGCTTGCACATAAAAGTGTATGCATTTTGAGTTTATCACTACACTCTTTAGTTCTTTCACAAACACCATCCCTTCACTCTTCCCTACACCACTTTTCAAGAATAAACCAAAGTAGAAGCCTACTTTGATTATATAAGTATTTTCTTTCCTTCTTTCTTAAGTAGGATATTCCATACTCTTTTGCCAAATCTATGTAAAATAAACAAGCTTGGATGGCCTTGAGTGATAGCTTTTGCCAAACATGCCCTCAAATTGTGGGCTTAGAGCTATTTTTCATTTTTATATTCTTTACCCTCAAAGTTTCATGGTTACATCTTTTCTACCATGCTCTTGGCAGAAAAGCTGCTTTATTCATGTTGATCATTAGTTGTGATTAGATAACATCTTAGGATCTTGTCTTGATATTTGCTCTTTAGTAGGTAGTTTGTGTTCATGATATACCTAGGAAAGTTTATTAGATATAATATGGTTAAATCCTTATAATTACATAGGTGGTAGAATATTGTGTTTCCATGGAACTTGATAGCTAGAAAATCTATGCAAATATGTTGTGAAATTATTGGGAAAAGAAAGCTCCATACAAGTATCTCTTATTTCGATAAGTAAGTTTTACCATAGATTTATTATTATTTTAGTAGTTTAAGCTTAACGTAAAAGAATAAGATTTTCTATAAAAATTATACATAGTTATGTACTTAACTTATGCACGAAAATATATTAGATCACAAACCTTACTAACTTTATATATATGAAGTGGTCTTATGAGATCCTAACCATAAAGGTGATTTTATTAAGTGGTGACTAGTTTATATATTATCTATATTTAGAAAATGCCACTAGTTAAATGGAAGTATACTTATTTTAAGTATGTTAAACTATTTTTTTCTTGGAAAAATGGTACTTTTGTTAAGAAAACATATTGACCTTGAAAAGTGTTTAAAAGTAAGTTAGTAGTAACATGTTAGTAGTAGTTACGTAAGCATACTAATTTTCTTGTTAAATATATCAATCTTATAAACATACTTGTTATAAATAAGAGTTTTAAAAGAAATGAAATTCTTTATACATATACCGATTTTTATCATAAATATGGAGGCAAACTTCCATGACTATTTGATTGTGTAATATATTACGTGAATGGACCCAAATGTGCGTGAGTGGTTTGGGTGTGTTCCGCTAGGACATACTATTGAGTAGTGGTTATAAGAGTTCACACTCCCTCCATCTCCTAATCCCCCCTTAGGTAGACAGAGTGTTCTACTCAAGAGAGTGGATCGTAGGGAAATATTCGGCGTATGCCTGGGATACGAGCACTGGAGGATAAGGCGGGCGAGAGTGAAAGGCTGGTTTGATATAATTTGTCCTGGGAGTTATAAGGGTCACTGTTAGGTGAAGAAGGTAGAAAAGTACAAATTGTGTGCTTTATGTGTAACTAACACCCGAAAACCTTATGTTTCATGCCCCGGATCCGGGATGTGGCACGAAGATACCGCTTAGCCCAACAGGACTTAGAGACACCAAGCCATGGAAATCAAAACATACTAAAACCATTAAATATTCATTGAAAAACCTTAGTATCGCAACGGATAAAATAATAACTCTAACTATTACATCTTTAGTTCTAAAACATAAATTGTAAACTAATCTATAATAGTCTTAATAGATAGTCATAAAAGAAAACATCAAAACAAATAACTATAACTAGAGTCTCGTCACCCTCGTCGGTACTATCCTCTGCAAAATAGTTATTAGTGGTGTGAGCGCACTCGCCCAGTAAGGGATCTCTTGTCCTTCTATTGGAATTGAGCAAGTTACATATATATATATATATATATATATACATAGCATACAAATCACACTTTGCCAACATAGACAAGATTAAAAAATTAACGTTTTCCACTTTCAAGTAACGGAACAGATAACAAAACAGAATCAAACAAATTCATTTATATATCCATGCTCGTGAACATTTGAAATCTCTATTGGCCTACTTGATCATGCCCTAACTATAATGTCGTTAGGTGGTTGGGATACTACTATTATTACCCATAGGAGGGCCTTAACTATAACCCCCTTAAGTGGGTTCGAAAGCTACTATTATTACTCGTAGGAGAGCCTTAACTATAATCCCGTTAAGTGGGTTCAGAAACTACTGTTATTACCCATAGGAGGGCCTTAACTATAACCCTTTTAAGTGGGTTCGGATACTACTATTATTACCCGTAGAAGGGCCTTAACTACAACCCCGTTAAGTGGGTTCGGAAATTGCTACTGTATCCCGTAGTTCGGTCAGAAATTTCGAAACTCGTTCCTACCGATAGAATTCCAAGTGTTCAGAGCATTTTCACATATACACATATAGCACAACAAAAAATAATTTTTTAACTTTACATAGAGAAAAGTCGTAAAATAGCATGCTCAAATCCACTTTTTATATAAGAAAATAAGTTGTTTAACAAAGACATAAATTTGAGAAAAACGTATTTTTATAAAATAAATAAAGGGAAGAAACCATTTACCTCAATCAATAGGTTTATTAAAATTCTAACAACTTTGTAGTCAAGTCCTACTCCAGATCGATCGAATCTAATAATATATAAAAAAGAAGTCGAGATAAGGTAATCTATAATGGTATACTAAATTTGAATAACCTATTAATGATCGTATCCTAATTGTCATTAATATCTAAATCTCTATTCATAGATAGCCTCTTCTAAATATGAAACTACATTATTACCGAAATCAAGATTATAAACCTTGTTCCTTTGATTGATAACATGCCCTTAAATAACTCAATCCCACATGATTGTACAATTATCGTAACAATAGGTATAAGTCTATCACGTAATTACATCATCCGAAATTCAAAAAACTCCAATTATGTAGTAGTACGAAGATCCAGGCTATAACCTATATATATTTATACACACACACACACATTTATGCCTTTAGATAACTGATGGTTGAATATCTAGTTAAGGCACCAATGCATGATTCCCGAAAAATAAAAGTGCATAACCCATGTCAATTGTTTTGCTATCTTTCATTATATTATCCATGCCAATTTCTAACTCCTACATATCATTATGTTCCTTCCAAAGAAAAAATCAATCTCAAGGACTACAAGGTCTAACATGTTTGTCACGATGATAATACCCACGGCCTTCAATCATGATTTATAGATTATGGTGGATGGACTTATCTTAGATTATGAATATGATAAAAAAAAAAAGGGGAAGGTCAAAGGCCTACATGTGTTTGATAGATGAATAATTCTTGTTCTTTTATGCGAGCAATGCCTATTGAAATCCATGAGAAAAATCAATTTGTAATCTTGTGTACCTACGTTGAATTCCACCATCTCCCTCTTGTCTAGTATATATCGTCTCTTATTGTGTGTGTATATAATTCAAATTCCTAAACCTAATATGATTAACTCAATAGTTCCAAGCCTAATAACGTTAGTCCAATAGTCTTAACCTAATGTGATTGGTCCAATCATCCTAGCTAGGCCTAATAGGATTGCCCAATATTCCTAAACCCAATAGGATCTAACTAATATTAATAGTATTAACAAGAGAAATAATAATAATAATAATAATAATAATAATAAGAGAAATAATAATAATAATAATAATAATAATAATAATAAGAGAAATAATAATAATAATAATAATAATAATAATAAATATGAAGAATAATAATGGCAATATTAATAATAAGATAATTATCTTACTACTACTCTTATTACTACTACTACTACTGTTGTTGCTACTACTACTACTACTACTACTACTAATAATAATAATAATAATTGTGACGACCCGGGACCTCTAACTAATTATGAAAACTTCCGTTTTATAATTCTTGCACAAAACATGCTACTTTAAAAAGTAATGGATCCAACCAAAAGCCAAAAGTTCACATAAGTAGTCTATTACATATACACGATCTTGACTACAAAGTTTCGATCACAACACACATAACTAGCTAAATGCCTCGACTCGCCTTCCTATGTCTTCCTCGTTCGTATCCTCATTTATGTATATCTACGCACAAATTAAACATATAAATATATATATATAAAATAATCATAAGTTTAAAATACTTTATGTATATAAACTAAGTACATCTTTATACCAAAATAAGCATAAATCCATAGTATTTAAAGTGCTAAAATAGATGGTATAAGTTTCTTAAAGGTTCTACTTATCAAATAACTTCAAATAAAGCATAAAACTCACATAATACACATAATACTTCCAATAAAGCATAACACATAGTAATCACATAATACTTCAAATAAAGCATATTAATCACATAATGTGACGACCCCGGTAATCCTTAATATTTAAATAATTGATTTAAAATCTTTTGTTTCTTGGAAATGTTATTATTACTTGTTGTTTTCCTATTTTAATCTGCTTTTGAAATTAACTTACAATTTGAACGGTAATGTGATGATCCGATAATCCTTATTATTTAAATAATTGATATAAAACCTTATGTTTCTTGAAAATGTCCTTATTACTTGTTGTTTTCAAATTTTAGTTTGATTTTGAGAGTAATTTACAATTTGAACAGTAAAGTACGAATTTTCGAATTTGATTACCATTCTTGAAAAATTCGTCTATTAAATATTTATGAGTTTTCAAAAAACAATATAAATAAGTATTCTAGACTTTTATGCATGGAGCAGATGCAATTTTGAATAAATTACATGATTTGCCAAATTTTAGAGGAATTTGACATTCTAACACAATTTTAGAAATTCTATGTCCTAAATTGCAATTTTTGAAACGTTATATGTTAAATTTTAATTTCTGGGAAATATACACATAATTTCAGATTTATAAAGATCAAATTTCATCATTTTGGAATTTTTCTAAATTATTTATGAATTTTCGAATTTTAGGCCTTAAAACCCTAATTTTATGCCCTATAACCCTAATTTTCGATTTTTACAAACATAAATAAATACAAATTCGAAATGTTAATTAAATAAAGATATGATTTCATATTTTATAATATTAGGCCAATAAATATCAGATTTTATTTGATTTTATTCATATTTTATTAAAATATCTTATCTTATCCTATCCTATCTTATCTTATCCTAGCTTATCCTATCTTATCCTATCCTATCCAATCTTATCCTATATTATCCTATCTTATCTTATCTTATCTTATCTTATCTTATCTTATCTTCTATGCATTTATTATAAATTGACCTTATATTATAAAAATCCTATTTCTTACCCTAAACTCTATATAAAGGGGCCATTGTCTTCATTCTTCTCCCACACAACACAAATCCCGCCTATAACCCACACACCCCCAAAATCTTGCACTTTCAATATATATATCACACTATATCATTAGCATACCTTTCTATATACATATATATACAATTACCCCTCTTTCTAAACATATATATAGACATATTAACCTTTCAATATATCTATATATATACACACTCTACACTTTATACTTATAGAGAAGAAGGTACCCTTTTGAAAGGTAGGAGTATTATTTAACTTCATGAGTAAGATAGGAATTTAAGTATCTTGTAAGTCTTAGATATTTAATGCTTTCATTTTCATTATAGTATTATGTGAAATTATGTGTCTACGTGCACCTATTAAAACACACACGCATCTTATGGGGTTGAATGATATTTCTACTCAACCGTCGCGTTGACTCCTCTTTTCCAATATTTTTTTTAGAAAGAAATAAGATAGCGGATCAGAGTGGCGCAGCGGAAGCGTTTCGAAGCCATTTACGCAATAAAGTTATTTTGTATTCCTTTTGAAAATTGTAACTTTTGTATTTTGTACAAATTTTATGTGAAAATTATTATTTATACAACTATGAAAATATTTACCGTTGCGCGTTTCGGTCCAACATATTTTAATAAAATATGAAGGGTATTTTTTCGAGTCGTGACAGGTAAAGTGTTAATTTTCGTATTTCGATTACCACTCATGGAAAATTCAGCTGTTAAATCTTATGACTTTTCAAAAATAATATAAATAAGTATTATAGACTTTTATGCATGGAGAAGATGCAATTTTGAATAAATTACATGATTTTCCAAATTTTAGACGAATTTGACATTCTAACACAATTTTCGAAATTCTATTTCAATTTTCGAAAATATAACTATAACATTTTTAATTTCTGGGAAATATACATATAATTTCAGATTTATAAAGATCAAATTTCATAATTTTGAAAATTTTCTAAATTAATTATGAATTTTCGGATTTTATGCCCTAAAACCCTAATTTTCGGTTTTTACAAAAATAAATAAATACAAATTCGAATTTTTAATGAAATAAAGATATGATTTCAGATTTTATAAGATTAGGACAATAAAAATCAGATTTTATTTGATTTTATTTGATTTTGTGTTAATATTTTATTAAAATATCTTCCTACATTTATTTGGTGAATCTAGCAAATCTTATACTTGGAGCATTCTAATGAGTTTAGGGCTTGAATCATCATGTTAGGTTAACACGTAATATAATTTAGGGTACAACTCATATTATTTAGGGTAACACTTGTGTAACTTACAACCACAATTAGGTGTGAACATAATTAATGATAAGCTTAGTTGGAAGATCACATTAATTAACAAGATAAAACCTAATAAAATAATCTTGTTTCTTGACTAACAACTATAAATAGGAGGGGGGGTGATCTTCATTTCCATCACACACACAACACAAATCCCGCCTAAAACACTCCCACCCACACTCACCTTACTTTCAACACCCAATACACTCCATATTTAGAAAATATCTTCTACCCACATCTATATTTACATAAACCCTTCTTTTTACATACTTATATACATATTATCCTCGTATATATCCCCTTAATTTCATAAAACACTCTTCAAAGGTGGAAGTTTATTTAATTAGGGTAGGGACCTTACTTAATTTCATAAGTATAGGTTCCTACTTTAATTCATAAATATTATACCTCCATATTTGATGTATGCAAGGTAGGAATTTCCTTAATTACATAAGTTAATTTCTAGTGCTAGTTTATCATTTTATTATCGTGATATTAAGCTTCATTATTCTACTACAAGTTATTAGAAAGGATGTTTCTAATTATATTCATGTTTTATATTCCTAGAATTAGTATAAAAACATGTACGTTTATTATTGCAAAATATGCCCGTAGTATGCTTTTATATATAAAGCTATAAGTATGGAAGTATGTTCTTTATGTGACAATATGTGGAACTCTCTATTTGTGTATGCCGGGCCCAAATGTGTTTTCGGTGTGGATGCGGCTGAGTTCGGCCGAGCGACAATGGGCTTGCCGGAGTGTTCCATGTATTGGTATTGGTTGTAGGGAATTGGCATAATCTCGAGATATAGCCACCGATGTGAACGGATGGAATCAATGTGGACGGATGGAATATGGGGATTAATGATGTGAACGGTTGGAATATTGTACTGTGGGAGACATAAGGGAGTCGCTAATAAGTGACTCAAAAGGTAATGTTATGTGCAATATTATGTGATATATTATGACTATGTGCACATATGATACACACGAGCACCTTATGTGATTAAGTGAAATTTCTACTCAACCGTTGTGTTGATATGTGTTGTGAACACATTTTTTAGGCAAAGACATTCTAGCCCATCAAGAGGAAGAGGAGGGCATTACGAAGCTTTTATTTAGCTAAAGTTATTATTTTCACTCATATAACAACTTTTGTATAACTATGATTTCACTATGTTGTAGTAAATTTCTGTATTATTATATATTACAATAAAAATATTTACCGTTGCGCACTTCGGTCCAATATATTTTAATAAAATAAAAGGGTATTTTTCCGGGTCGTGACACATAATATTTCCAATAAAGCATAATAATCACATATTACTTCAAATAAAGCATATTCTCTTGAACTTCCTCCCAACAAGAATCAAAATATGCAAACTTAACCATAAAGCTTTAAAGTAGCATGATAATCGCAAAATAAATAAAATCCTCAACTTGGAGGCATGTTTGGCAAAAGCTCTCACTCAAGGCCATTCAAGCTTGATTCTTTTACATAGCTTGAGCATAAGAGTATGGAAACTTGCCTATCCTTCTCAAGAAAAAGAAGAAACCCTCTACTTAAGGCATAAAGAATGTTCCTAACTTATTTTCTTCCAAGTAGTGTTGTGGTTTGGAGAGAGTGTAGTGTTTGGAGGAAAAAATAAGAGAGAGTGTAAGAGGAGAGAGAGTGTAAGAGAAGAGAGAGTGGCCGATTTTAGTGTGTAAAAGGGGGTGAGGGTTTGTGTGGTCTTGTGTATTTATACTAAAAGGGTATTAGAGACAAATATCTAAATATTATAATCATCTAAATACATCACCATACATTTATACATGGATGGTAATACTTACACCTCACTGTACTAACCACCTTGTATATATATGCAGATATGTGTGTGTGTGTATGTAGCTATGTATATCACCACAAATATATATTTATATATGTATGTATAAGGTGTAGATGCGTATTAGTAATGATATTTTAATAAAATATAGAATAAAATCAACTAAGATCAAATGAAAACCTATAAAATCTGAAAACTCTTATTTATGGATTACTTTTATTGTTTATTTTACAGCAAAACGGAAATTTTGGGTTGGAGAAGTGAAAAGACAAAAATACCCCTTGTTTTGCCCATTTTTCGAAAATTGCCCAAAAATAGAAATAAAGTTCTAAAAATTCGAAAATTAATTTTTTATAAGTCAAATAAAATCTAAAATATTTATTTATATTATTATTTTCATTTTTTTGATAATAATTAAGCATTTTAAAAATTAGATTTCAAATTAATAACTTAAAGACAATATTTTTCAAAAATTACTAAAAATTCTCGGAAAAATAGGTAAAAGTTGAAAATAATTTACTAAATAAATCCTGGAAGTTTAGAAAGATTAAATGTATAAACTTTTAAGAATATTTGGAATTTATAATATTTTATAAAAAATTATGTAGTAAAATGCTCAATTGTTCACAAATAAAAATCATATTTTGAAGATTATTCAAACAAATATTCATCAAAATAATGGACACACAATGTATATATAAAATATTTGAATAAAGAATTTTATCGGGTAGTTACATCCTTCCCTTAGAAAATTTCATCCTCACAATTAGGTTGACACCTAATCGAACAACTGTGGATATTTGTCTTGCATCTCTTGTAAATGTTCCCAAGTATTCTCTTTAGTCCCATGGTCCTTCCATAGAGCACAAACTAATGGTATGGTTTTGTTTCTCAAGGTGTGTTCTTGGACATCTAGGATTCTAGTTGGTTTTTCGATGTAGGTCAAGTCTAGACTAATATCGAGGGATTCATGGTCGACAACATGAGAGGGATCAGGATGGTATTTCTTAAGTATAGACACATGAAATACGTCATGTACTTCTGCCAAAGCTAGGAGTAAGGCTAATAGGTAGGCTCTCACGAGTGTCTCGAAGGGTCCAATATCGCGTGGGTTAAGCTTGCCCTTTCTCCCAAATCTCAGAACACCTTTTCTTGGTGAGACTCTCAAGAATACAAAGTCACATACTTCGAATTCCAAGTTTTTTCATAGTCGGTCAGCATAACTCTTCTGATGACTGTGCGTTGTCTCCATCTGTTTCTTTATCATTTTGATAGTTTCAGTCCTTTCACTAATCAACTCTAGGCCTATTAGCTTACTTTCACCCACTTCGCTCCAACAAACTGGGGATCTACAATTTCCATAAAGAGTCTCAAATAGGGCCATGCCTATCCTGGCTTGATAGTTGTTGTTGTAGGCGAACTCCGAGAGGGGCAAGTGTCGATCCCAATTCCCACCAAAATCTAAGGTACAAGCTCTAAGCATGTCCTCCAGAATTTGGATAACTCTTTCAGTCTGTCCGTCTGTTTGTGGGTGATGCACTGAAATTCAACTTAGTTTCTAGAGCCTTCTATAATCCTTGCCAAAATTTTGAGACAAACCGAGGGTCTCGATCAGATACTATACTCACTGGGATACCATATAATCGAACAATCTCATTCTTATAGATATCTGTCATCTTATCCAGTGAATAGGTCTTAGCAAATGCAATAAAATGGGCATTTTTCATGAGTCTGTCCACAACCACCCATACCGCATTGTGACCTCTTTGTGTCCACGGTAGTCCCATAACGAAATCCATCGTAATGTGTTCTCATTTCCACTTGGGTATTGGAAGAGGTTGCAATAACCCAAAAGTCTTTAGTGGTTTGCTTTAACTTGTTGACAAGTTAAGCACTTTGCTACGAACTCTACTATTTGCCTTTTCATTTTAGGCCACTAGTACGGTCATCTAACATCTTGATACATTTTGTTTGTCCCTGGATGTATCGTGTACTTGGTGTTGTGTCATTCCTCTAATATCTCCCTTTTTCTACTGCTCATTGTCTAGAACACATATTCGATTTCGAAATCTCAAGATTCCATTGTTTAGCAAGGTGAACTCATTTTCTTTGCCGAAGTTAATTCTCTCTGTAACCCTTCGGAGTTCGTCGTCCATTTCTTGAGCTTCTTTGCTTTGCCGAAGTATCACGGGTTGAGCATGTAGTTGTGAAAACACAACTCCAGACTCTTGTTCTTTAGGCTTCCAATTTGAGATGTCTTCTAACAATTTCCATTCTCGCGTCATTAAACAGGCCAGACTAGCCTTTCGGCTTAAAACATCAGCTACGACATTCACTTTACCAGGGTGGTATTAAATGCCGGAGTTAAAATCAGCTAGCCATTCTAACCAGCTTCGCTGTCTCTTATTCAACTCTTTTTGAGAGAATAAATACTTGAGGCTCTTGTGGTCAGTAAATACTTCAAATGAAGTACCATAAAGGTAATGTCTGCTAGCTCTAGATCATGCATTGGGTAGTTTTCTTCATAAGGTTTTAACTTCCTCGAAGCATATACAACTACCATTTTGTTCTGCATAAGTACACAGCATAGTCCTTTTTCGGACACGTCAATGTAGACCACAAATCCGCCATTCCCCTGTAGCAGAGTTAATACAGGGGCGGTGGCCAATCGATCCTTCAATTCTTGAAAGCTAGTTTCACAATGGTTATCCCATGTGAAGCGCATATTGGATTGAGTTAGTCTGGTTAAGGGGCGAGCAATGTTGGAGAAGTCCTTGATAAATCTCCGATAATATCCCGCCAAACCCAAAAAACTTCCTACTTCTGTGACAGTCTTGGGTTGCTTCCATTCCGCTATTGCTTTCACTTTTCTTGGATCAACTGCAATCCCGTCCTTTGATACTATGTGTCCTAAAAAGGCCACCTATGTCAGCCAAAATTCACACTTGCTAAATTTGGCGTACAATTTATGTTCCCTCAACGTCTGAAGTACTATCCTCAAGTGCCTTTTCGTGCTCGTCTTCCGACTTAGAGTAGACCTGTATGTCATCGATAAAGACGACTACAAATTGGTCTAGGTATGGTTGGAATATCAGGTTCATCAGATCTATAAAAGTAGCAGGGGCGTTTGTTGCACCGAATGGCATCACCACAAACTCGTAGTGACCGTATCAAGTATTAAGGGCGGTCTTAGGGATATCTTCATCTTGAATAAATACTTGTTGATATCCGATTTTCAAATCTAGTTTCGAATAAACTGAAGCTCCCTGTAGCTAATCAAATAGCTCATCAATGTTCAGCAGAGAGTACTTATTCTTGATGGTAACTTGGTTAAGTGGACGATAGTCGATGCATAGTCTCCAAGTTCCATCTTTCTTCTTGACAAATAGTACCGGAGCTCCCCAAGGTGATGTGCTCGGGCGGATAAACCCTTTATCGAGTAATTCTTCTAGTTGGGTCTTAAGCTCATTTAACTTAGCAGGGGTCATCCTATAAGGAGTCTTAGAAATCGGAGCTATTCCAGGTAATAACTCGATTACAAACTCGATCTCCCGGTGTAGGGTAAGTCCTTTAAATCATCCGGGAACACATCAGGGTACTCATTTACTATGGGCACCTCTCTAGCATCCTCTTATATTTTGACTTATTCATGATATAGGCTAGGAGTACATAATTGCCTTTTTGTAGTAGTCGATTGGCTTGTAGAGAAGAGATAATGGGTATTGCGGGTACGGTTTTGTTCCCTACGATTTCAACGATAGGTTGATTTGGGAAACATAGCTTCACACTACGCTCAAGTAGACTGTCATCACCATAAGTTTATTTTATCTTTGGATATAGATGTTGAAGAGAACTTGAAGTGAGACTGAGCCCCAGGACGAGCGATTTACGGTTGTGTTCGAACGGATAGCTGCCATTCTCGAGAACCAAATCAACACAACAACAACAATCACAGTCAGGGGCAGACTACTGTCGATACCTTCCAAGGTGAACCTGATGACACCAAAGCCACAAACTGGCTAGACGCAATGGAGAAAATTTTCGAAGTGCTAAATTGTGACCTAGAGCGGAAGCTCACTTTAGCTACCTTTCGATTAGAGGGCGACACATGGCATTGGTAGAAACGAATAAGCACCAAATGGGTAGCCCTTCACACCTGTCCTATTTGGGGTAACTTTGTTAGTGAGTTTAATTCCCAGTATGTTCCCTGAGTTATCCACGAATAAAAGAACAAGAATTTCTTACACTACCAGAAAACAGCGATATAGCCACGGATTTTTATCCAAGAATTAGTTTGGCGCAACGTGAGTTAAGCGTGGTAAGGTACGAAGCCTTGTTCACCAAGCCAGCTAGGTTCGCATCCTATTTCATTGAGAACGAGGAGAGGAAGATATGGAAGTTTATCGGCGGACTGCGACTAGAAATCCAAGATCGGTTGGCAGCAGTCCAGCTACCTACCTATACGACAACTGTTGAAATGGCGCTTAAGGTAGAGAGCACTATGGAACAATTGAAGTTCAAACGAGGACAGCTGGCACGAGCGCCTAGTACTGGAGGGCAAGGTGGGAGAGCCCTGGGTGGACCTAACATGATGTTTAGGCCGAACGCTCAAGGGAACCGAGGAAATGTTTCCTATCCTTCGTCTGAAAAAAATGTGATTTGCTCATACTGTGGGAAGTTGAATCATACCAAAAACCGATGCTAGAATAAGTTTAGGAATTGCCCCATGTATGGGAACTATGGGCATTTCCTATTAAATTGCCCTCAGTCCAAACCAGCGCCAACCCCAAATCCCGGGAAAAACACAAAGGGCAAAGGGAATCAAGTGGGAAAGCCACGAATTCAAGGGAAGGTCTTTGCTATGAACTAGGCTGAGGTCGAGAACTCGGAAGTCATGGAAGGTATGCTTCTCATCGACCGTTATTTTGCTAAAGTATTAATAGATCCTGGTTCTACGCATTCGTATATATTGACTAGTTTCTTTACTAGCTTACAAGTACAATCTAAGGCCCTGCCTTACGAATTAGAAATCAAAATGCCCCTTGGGACGAAATGGAAGACGGACTTAGCTTATAAAGATTGTGCAATAGAAATTGGTGGTCGAAAGATGACCTCTAACCTAGTATTACTACCCATTCATGACTTTAATGTTATTTTGGGTATGGATTGGCTAGCCTTTATGATGTGGAATAGGAGGAGACTTTTGAAGCTTTTTACTAGAAAGAAAGATGTAGAATTTCCATTGTGTACCCGTATTTGGATTTTTCATTTGCTATGTAGTTATACGGTAGAACTATCATCTAGGTTGTCGAATGTATTTGGATGTACCATTGTGTTATGTAGCCTAATACGATTTGTAATTAACAATGTATGCATGTATGTAACCACTAATCAGAATACTAATAATGATCATAATAAAACTACTACTACTACTACTACTACTAATAATAATAATAAGACCAATAATTGTAATAAAGGGATTTCGGGGTCGTCATATGTTAAGCACGGAAGTTTATAAAAGGTAGACTAGTATGGGGTGTCTTGCTCTAATCTTTTCTTAGCTTCTAAAAGTTATCGTTGGCTTTTGGAATTTGAAGTTCTTTTAACGTTTAAAATTTAACCGAAGCCTCTTCAGTGTAGTGCTCATGTTTAAAAACATTCCATGTAACCTTGTTAATTTTTCTGACATTCTTTATACTTTTCTTTCTTGCAGAAAGCTCGGCTGGAACATCCTCTTGGAAGGCTACGTTGATGGCTACTTTATCCAATGTATTGGAAAAGGAGAAGCATGCAATAACCGCATGCGTGGGCTCCAGCTAAGAATGTACAAGGTACTCACTCCTCCAAGATGAGAAGGCTTTGGTAACCTTGGTCTCCATGACAAAGTAAACAAACTCTAAGTTATCGAGCCCTTGTTTTGTTCTTTCCAACAACGCCTGAAAAACATGCGAGACATTGATAGCTGAGATTGGAGTAGGAAAAAATAAAACCAGTTCAAATTGCGACGCCACATAATGTGGGGCATAGGGGACAACATAGTTGCAAACCATGTCACGACCCGGAAAAATACCCTTTTATTTTATTAAAATATTTGGATTGAAACGCGCAACGGTAAATATTTTTATTGCAAATATATAATAATACAGAAATTTACTACAACATAGTGAAATCATAGTTGTACAAAAGTTATTGTACGAGTGAAAATAATAACTTTAGCTAAATAAAAGCTTCGTAATGCCCTCCTCTTCCTCCTGATGGACTAGATGTCTTTGCCTAAAAAAATGTGTTCACAACATATGTCAACACAACGGTTGAGTAGAAATTTTGCTTAATCACATAAGGTGCTCGTGTGTATAAATGTGCACATAGTCATAATATCTCACATAATATTTCACATAATATTACCTTTCGAGTCACTTATTAGTGATTCCCTTATGTCTCCCACAGTACAATATTCCAACCGTTCACATCATTAATCCCCATATTCCAACCGTCCACATCGTTTCCATCCGTTCACATCAGTGGCCATATCTCGAGATTATGCCAATTCCCTACAACCAATACCAATACATGGGACACTCCGTCCATGCAAGATGGGATGGATGGCGAGAACTGTTTTAAGACCGGCAAGCCCATTGCCGCCTGGCCGAACTCAGCCCCATCCACACCGAAAACACATTTTGGCCCGGCATACACAAATAAAGAGTTCCACATATTGTCACATAAAGAACATACTTCCATACTTACAACTTTATATATAAAAGCATACAAATAGCATATTTTGGAATAATAAACATACATGAACATAAGATATGAATATAACTAGAAACATAATTTCTAATAACTTGTAGTAGCATAATGAAGCATAATATCATGATAATAAATGATAAACTAGAACTAGAAATTAACTTATATAATTAAGGAAATTCCTACCTTCAAACGTTTTTAGGGAAAAAGAGGGTATATAAAGGGCTATATGGAAGGATAATAGGTATATATGTATTTAAAACGAAGTGTTTACATATATACATATGTGGGTGGAAGATATTTTATAAATATGGAGTGTTTTGGGTGTTGAGAGTAGAATAAATGTGGGGGGTGTGTTTTTAGGCGGGATTTGTGGGATGAAAATGGGGTTGGGGTTGTGATCTATTTATAGAGGAAGAAAGGAGAAATAGCTAATATTATAACAAAATAAATAGATAACCATATATTATATATGGACATTTATATATACACATCACAATATGAACTACCTAGTATATATATATATATATTTATATATGTGGGCATGTAGGTGTATATGTAGATATATATATATCACCACTAGTCTATATATGTGGATATGTGTGTGGATATGTATATGTAGAAATTACCACTAATATATGCATGGATGTGTGTGTGTACATGTAGATATGGAAATTACCACTAATATATGTATGGATGTGTGTGTGTATAAGTAAATAAATAAATCACCACTAGTTTATATATGGACATATATGTGTACATGTAAATATATAAATTACCCCTAATATATATATATGGATGTATGTGTGTACATGTAGATAGATAAATCACCAAGTATATATATGTATTAGAGAAGATATTTTTGCAAAACAATCATAAAATATACTAAAAATCTAGACTTTATATTTTTCATTTAATTAAAATTCGAAAATTATGTTTATAAATAATTAAAATTTGAAAATTATACATATAAAGTCAGAAAATATATTGTTGTATTTATAAAATTCGAAAATTGTATGATTTATTTATAAAATTCGAAAATAAAATAAATGCAAGCCTAAAATATGCATTTAAATAAATTTTCCAAAAAATAATAATCACAATCCAAAATTAATACTTTAAGGTCTAAGTTATAAAGTAATTTTAAAGAATAAAATTTGGAAATCATAAAAATTTCAGGAATTAAAAGATTTTATATCAAATATTTTGCATTAAACATAATATATAATAAATTCTAAAATACTAGGAAGTACCGGGGCATTACAAACCATGTTATCAAAATAATAGCCGTATGGAAGGTCCCACGCCACCAAAAATGCAAACCATCTCTCTCTGTCTGAGGAATAGAAAGTAGTTTATCCATGGTGATAAAATAACTAATCACTAGAGTAGAGATGGAGCCAATTGGGTTTGCTTCCCAGCTGGGGTAGATAGAATCGATTGAAGGCACGTTGTGGGTTAGCAGTTGAAATTGAAGTGCGAACAAAAATATTGGTGAAGAATTCCTATAACATTATTATTTCTCTCAACCTACGACCAAGATTTGAAAAGTAGGCTTGAAACCACATATGAACCAACCACATTCCTCCATGTTGAATATTCTGCATTTTTGGGTCTTTCCTCACCTTTTGTCAGTTTGCTAACTCCTTATATATGAAAGCTAAATAGTCGAGCCAAGGGTCGATTGGCCCTAGTAGCCAAAGCCCCAATCGTGGTGTTTTGACAATACTTGTTGCATAAAACATATTTGAACATGCTCTTCTTTAGTGACTGGTCTAGCCCTATTTGCATAATAAGCTAATGTACCCATAGTTGATCATGCCCTTTGTTTTCGGGGGGGACATGAGAGAGCTCAAGAATCTCGAGGTTGTATCTCACCTTGACACTCATAAGTAAACTCCTTGGCATGAAACCAACCATTTTCTTAAAATCCAAGAGTGTCAGAGTCATTGGCCCTACGGTGAAGTGGAAAGTGCTGTTCATTTTGGTCCAGAAAGATGAGGAGGCTTAAAGAAAGCTGAGGTTAGGTCGCTAGAACTACTTAATAAATTGGACGGGATCATAGATTCCAGCAAGTTTCCAAGTGTTGGCATGAACTACCTCAACCCATTCAAATCATGTGACAAAATCTTAGTCGAGGTTGGAAAGAGAAGACCATGGCCAGATGTAGAGAGTGCTCCCAAAAGAGTGACCATAGAGAATGGGTAGGCATTCCTGACTTCGTTCCAAGTCGCACAAGTGATATTGAGGAATTTCGATATCGAGAACAGGGCTGAGGGAGAAAGAGCCTTCACAACAGAAAATGGCAAATGAGTTGATAATTGCTATATTTGAGAATTGCAGAGATTGGAATAGGGGAGAGAGCTAGTGTTTGAGGGAGGTAGAAGAAAAGAGTTAAATAGGGGGGTTTCTAGTAGTATAACAGAGAAAGTGAGGAGTGATGTAAGAAGTATGAGTGATTGATATGATAGGTATACATGAACAAAGGATTAACCCTATCAATGAGGATACAAGTGTTAATGGAAATGGAGAAATTAGGGGAAATGAACAATTGGAGCAGAAATAGAGTTCAAGATGCAGGAGGAAGCTATTACAAAAATGGCTCTTTTTGGGAAACCTGGGGGTGCCATGAATAACGGCTATATTTTTAAAATTTATGGGGGTATTTTGAGCTTGAAAAGGTAATTGGCCACTACATTTATATATATGTACACGTATATATTCCTTATTTTACATTTTCAAAAAAAAAAAAAACACTGTTGGGGCAAAAGTCGCCTATATGCAAGTATACGTACCGTGACAAGGAATAAAGGATGAGTCAAGTATTGTTCTCATGACAAACAAAACTATTTAATACTAAGATTGCTCTGGCATAATCCTTCTTTATTTGTGCAATTGAACAACGTAGGGAAATAATTAAAAACAAGAAACAAAAATAATAAACGAAAAGCAATGTATGGATATTTAATATGTCTAATGCCTGCAATTACGAATCACCTAATTGAACTAACTGAACCCATTCCTATTGTGATGACCCCGAAATCCCGCTATTATTATTAATATTATTCTTATTATTATTATTCTTGTTAGTATTAGCATTAGTGGTTACATATATGCGTACATTGTTAATTACAAAACGTACGAGGTACATTATATAACATAAGGGTATATCCAACAAAGGAGATTATCGAATTGCTAGTTCTACTGTATCTGCATAGCAAATGCAAAAACCACCATATACAGGTACGCAACAGAAATTCTACATCTTCATTTCTAGTAAAACGCTTCAAAAGGTTCCTCCTCCTCATCATCATAAAGGTTAGCTTCGGAAGCATCTAAAGCATTATATAACACGAAAAAAACATACGTTGAGTAGAAACATTTCTTTATATAGATAAGGTGCTCGGGTGTCAAGTGCACATTAGTTACACATAGCACACACATAGTTTCACACTTTCTACCTTTTTGTCACTTGACAGTGACCCTTATAACTACCCAGGCCGTAATAACAACCAACTCATTTTTCGCCAGCCTTATCCTCCGGTGGTCGTATCCGGGCATACGCCTAGTATTGTCCTACGACCCTCTCTCTTGAGTAGATCCCTCCGTCTACCCAACGGGGGATTAGGAGATGGAAGGGTTGTGAACTCTTCCGGCTACTCAATAGTATGTCCCGGCGGAACACCTCCCAAACCATTCCAGCACATATGGGTCTATTCACACAATTGTAAATTATTTGCATAAGCACATAATCTTTGGAAGTTTATATTATAGTTTAGTAAAGTAAGCTCCACCCTTATAAATGAAAGATTTTATGTTTGCTTATTAAGCACACTTACTTAAAAATGTTAAATATGTATAAATATAATAGCAAAAGTATACTTAGAAGATGATGCTCATCGTACTATAGTAGTAAACTTACTATAATTAACATAAATATATGGATAAAATATAATGAATATAAAGATATAGATTAAAATATAACTAGTATAAATATATAGATAGACAAAATATAAGATATATAAATATATGAATACTACATATATACCTATACGTACATATAACATAAAAATATATATGTAATTAGACTATCATTAACATATAATGAAACTAGTTAGATTAATATATAATGACACTTTACGTATTTATATATAGATATATATATATATATATATACGTACATATATACACATAAAAATAAGTTTTATGAAACTTTTTAAATATTTAAAATACAAAAAAGGCATAAATCGATAGCATAAATTATAATAAAAGTTGTACTTCTCAAATAATAGATATGTGGAGCTTTCTTTACTAAGACTTTCAAGAACAACATAGGATATTCATCTAATAACTCAAATAAAGCATCAGGGTCTCATACTACCTCATATAAAGCATAAATTTCGCATAATGGTTCAACTAAGCATAAGAATTCCATATTATTTTGAAAGGGCAATAATCACATACTATTTCCAATAAAGCATAATAAGCACATAGTACTCCAAATAAGCATATTAATCACATAATATCTTCAAGATCATGCTCATAAGTCTATCCATCCTTCAACTTCCTCCCATCAAGAGTTATAATATGAAAAAGTAAACATAAAGCTTTAAAGTAATATGAAGATAGCAAAATAACTAAAACCCTCAACTTGGAGGCATGTTTGGCAAAAGCTCTCACACTAAGCCATTCAATCTTGATCTTTTATATTGCTTGGGCACAAGAGTATGGAAGCTTGCCTATTCTTCATAAGAAAGAAGAAGAAAACCTCTACTTAAGGCATAAAGATTTGTTCCTACCTTATTTTTCTTCCAAGGGTGTAGAAGTTTGGAGAGAGTGTAGTGTTTGGAGGAAAAATGAGAGAGTGAGGGTGTGAGCAAGGGAGGGCACGGTTCTGGGGCTAAATGGGGCTGAAAAATGAGGATTGTGGGTGTATATGGTCTTGTGTATTGATCCTACAAGGTATTAGAGGCGAATATCTAAATATTATATTCATCTAAATACATCTACCATACAATTATACATGGATGGTTATACATAAACCTCACTTTACTAACCACCATGTATATGTATGTATAAGAGTTCAAGAGTATATTAGTGGAGATATTTTGATAAAATATAGAATAAAATCAACTAAAATCAAATAAAAAACCTATAAAATCTGAAAACTCTTAATTATGGATTATGTTTATTTTTTATTTTACAGAAAAACCGAAATTTGGGGTTGGAGAAGTGAAAAGACCAAAATACCGCTTGTTTTGCCCATTTTTCGAAAATTGCCCAAAAATAGAAATAAAATTCTAAAAATTCGATAATAATTAAATCTAAAATATTTATTTATATTATTATTTTCATTTTTTGATAATAATTAATTATTTTAAAAATTAT
Organism: Petrea volubilis; assembly: GCA_026212405.1. NCBI lineage: Eukaryota > Viridiplantae > Streptophyta > Magnoliopsida > Lamiales > Verbenaceae > Petrea > Petrea volubilis. Next base: position 13,039,535 of record CM047871.1, on the reverse strand, counting down.
ATTTCAAATTAATAACTTAAAGACAATGTTTTTCGAAAATTACTAAAACTTCTCGAAAAAATACGTAAAAGTTGAAAATAACTTATTAAATAAATTCTGGGAGTTTACAAAGATTAAATGTATAAAATTTTAAGAATATGTGGAATTTATAATATTTTCTAAAAATTTATGTAGTAAATGCTCATTTGTTCGCAAATAAAAATCATATTTTTGAAGAATAATTTCTATTAAACAATAATTCACAAAATAGTTCTATAAAAAAATTATTCATCAAAATAATGGTCACCCAATGTATAATATAAAATATTTAACTAAATGATTTTACTGGGTCATTACACTTATTCCACCTTTGAATTTAAAGACCCTAATTACTAGTCCTAAATCAATAAACATTACAAGTGTCTTCCGATCATCTCATAAATTACTTCTTAACTCACAATCCACTATATTTCTATTTGAATTAATAAAGGAAGAGTATTTAGCACATAGTCATAATGGACTACCTATGGTGTGTAACTTTATTCCTACCCTACCCATGAATCAATCTTATTCGTCTCTACAAATAAATCGAACAATTCAATAACAACAGGCAACCTATCTTAATATCCTCTTTTGAGCTCAATTATGACTTAGATAGCTAATCTAGATGGTGACCAAGCAGCTAGGTAGATGAATTAAACACTCAAGAGAAAAAGCAATCATAAATCAATAAATACCGAAGGGGAATAAACACCGACTTAATTCATTCAAAAAGGTTCATTCATAATTCTAGAATGAAACTTAGTTTATAATTAAAATATAAAAAATCATAAAAAGCATAAATAACACATGAGTTCCAACATACAAAAGCAGAAGTTTAGAAAACAGAAGCTCTATAAGCAGCGTTGTTGTCCTCGTCGTCAATCTCCCATGAAATCTTGAAGCTCTTGAGTGTTGACAAGTAAAGAAAAATAATCTTGAGAAAAATAGCATATAAAGATGATGGATAAAAGATGTCCATAGTTTCTCCAATCAAAAACTATTTATAATCATGCTATAGCCGTAGTAATTAGGGTAAAAATCCCATGAAATTCTTTCAAAATTCAGCCTAAGACTCTTTTCCTGCATCCGTTGTGCTTGTGCATAAGGAATCATGTGTTGGAGCATAGGATTTTTGACTTCATATTGATTTCTGAAACTTTACACCATGCTGGAGCATAAGGATTTTGTGCTGGAGAGTAAAGTCGCTGGAGAAAACTCGAGCCTTCTATTCTTCTTATGTTGGCATACAAGGTTCTTTCATGTTGAACCATAGGTTTGCTATCCATGTTTTCCCCTTTGTGCTGAAACATTCCACTCTTTGTGCTTTAGCATGGGCGTTTTTTTCATTTTGGTTCAATATTGTACAAAATCTTACACAACAAAAATTAACCATTAAGCATAATAAAATGATGCGTAAAAATTAAAAAGTATTGATAAATCCATTAATTTATATCGAAAAACTATGGGTTATATGGATCTATCAACTACCGCCAAACTTAAAGTATTGCTCGTCCCCGAGCAACATAAACTCAAACAAAAGAAAACAATACAAACACAGACATGAGTTCAAAACATGAGATACGATGCACCCTTAGCCAAACCTATAAACATCTGAGGGACTTTTCATCACCTCACCACTTCACTCATTACACTTACAATCACATATTATGCCATGCTAGAAATAATACTATCATCAAGTACATTCCCCGTCTATGTGTGTGTGTGATTTGAAATATGGTTGTCTATGTAATGTCCCGGTACTTCCTACTATTTTAGGATTTATTATATATTATGTTTCATGCAAAATATTTGATATAAAATCTTTTAATTCCTAAAAGTTTTATGATTTTGGAATTTTATTCTTTAATATTACTTTATAACTTAGACCTTAAAGTATTAATTTTGAATTGTGATTGTTATGTTTGGAAAATTTGTTTAATAATTATTCTTTTCCAAAAATAATATAATAAATATTTTAGACATGCATTTATTTTATTTTATTTTGAATTTTCTAAATAAATTATTCAATGTTTGTAACTTCAATGTTAAATTTCGGATTTTATATGAAATATGTAATTTTCGAAGTTTATAAATACAACAATATATTTTCTGACTTTATATGTATAATTTTCAAATTTTAATTATTTATAAACATAATTTTTGAATTTTAATTATTTATAAACCTAATTTTTGGATTTTAATTAAATGATAAATATAAAGTCTAGATTTTTAGTATATTTTACAATTTTTTTGCAAGAATATCCCCTCCAATACATATTTATACTTGGTGATTTATCTATCTACATGTACACACACACATCCATATATATATTAGGGGTAATTTATATATCTACATGTACACACATATGTCCATATATAAACTAGTGTTGATTTATCTATCTACTTATACACACACACATCCATATATAAACTTGTGGTAAATTATATCTCTACATATACACACACCCCCATCCATATATCACCTAGTGGTGATTTCCGTATCTACATATCCACACACACATCCACATATATAGACTAGTGGTGATTTATACATCTACATAAACACCTACATGTCCACATACATAAATATATATATATTAGGTAATTCATATTGTGATGTGTATATATAAATGTCCATATAGAATATATGGTTATCTATTTATTTTGTTATAATATTAGTTATTTCCCTTTTTCTCCTCTATAAATAGATCCAAACTCCAACCCCATTTTCATCCAAAATCCCGCCTAAAAACACACCCCCACACTCACTCTACTTTCAACACCCAAAAACACTTTCTTTTTATAGTCTATCTTCCACCCACCTATATATATATATACAAACCCTTCTATTTTCATCCATATATACCTTCTAGCCTTCCATGTAGCCCTTTATATACCCACTTTTTCCTAAAAACATTTCAAGGTAGGAATTTTACTTGATTCCATAAGTCTAGTTGTTTATGCTTGCATCTATGTTTAAAATACTCCTTAAGTGTAATTCATATGCTCTAGTTTATGTTCATGCCTTATTATGTCAAGTATATGCTCTCCTAAAACATAAAATTGTGATCTTTATGTGAAATTATGTGATTATGTTCACCTAAACACACACCTTCACCTTATGTGATTAAGTAAAATTTCTACTCAACAGTTGTATTGACATGTGTTAAGAACTCAAATTTTTCTAGGCAAAAACATTCTAACCCATCAGGAGGAAGGCACCGGGAGGGCATTACAAAGCTTTTATTTAGCTAAAGTTATTATTTTCACTCGTATAACAGCTTTTGCACAACTACGATTTCACTATGTTGTACTAAATTTCTATATTATTATATATTTGCAAGCAAAATATTTACCGTTGCGCGTTTCGGTCCAATATATATTAATAAAATAAAAGGGTATTTTTTCGGATTGGGACAGTCTATCATTTGGATCAATTTATACACAAGTGAGACATATTGTGCACAAAGTGTGACGACCCGAAACTTCTAGCTAATTATGAAAATACCCGATTTATAATTTTTGCACAAACATGCCACTTTTCAAAACAATAGTAAAACCAACCCATACTTTTATTCGAAAATCCAAAAGTACACATAAGTTTATTATTACATGATCGTGACTACAAAATAACCTCAATCCTATAACATGCATAACTAGCCAAATGCTTCGAACCGCCTTCCTATGTCTCCTTCGCTAGCGACTCCGTTCGTCTCAAGATTGGCTAAAACATTACATGAAACACGTCAACAACACGTTGAGTAGAAACTTTGCATATAACATAAGGTGATCGTGTGAGGTTTGTGCACCATATCACAGAAATTTATGAACATAAATCACATAATTTCACATTTGATTTCTTCCACCTCGACGGGTGGCTACCTTATCACTTCGTGCCGATTTTTCCAACCAAACACTCCAATTCCCTACCAATCACTCCGGTGGTCATATCCCGGGCATATGCCGATTTTCCTACGACCCACTTCAGTACATAGACACTCCGTCCATGCAAGGAGGGATTAGGCAACGATGGAGGGTCGAGAACTAATTTAAGACCGGCAAGCCCGACGCCGCCCGGCCGAACTCGACCACATCCACCCCTATTCACATTGGGGCCCAACATGCACACATAAAATTCATGTATAACACATAGTTTTACAAAATTTCAGTATGCTTTCACACTGATCTTACATAAATGAACACATATTTCAACCTTTATGAACTGAAAATTCGCAGTCTACAAATATTTGCGACGAGCAGAAAATTTCAGTTTGCAAGTATGGAATTTCTAGCCTAAAACCTGCTGGGATTTCACAAATATGTTTCTAATATTGTAAAATAAAGTTTTGGTTGATAAAATTTCGAGTTTTCAGCTTACGAGACTTGGAATTTTCAGACTGCGACGCAAAACGCTTAATTGCGCGGCTGCTGGAATTTCCAGGCCCCGAAGCCGAACTTTACAGATTTGAAAAACGATTTTTCCAGCTTATTATAAACTGGAATTACAACATATAAAACAGGTTTTGAGTTTGGAAAAATCGGATTTTTCAGTTGTGCAAAAATAAGAGTTTTCAGCCTTGTAACAAAATTTTTCAGCACTGTGAATAGTGTTTCCAGCAAGTGTTGAACTAAAATTTCATCTTGACAAACACAAAATTTCAGCTTCTAACACATGATTGAAGTAATAAAAAGTATCAAACATCATAATACATAACTTAAGCATCATTTGGACCTATTGCAAGCAAAATTTCAGCATGGTTTCAAGACATTCAAGGGCAAGATGCACATAATGTCACTATAAGCATATACCCAAATTTTCTTGTATTCCCTAAGACCCAAGATGGAAACCAACTTGTGGTTACCTCTTAAGGTCTAATGGGGAAGATATGAAGCTAATACTTTCATAAAAACCTAAGCTAACTCATGCTATAGGCAAGGTTTCTACCTTCTAGTAGTAGAGGTTCTTGTAGTTTAAAGGATGTATGGAAGTGTAAGGATGAAAGCGCTGAAATTTGTGATGAAATTAACAAGAGATGAAGGCAAGAAACTATAAGGGGCAGAGTGCACGTTTTTTTTTTAGGGGGTGTGTGGTGATTTTTGTGGTTTCTTATGCTTAATGCCTAATCCTTCTTATAATTAGTAATGTAACAAATAGCATTAAAATACTATTGTGTCTTAATCTTCATCATTTCTTTCTTTCCAACTAAGTGTCCAACTAACAAGCCTAATTAGGTTAAGTGTTAGTCTAGGCTAATTTGGTCCATACATGTATAACAATATCTAGAAAGAATTATACAAGTGTATGCACACTTGTACATAATCATCATTACTTGAAGGATGAAGACTTGAGAATGATTTTCTACCAAGTATAAAACATTTTTATGTTTCTTATACCTTAAAAAACGTCCACCCTTAGTTAAAATCTGAAAATTTATAAGTTGTTTACTTATTTTACATATTTATGGAAGAAAATATCATTTAGGGGTAGAAAATGCAATTTTAGGCTTTCTTTACGGTTTTTCCAAACATCTTCTAAATCTTATTACACAAAACCAAACATATATATATATATATATATTTATGTGTGTATACATATATTTTTATGAATTATATAGTTTATATGATGCTTAACTAGGACAAGAAATAATCCTAACTTATACATGTTTCGAAAAAACGAATATGCAATACAAGGTATTAACATTATGAAAACGTATACCTATAAATATAAAATAAACACATATACTTATATCTATACATAATGGGAGTGAGAATACGGGTCCTTACACAAAGCCCCATAAGTTGGTCTTTCAACTCTATGTCCACTAATGTAGAAAAACACCTAATTAAAGATCATTAGGATTTTACGAAGCTTGTAATGCAAGGCCTTGGGTGATAGGTTGATAGATTTCGGCAAAACAGCTCAAGCACTCATCACTTTCTTTCGGCTATCATCTAGCACTTTTAAGCATTTGACATTTTCGCCAACCCCCAACTTATTTGGAACATTATTCTCAATGTTTTTCTTTTATTTTTTTTATCTTTCTTTGTGTTTTTTTTCTCTTCTTATTATTATTCATCTTCTTCTTCTTTTTTTAACTCACCATTTTTTTCATGCATTTTTTTCTCTCTTTTATTCTTTATTTATTTATTTATTACTTATCCCCCTTCACAACACCACATCCTTCATTTGATTCTAGTCATATTCAATGATTTGGCTTAGCTTTCTAATGCTCAAATGGCTCTCACGATTTCCAAACCTAGTTATGGTACACGTGATGGGTAGATAATTATAATAAGATTGCATTTTAGGCTAAGTAATGGCTGGTTTCTAACAAATTTAATGCAATGTGTGGCTCAAAGGTACTTTTTCCTCAAAGCACATAAGGACATGACACTAACTAACAAGATCAACATAACTAAAAAATAAAAACTAAAGATGCACATACTAGAACAAATGAAGGACCAACTATTAATGCAAGAAATAATAAATGGTAAAAGAAAGTAAGAGAGACTCCTTAGTTGTTAGCATCATTGCCTGGCTTAAAAGTGATTCGACAATGGGTTTTTGCAAGGGTATGGATCTCAAGGATCTCAATTTTAAAATAAAACTGACTCCCTCTTTTTTTTTTTTTTTTTTGAAATTTTTGTGCACATGCTGTTGGATGATGAGGGATGTGCTTAAGCACATGGAGTCCGAAACCTCCTTATTTTTGCAACAATTCACTACACTGGAGTATAAGCATTCTTGTGCTCGAGCACATGACAGGCTAAGAACATTGCTTTCTCTTTTTTTTTGCCAAGTTGTCTTTGTGCTAGAACATGAGTTTTCCCATGCATAAGGATGACTTGTACAGGTAGGTACGTTGAACGTCACTTTTGTCATGCTTCAACATGCTATTTTCATGCCTTAACATCCCCCTACTCCATAGTGTGTTTTGAGGCACAAATTTTCTATGCTTAAGCAAAAGCTCTATTTTAGATTCATGCTTAGTCACACATCCCTAAGTACACCTGCACACAAAAGCAACGAATTATCAGCTAACACTACACCCTCATAAATAAAAAAGACAACATAAAAAAACTAATGCAAAACTTGGGTTGCATCCTAAGAAGGGCCTAGTTTATAGTCCTTGGCTCAAATTTTGTTTAAATTATGCAATTTTAACCCTTGAGCCTTCTTGGAAACTAATCCAACCGAGAATCATCAACTTGCACATTTTCTCCAAACTTATCATGGTTTTCACTCATCTTCTTTTTACGCCACTTCCATGTGTGCTTGGCCTTTAAATCAAGATTAGCATCTGCATGTTTATATATGTTTTGCCTTCTCTTTGATGATTCTATCTATGATTCATATTGTAACGACCCGGACCTTTAACTAATTTATTAAAATACAACCAACTAAAACATGAAACTATACTTATTTTATTGAAAATATATCAGAGTAGTGCGCATAATACATGGTAATACAAAAATTTATAACATCACGATCTCTCCAAAATACAAAATTTCAAGCTTAATTCCGACTAGTTAAAGCCGCCGAACCGTTCTTCGCTATCGTCCTTAGTAATTCCCACCTCCTTCTCGGCTAAAATTATCACAGGGAGAAATGGTCAACATAAACGTTGAGTAGGAATTTTCACTTAACAACATAAGGTGCTCGTGTGTATAATATGTGCACTAGTCATGATATCTCACATAATATTACCTTTTTGAGTCACTTATTAGTGACTCCCTTATGTCTCCCACAGTACAATATTCCAACCGTTCACATCATTAATCCCTATATTTCATCCGTCCACATCGATTCCATCCGTTCACATCGGTGGCCATATCTCGAGATTATGCCAATTCCCTACAACCAATACCAATACTTGGAACACTTCGTCCATGTAAGATGGGATGGATGCTGAGAACTGTTTTAAGACCGGCAGGACCATTGCCGCCTGGCCGAACTCAGCCCCATCCACACCGAAAACACATTTGGGCCCGACATGCACAAATAAAGAGTTCCACATATTGTCACATAAAGAACATACTTTCATACTTATAACTTTATATATAAAAGCATACTAAGAGCATATTTTGCAATAATAAACGTACATGTTTTTATACTAATTCTAAGAATATAAAACACGAATATAATTAGAAACATGCTTACTAATAACTTGTAGTAGCATAATGAAGCATAATATCATGATAATAAAATGATAAACTAGCACTAGAAATTAACTTATGTAATTAAGAAAATTCCTACCTTAACTCACTTCTTGATTGATATATATGTAGATGTAAACGTGTATATGTATGAATATTTATATAGTGGTGAGATTGTTGAAAGGGAGTGAAATTATATATATATATATATGGACACACACACACACACATATATATATATATATTTATGTAATATGTGTGTATATTGTGAAGAATAGTGTGTGTGCCGTGAATGTGTGTGTGTGTTGTGAATGTGGGTGTGTGTGTATTGTGAATGTGTGTGTGTTGTGAATGTGATATATATATATATATATATATATGTATGTATGTACCGTGTGTGTGTGTGTGTGTGTAAAGAATAGTGTCAAGTGTGTGTGTTGTGTTTGTTAATAGAAAACAAGTCTTCTATTTATAGAGGTTAGTTAAGACACATTATTAAAAATTAATTATGTCAATTTTTCATAATTAGATTCATCTTACTCACCATTATCTAATAAATGCATACATGCTTAGTAATAGGCCTAAATGTTATTAGGTGTGCCCTAATATTGATGAATGGAAGTCTAGGCTAATGTAAATAATACAAGTGTATAAATTTCTAGAAGAGTTATAACAAGTGTAAAATTCATTTAATGCTAGAATTATCAAGAATAAATATTATCAAAAATAAATTGATATATCATTATATGTATGTGTATGTTTTCGGATATAGATATATATACCTATGTATTATATAGTTTTCTATGCATATATTTATATATATTCGTATAATTAAATATTGTTAATCTATAACATGTTTATGATTAGTATGTGTTAATTTAAGTTATTAGTGTGTATATATATATGTACGGACTTATGTATATATAGATATATAGATCTATTTGTGTAAGTATATATATATGTATGAATTTATATATATCTTAAATAAGTAGAATATTTGTGTGTGTTATTTAGAAAAAACAGGTATATATATATATATATATATATATTCCTTATATTTTAAAAATTGTAAGTATAGATATTAATAGGTAAGAAATTATTCTTATCATTATAATTTTGAAAGATGCATGTATAGAATTATAGATATATACATATATATACATATTGATTTATATGCACAAATGTGGAATCAAATGGTTAGTGTGAAAACATAGCAGTTATTGCACATTTCACTTATAAAATAATAAAACACTAAACAATTTAATCACCTAGTTCACATACAAAATAATAATCACATAAAATACTGGATAATTGAATCATATAATTAACTTTTAAAATACCTAGAATTACCGGGTCATTACACATATAGCGATACATTGCTCTTTCTTTTGAGGGGTTTTTTCAACATTGAAGACCTTAAAGGTAGCCTCCCCATTTTTACACTCTCATTGTTAGTTCACCCTTCTCTACATCAATTAGATCTCTTCTAGTAGCCAAGAAAGGTCTACAAAGGATAGTCTGCACATCTTTGTCTTCTTCCGTATCCAACACAATGAAATCTGCAGGGAAAATGATCTTGTCAACTTTAACCAAAATATCTTCTATAACTCCCCTAGAATAAGAACGGGGACGATCAACTAATTGAGGAGTTACAGAGGTAGGTTTCACTTCCTGTGGCACCCCTTCCGCTAGGATCTTCCTATACGGTTGCAGACCACCGACGATCGTACTAAGCACAAATTTTGAAATTCACCCCCAGTACGAACGCCTAACTTTACAATACGCAGTAGAGGTAGAGTAAAATATGCAACATTGATAATACTTATATCTATGTTTAGTACAACCAAGTAGCGCAACTGAGTACAACATCCAAATAGCCAACTGGTGGCATCAAGTAGCAAACTACGGATTAGACATCAAGACAAAGCGAAATGAAGTTTAATATAAACAATTGGAGGAGCGGCTACCATCCTATGCACTCCCATTATTCTGATTCTGAGGCAATGAACAAAAAGAAGCGGGGGGTTAAGTCCAAATGACTTAGTGAGACCACATATAGATAGATATATATTTGACTAAAAATGAGACTCAAAACAGTTAAATCATAATAAAGTGCACGTAGTGTGAAAAGTAACTTGATAATAATAACTGAGCTGAGTAATACGGACAGTGAGCCCAAGGCGGAGTCTCCAACCTTATGACTACCCAAAACAGATAATAGAAACCCTTATGCCTCCGTTGTCGAGAAGCCACCTCGACACTAAACAAGATGGAGATGTATCACGTGTCCGTGCAAAACATCGCTCCAATCTCTACTACAGTCATCCTTCGGCTGTACGTAGAAATTGGTTTCACTGAATGGTATCATATAAAAGGTTCCATCGACTGTCCGTTCCGCCCGATAAAATTCCTCTTATAAGTACCTGGGCCCAAACTTCCCAAGGGCGTCCCCAAGGGTAAACGGAAATATAACAAAACAGATATGGCTCACAACTTGTCAACAAAGCAATAACTTATTTTTACAGCCGAGATACATAGAAATATAATTAAAATATGATATCCCAAAGGTGTCAAAAATCATTTCGGGACGGCCACAACTGGCAATATTAGAGAATGCAATATTTATGAAAATAACTTGTCTTATATGTATGGAAAACATTTTCCGAAAGATTTGATAGCATAAATTCAATAAGGTAGGCTATACGAATAATATTTATATCATATAGTTCAAAGCCCCAGAAAGGAATTGACAAAGCACTCACCTTAAGAGTTTATCAAGTTTATAGATTTGTTTCGGCTAGATCAACTTGACTTCCTCCTAAAATTTACATTAATAGCTATAATTAGGATACTACTTAGTAATCTTTATTTAAAGAATAACCTAACTACTTGTATTCTTGAACTAACACAATAGTCATATAATCATAATTTAGAAATTAAGACGCTAACTTATACCTAGTATCCACTTTAAGAAAATATTGTACATTTTCACATAATCTGACATATAAACATAAGGAACATATTCTCATATTTTAAATTATAAAAACATATTAAAACCATATTTTGGAATAATAACTAAGCATGCTTTATTCCTAATTTTATGAACATAGAGCATAATTACAACTAAAAAAACATGCTTTCTAGCACGTATTCAAAAGAATAGCATTCAATAAAATAGCATGTAACATAAGACTTATGATGCGGATCAAGGGAGCTCCAATGGTGTCAAGGCCGAAGCAAGAGGCAACAAGAAGGATCCATTGGCTCTTCCTAGTGGGCCAATCACAAGGGCACGGGCTAAGGTTTTTGGGATAACCATGAACTCATATGTACAAGACCAAGTTACACTTGAGTTGCAAGAGCATGAATTCACTAAGTGTGCAATTTGGCTTGAAGGCACACCTAAGCTACTCCATATGCTTGAGGCGTGTTCTATGGATGAAGGGGCTATTTAATTGGGCTTAAGATTATTTGGGATTTAATTATTTGTAATAGCTTGTGTTTGGATTTTTTAAACACATGACTTAATAGGCTTTGATAAGTCCTTGTAAGGTTGGCGCATTGGGCTTCACTTAAAGCCTATTCCTTATAGGATTTGGACTAATGGGTTTAGTTTAGGGTTTAGCTTTGTCTAAGGTATAAATACCTTCTTTAAACCTTTGGAAATCAAATTTCTTTCATTGAATAAGACTTAAAAACGTGATTCTCATGTTCTTCATGAACACATGTGTATGAACCTTAGCATAGGAATTGTGAGCTCTACAATCTCTATTGCAATAGGAATCTGATTTATGCTTCAAGAGTACTTGTAAATGTTGATCTTTTCTTGATTAAATCCTTTTAAATCTTCTTCTTGAGTACAAGGGGGTTGTGGATATAAAGGGTAGAATCTATCTTGTTCTTTGCTTTATGCCGAATCGCCATAATCTTCTCATGAGTACATGTTTTTGATTAGGGTTGTCGTATTATTTGGTATCAGAGCTTTGGCTAGATAAATTCTCATTTATCTTAGATCATAGGTTTGAGTTTTCTGAATTCCTTGAATCCTTTGGTGCGTGGTGCCATTTTTTTTTTTGATTGTTATTGTTGCTGAATTTGCATGATTGTGTTATCTTGAATTTTTTTCTTGCTTGATTCTTGAACCTAAACATCATTCTTGATCCGAATTTGTCTTGATTTCCAAGAAACGCTTTCTTGAACCCAAGATTGAGGGTCTTGATTATTTGTCTTGTTCCATTGGATTGTTCACCATTGAAACTATCAATTGAGATTCTGAACCTATAAAAAAAAAAAAAGAAAGAAAGAAAAAAAACAAAAAAAAAGGAAAAACAAAAAAGAAAAAAAAAGAAAGAAAAAAAAAAGGAAATTCGAAATTGATCTTGATTGAGTGGTGAAATTCTGAAATGTTGCATTAGTGTTGTTCTTGAAGTAAAATTCCGCCCTTGATTTAATTCCTTGGAAAAAAACTCCACTTTCCAAGCCTTATTTGTTGGAATTGAATGTGACTACAACTAATTCCTTGAGAAACTCCACGCATGTGCACAAATCTGATTGCATGTGAACAAGGACCACACCAAATTCTCTAGACATTTTCTTGCAATAAAATTTGTGTCTTTCCTTGTAAAGGGGCTTTTTTTCATTTAATCTCTTAGTTTTCACTTCTTGGCAGCCCTATTACACTCTCACACACACTTGTGCTTGTTTGGTACTTAACAAATCAATTAAATTGACAATATTGGTGATTCGGCTACCATTGACTTCCTTATTGAAAATTCTGAATTTTTGGTATTCTTGTTTGCTTCTTTTGCTGGGGTAGAAATAACTTAGGTTCTTATTTAGTTCGCTTTGTCTCTTTTTTGACCAGAATTGTCTCTTTTTGATTCTAGTTATTTAATTTCTTGTTTTGAGCTACCTTTTTGCCTCTTTGACATTACTAGAGTGTTAATTGCTTGTGTGTACACTCTAGATTGATATTATGAAGTGGTGCGTTGCCTTGTTCTTGCACTACCATTCCGTTTGTTTTAAGTCTTCTTCTAGCTTTTGTTTTTGCTTAATTTTCCTTGTTAGGTTATATCCTTGTCTTCCAAACTCTTCTTGTTTTCTTGTGGCATTTGTTGGATTCTGAATTGCAATTGAGAAGAGTGGAGGAATGGTAAAAGGCTGGAGTGAAACCCTACACCTTTGGGAGAGAAAAGCCCACATTTTAAAGAGGGAAACACGTGAGGGAGTGAGTGACTAACAATCTGCCTATAGCGTTCTTTCTTTTGATTTGCAGCAATGTCTAGCTCATCTAAAGAAGAAAATGAAGGGACTTTCAAGGTTGATGACCCTCAAATGCAATTCACTCTAGAAGCATTTAACGGGCAGTTTCTTCATCTGAACAAAACTCTCGAGGCCATGAATGACAAGTTGGAGAGACATGACCAAGAGTTGAAGGGAAGGAGTTCTCAATCTCATCAAGCAACTACAACAAAGGGAGGGCATACATCATTTGCTCATACCCATCGAAATTTGCCAGATGAGTTTGATGAAGAAGATGAGAGGCCTGATGCGACTCATAATTGGAGGGGACGTAGATTTGAGCGTGGGAGAGGTGGGGGAAGGTTTGGAGGCCGAAGTACTAGATATCCAGCCTATAAAGAAGAGGAGGATGAAGTGGCAGTTGACAAGGTAGATGGGAATTTGGGCAACATCAAGCTCAAGATTCCACCTTTCAAAGGCCGAAACAATACAGAAGAATACTTGGAGTGGGAAAGAATGGTTGAGATGATCTTTGAGTGCAATAGATATTCAGAAGAGAAGAAGGTGAAGATTGCATCATTTGCGTTCACTGATTATGCTTTGTTTTGGTGGGACCAACTCAACTTGAGTAGAAGAAAGGTGGGGAGATGCCCCATTAGCAATTGGGACGACATGAAGGAGGCAATGAGAAAGTGTTTTGTACCTTCCCACTATTTTAGAGAGCTACATCAGAAATTGCACAGGCTTGTGCAAGGGGCTAACTCAGTTGAAGACTACCACAAAGACATGGAGATGTGCATGGTTAAAGCTAACATTATAGAAGATGAGGAAGTAAACATGGCTCGATTTTTGAGTGGTTTGAACAAGGAAATAGCTGATGTGATTGAGCTCTACAGGTATGATTCTATGGAAGACATGCTTAACATAGCCCTGAAGATAGAGAAGCAGAAGAAGACCAAGAGCTCCAACAAGTTTGCAAGCAAAACCAGCAACTCTTGTGGTTCTAAATGGCCTACAAATGAGGAGAAAAAGGGGTTTCAAAACCCTAAACCAAAAGGGGCAGATTTGGGCCTCAAGGCTAAAGACTCCAATTCAAGCTCCAATTCTAGGGGTTCTAGCTCAACTACTCCTAGTAGGGACATCAAGTGCTTCAAGTGCTTGGGCAAGGGTCATATCGCCTCTTAATGTCCCAATAAGAGAGTCATAGTGGTTCGAAAATGTTATGTATATTCAGAATCTGAAGGCGAGGAAGAGATGCCCTACTTAAAATATTGTGGTGATAGTGAGGGTGAAGAAGAGGAGCAAGAAGTTGTGGTAGCACCTGAGGTTGGATTTTCTTTGGTTGCCAGGCGAGTATTGAGTATGTAGTTGCAAGAGGAAAGCTTAGAACAGAGGGAAAATATTTTTCACACGAGGTGCTTGGTGGGAGGCAAGGTTTGTGCACTTATAATTGACAGTGCAAGTTGTACAAATGTGGCAAGCCTTAGTATGGTGAGTAAATTAGGATTAAAGTGTGAGAAACACCTTAGACCATACAAGCTTCAATGGTTTAATGACATGGGCAGTGCTAGGGTGAACAAGCAAGTTGTAGTTTCTTTCTCAATTGGACCATATAAGGATGAGGTGACTTGTGATGTAGTTCCAATGCAAGCTGGCCACATTTTGCTTGGTAGGCCATGGCAGTTTGATAGGAAAGTGCACCATGATGGTTACCTGAACCGATTCTCATTCTCCTATGAAGGAAGGCGTGTAACTCTTACACCATTATCACCTAGTGAGGTCTATTTAGATCAAAAGAAGCTTATGGAGAGAGAGGGGCAGAATTTGGGAAGTGAGGAGAAAGAGAAAGAAAGTGAAAAAAAAGAGGGAAAAGAGGCCAAACAAAAGAGTAAGCAAGTAAATGGCCCAGTGGTGAGAGAACAGAAGAGCAAGGGAAGAAATAAACAAACACTTTTTGTGAGAGAAAGAGAGATCAGGAGTGCAATTAGTGAGGGTAAACCAATCTTGATGATTCGGTTTAAAGAGTCTTATTTTTCTTTGACTGACTTTGACACTTCTATTCTCCCTTCTAGTTTTGTTTCTTTATTGCAGGAGTTTTTTGATGTTTTTCCAGAAGAGATGCCAAGTGGTCTACCAGCATCGAGGGGAATAGAGCATCAGATAGACTTTCTTCCTGGAGCCACAATTCCAAACCGTCCAGCATATAGGAACAACCCTATGGAGACTAAGGAGTTGCAAAGACAAGTTGATGAGCTGATGGAGAAGGGATTTGTGAAGGAGAATATGAGCCCATGTGCAGTTCCAGTTCTTTTGGTACCTAAGAAGGATGGGACATGGAGGATGTGTGCTGATTGTAGAGTAGTCAACAAAATCACTGTAAAGTGTCGACATCCCATTCCTAGGTTAGATGACATGTTAGATGAACTACATGGTGCTAAATATTTCTCTAAAATTGATCTAATGAGTGGGTATCATCAAATTAGAATGAAACCTGGAGATGAATGGAAAACTGCATTTAAAACTAAGTATGGCTTGTATGAATGGATGGTTATGCCTTTTGGGCTAACTAATGCACCTAGCACATTTATGGGGTTAATGAACCATGTTTTACGTGCCTACTTAGGGAAATTTGTAGTTGTGTATTTTGATGATGCCCTTATTTACAGCAAGTCTATTAATGACCACATTGAGCATGTTAGGCTAGTTTTACAAGTTTTGAGACAAGAACAAATGTATGCTAAGCTTAAAAAGTGCACATTTTGCATAGATAGACTTATATTTCTTGGTTTTATTGTGAGTTCGCAGGGTATTTGTCACGACCCGGAAAAATACCCTTCATATTTTATTAAAATATGTTGGACTGAAACGCGCAGCGGTAATATTTTCATAGTTGTATAAATAATTATTTTCACATAAAATTTGTACAAAATACAAAAGTTACAATTTTCAAAAGAAATACAAAAGTAACTTTATTGCGTAAATGGCTTCGAAACGCTTCCGCTGCGCCACTCTGATCTGCTATCTCATTTCTGTCTAAAAAGTATTGGAAAAGATGAGTCAACGCGACGGTTGAGTAGAAATATCATTCAACCCCATAAGGTGCGTGTGTGTTTTAATAGGTGCACGTAGACACATAATTTCACATAATACTATAATGAAAATGAAAGCATTAAATATCTAAGACTTATAAGATACTTAAATTCTTATCTTACTCATGAAGTTAAATAATACTCCTACCTTTCAAAGGGGTACCTTCTTCTTTATAAGTACAAAATGTAGAGTGTATATATAGATATATAGAAAGGCTAATATGTATAAATATGGGTTTAGAAGAGGGGTAACTATATATATATGTATATAGAAAGGTATACTAATGATATTGTGTGATATATACATTGAAAGTGCAAGATTTTGTGGGTGTGGGTCTTATAGGCGGGATTATTGTGTGTGTGGGAGAAGAATGAAGACAATGGCCCCTTTATATAGAGTTTAGGGTAAGAAATAGGATTTTTATAATATAAGGTCAATTTATAATAAATGCATAGAAGATAGGATAAGATATGATAAGATAAGATAAGATTATGATAAGATTTGTATAGGATAAGATAAGATAAGATAAGATAAGATAGGATAAGATAAGATAGGATAGGATAAGATAGGATAAGATAAGATTATGATAAGATTTGGATAGGATAAGATAAGATAAAATAAGATAAGATAGGATAGGATAAGATAAGATAGGATAGGAATGACATTTGGATAAAGATGACATTTTGAATAGGGATAAGATTTTGGATAAGGATGACATTTTCATAACTTGGTTTTTATATAAAAATATCCAATCCTATTATATTTATATATATATGTAATTCGAAATTTGCATATATATAAGTATATATATTTTTGAAAATTTTGTATTTTATGATCAATAAATGAATAGGAAAGAAAATAATTTCAATTGTTATAAGTATGCAAACATATGCATGTATCACAAAGTGCTTATTACAAGAAAGATTTCACCTAATATAATGATCATATGAAACATGAAATCATATAAAATTGATTTTAAAATACTAGGAAGTACCGGGGCGTTACAGTATTGAAGTGGATGATGAAAAGGTCAAGGCCATAAAGGAATGGCCCACGCCTAGAACTATATCTGAGGTAAGAAGCTTTCATGGTTTAGCTGGGTTCTACAGGTGGTTTGTGAAGGACTTTTCTACCATAGCTACGCCTCTCACAGAGATAGTGAAGAAAGAAGTTGGGTTCAAGTGGAGAGAAGCACAACAGAAAGCGTTTGATACTTTAAAGAATAAATTGTGTTCGGCTCCTATTCTTGTTTTGCCTAACTTTGATAAAACTTTTGAGATTGAATGTGATGCTTCTGGTGTAGGTATTGGGGCTGTTTTGATGCAAGAGAAGAAATCAGTAGCATACTTTAGTGAAAAGTTGAATGGAGCTCAACTCAACTACTCTACATATGACAAAGAGTTTTATGCCCTCGTTATAGCCTTGGACGTGTGGCAGCACTATTTGATGCCCAAGGAATTTGTAATTCACACGGGTCATGAATCATTGAAGCATTTAAAAGGGCAAGGTAAGCTTAACAAGAGACATGGTAAGTGGGTTGAATTTATAGAGCAGTTTCCGTATGTGATTCAATATAAGCACGGGAAAGAGAATGTCGTGGCAGATGCACTATCCCGAAGGTATGCCTTGATCTCTACTCTTAGTTCTAAGTTGTTAGGTTTTGAGCATATCAAAGAATTATATGTGAATGATTCTGATTGTGGGAATGTTTATGTTGCTTGTGAACATGGAGCATTTGATAAGTTTTATAGACATGATGGCTTTTTGTTTAGGGGAAATAAACTTTGTCAACCTAAATGTTCTATGCGTAACTTGCTAGCGTTGGAATCACATTGTGGGGGTCTAATGGGGCATTTTGGTGTGCATAAGACTTATGACATGTTGAATGAACATTTTTATTGGCCACATATGAGAAAAGATGTTGAGAAAGTTTGCTCTTCATGTATTGCATGTAAACAGGCCAAGTCTAAGTCTATGCCACATGGTCTTTATATGCCTAGTTCACCTTGGACTGATATTTCCATGGATTTTGTGCTGGGATTGCCTAGGACTATGCGTGGGAGAGATTCTATATATGTTGTTGTTGATAGGTATGGCAAGATGGCACACTTTATTGCATGCCATAAGACTGACGATGCAACTAACATAGCTGATTTGTTGTTTAGAGAGTTGGTGCATTTACATGGGGTGCCACGCACCATTATTTCCGATAGGGATACTAAGTTCCTTTTCACATTTTTGGCATGTTTTGTGTGGTAAATTGGGAACTAAATTGCTTTATTCTACTACTTTCCATCCACAAACAGATGGACAAACTAAGGTTGTGAATAGGACTTTGGGAACCTTATTGCGTGCCATTGTTGGTAAGAATTTAAAAACTTGGAAAAATTGTTTGCCATTTATTGAATTTGCATATAATAGGAGCATTCATTCTTCTACTGGGTTTTCACCTTTTGAGATTGTATATGGCTTTAACCCTTTAACTGTGCTGGATTTATGTCCTTTGCCTGTAACCAAGCTTGTGAATTTAGATGGACAAAAGAAGGCAGATTTGGTGAAGTCATTACATGAGAAAGCACGCACCAACATTGAGAAGAAGAACCATCTTTATGCTGACAAGGCTAATAAAGGAAGGAGGCGGATTGTCTTTGCACCGGGTGATTGGGTTTGGGTTCACTTTAGGAAGAAGAGATTCCCAAACCAAAGAAAAAGCAAGTTGGATGCACGTGGTGATGGCCCATTCCAAGTTTTGGAGCGCATTAATGACAATGCCTACAAGATTGATATTCCAGGTGAGTATGGTATTTCTACAACATTTGATGTTTATGATCTTTCTCCTTTTGATTTGGATTCAGATTTGAGGACAAATCTTTTTGAGGAAGGAGGGAATGATGTGGATCAAGTGAACTACAATGGTGTCAAGGCCGAAGTAAGAGGCAACAAGAAGGATCCATTGGCTCTTCCTAGTGGGCCAATCACAAGGGCACGGGCTAAGGTTTTTGGGACAGCCATGAACTCATATGTACAAGACCAAGTTACACTTGAGTTACAAGAGCATGAATTCACTAAGTGTGCAATTTGGCTTGAAGGCACACCTAAGCTACTCCATATGCTTGAGGCGTGTTGTATGGATGAGGGGGCTGTTTAATTGGGCTTAAGATTATTTGGGATTTAATTATTTGTAATAACTTTTGTTTGGATTTTTAAACACATGACTTAATAGGCTTTAATAAGTCCTTGTAAGGTTGGCGCATTGGGCTTCACTTAAAGCCTATTCCTTATAGGATTTGGACTAATGGGTTTAGTTTAGGGTTTGGCTTTGTCTAAGGTATAAATACCTTCTTTAAACCTTTGGGAATCAGATTTCTTTCATTGAATAAGACTAAAAAAATGTGATTCTCATGTTCTTCATGAACACATGTGTATGAACCCTAGCATAGGAATTGTGAGCTTTACAATCTCCATTGCAACAAGAATCTGATTTATGCTTCAAGAGTACTTGTAAGTGTTGATCTTTTCTTGATTAAATCCTTTTAAATCTTCTTCTTGAGTACAAGGGGGTTGTGGATTTAAAGGGTAGAATCTATCTTGTTCTTTGCTTTATGCCGAATCGTCATAATCTTCTCATGAGTACATGTTTTTTATTTGGGTCGTCGTATTAACTTATGTCTAAGTTAATCATGAAATATCAACTTATGAAAATCACTTCAAAAATAATCAATCTACTAAACCAAGAGAATTGAAGCATGCTTGGCAAGAACTTTTACTCATGAGCATTGAAGCATGCTTTTAGCAAGAACTTTTACTCAAGAGCATTGAAGCATGCCTAAGCAAGAACTTTTACTCAAGGTAAACATAAATAACACTCTTATTTATGGGTTTAAGCAAGGTTTCTACCTTCAAGAGTATGTGAGGGATATAAGGGAGTATATGGAAGGTTAATAGGTATATATGTATAAGAAAAAAAGGTTTTATTGATGTATATATAGGTGGGGAAGATATGATATAAATAGAGAGTGTTTTGTGTGTTGAGAGTGGAGTGAGTGTGGGTGGGTATTTTTAGGCGGGATTTTGTGTGTGTGTGTGTGTGTGTGTGGGTGTGTGGGAGAATGAAGACAATGACCCCTTTTTTATAGAGTTTAGGGCAAGAAATAATATTTTTATAATATAAGGTCAATGCATAGAAGATAGGATAAGATATGATAAGACAAGATAAGATAGGATAGGATAAGATAAGATAAGATAAGACAAGATAGGATAAGATAAGATAAGATAAGACAAGATAGGATAAGATAAGATAAGATAGGATAAGATAAGATAAGATAATATAGGATAAGATAAGATATTTTAATAAAATATGAACAAAAAATCAAATAAAATCTGATATTTATTGGCCTAAAATTATAAAATCTGAAATCATATCTTTATTTTATTAAAATTTCGAATTTGTACTTATTGATGTTTGTAAAAATCAAAAACTAGGGTTTTAGGGCATAAAGTTAGGGTCTTAAGGCCTAAAATTCGAAAATTCATAAATAATTTAGAAAAATTCCAAAATGATGCAATTTGATCTTTATAAATCTGAAATTATATGTATATTTCCCAGAAATTAAAAATATTTTAGTTATATTTTTGAAAATTGCAATTTAGGACATAAGATTTTGAAAATTGTGTTAGAATGTCAAATTCGTTTAAAATTTGAAAAACCATGTAATTATCACGTCACATAATTCACATATAAAAGAAGGATCGTACAAAACATGAAATATTAGTAAGCATGCGTGTATATTATAAGAACCGGTTTATATCATTGTCAGACCAAAAATGGGATGTCACAACTCTCCCTACCCCCCCCCCCCTGAAAGAATCTGGTCCCCAGATTATTACCTGATTGAATAGCTCCGAATAATATTTACCTATTTTCTCTTCGGGTTCCCAAGTTGCCACTTCGACTTGATGGTTTTGCCATAGTACCTTGACAAGTGGAATGTTTCGATTTCTTAACTCTTTGAACTTTCGATCTAAAATGCAAATAGGTTTTTCTGTATAGGTAAGGTTTGGTTCAAGGGGTAAGTTTTCAAGTGGAAGGATATGGGTTTCATTAGGGTAGTATTTTCGGAGCTGAGATACGTGAAATACATTGTGGATTCCTGTTAGGCTAGGTGGTAAGTCTAGTCGATATGCGACTTCTCCTATTCGCTCTATGATGTCAAATGGTCCAACATACCTGGGATTCAATTTTCCTCCTTTACCAATCCTTGTAAATCCCTTCCTTGGAGAGAGTTTAAGGAATACTCGATCCCCGACTTCAAACTCCAGTTTTCTTCGTCGTTTGTCCGCATAACTCTTTTGTCGATCCTGGGCAGCCTTCATCTTTTGTTTGATAATTTGCACTTTGTCAATTGTATCTTGGATGAGTTCAGGTTGTACTGCTCTATGTATTCCATCCCTTGTCCATCTCCATTCATCCAAGTCCCAACATAACGGTGATCGACACTTTCTTCCATACAAAGCTTCATATGGTGCCATCTGTATTGAAGCTTGATAACTATTGTTATAAGCAAATTCAATCAAGGGCAATTGCTTATTCCAGCTGTCACAAAATTCCAATACGCACATTCTCAACATGTCCTCCAAATAGGCTATCAATCTTTCTGTCTGCCCATCCGTTTGTGGATGCGAAGCTGTGCTGAATTGCAATTTAGTGCCCATATGCTTTTGCATGCTTTGCCATAATCCAGATGTGAACTTAGGATCCCTGTCTGAGATGAAACATGTAGGAATGCCGTGGAGTCTTGTGATCTCACAGTGGTAAAGTTCTGCTAAAGTTTCTACTCGATCAGTCGTTTTAATAGGCAGAAAATGTGCTGACTTGGTTAACCTATCCACGATTACCCATATGCTATCATATCCAGCTCTTACCTTAGGTAATCCTACTAGAAAATCCATAGTAACTTTTGGTGTTCTCCTTTGATCTTTTGACACGTCAAACATCTTCTTACGAAATCTGAGATATCTCTTTTCATACCATTCCACCAATAATATTGTTTAAGATCTCGATACATTTTTGTTCCTCCTGGATGAATGGTATATGGTGTCTTATGAGCTTCTTCTAAAATCTCTGTGGCACCCCTCCCGCTAGGATCTTCCTATACGGTTGGAGGCCACCGACGATCGCATTGAGCACAAATTTTGGAATTCATACCCAATACGAACGCCTAACTTAACAATACGCAGTGGAGGTAGAGTAAAATATGCAATATGGATAATATATATAACTATATTTAGTACAACCAAGTAGCGCAACATCAAAATAGCCAACTAGTGGCATCAAGTAGCAAATTACAGATTATAAAGCAAGACAAAGCAAAATGAAGTTTTAATATACAACTGGAGGAGCGGCTACCATCCTATGTACTCCCATTATTCTGATTCTGAGGCAATGAACAGAAAGAAACGAGGGGTTAAGTCCAAATGACTTAGTGAGGCCACATTTAGATAGATATATAATTGATTGAAAATGAGACTCAAAACAGTTAAATCATAATAAAGTGCACGTAGTGTGAAATGTAACTTGATAATAATAACTGAACTGAGTAATACGGACAGTGAGCCCAAGACGGAGTCTCCAACCTT
This sequence comes from Petrea volubilis, assembly GCA_026212405.1. Classification (NCBI taxonomy): domain Eukaryota; kingdom Viridiplantae; phylum Streptophyta; class Magnoliopsida; order Lamiales; family Verbenaceae; genus Petrea; species Petrea volubilis. The sequence goes on along the minus strand of CM047871.1, from coordinate 13,016,390 downwards.
ATGACTACCCAAAACAGATAAATCATAATAGAAACCCTTATGCCTCCCTTGTCGAGAAGCCACCTCGACATTAAACGAGACGGAGATGTATCACGCGTCCGTGCAATACATCGCTCCAATCCCTACTACAGTCATCCCGGCTGTACGTAGAAATTGGTTTCACGGAATGGTATCATATAAAAGGTTCCATCGACGGTCCGTTCCGCCCGATAAAATTCCTCTTATAAGTACCTGGGCCCAAACTTCCCAAGGGCGTCCCCAAGGGTAAACGGAAATATAACGAAACAGATATGGCTCACAACTTGTCAACAAAGCAATAACTTATTTTTACACCTGGGATACATAGAAATATAATTAAAATATGATATCCCAAAGGTGTCAAAAATCATTTCGGGACAGATACAACTGGCAATATCAGAGAATGCAATATTTTTGAAAATAACTTGTCTTATATGTATGGAAAACATTTTTCGAAAGATTTGATCGCATAAATTCAATAAGGTAGGCTATACGAATAATATTTATATCATATAGTTCAAAGCCCCAAAAAGGAATTGACAAAGCACTCACCTTAGGAGTTTATCAAGTTTATAGATTTGTTTCGGCTAGATCAACTTGACTTCCTCCTTCAAGAGTACGTGAGGGAAATAAGGGAGTATGTGGAAGGTTATTAGGTATATATGGATTAAAATAGAAGGGCTTGTGTGTACATATATGTGGGTGGAAGATAGGTTATAAATAGGAAGTGTTTTGGGTGTTGAGAGTAGAGTAAGTGAGGGGGTGTGTTTTTAGGCGGGATTTGTGTGTTTGTGGAAGAAAATAGAGAGAGTATAGTGTGTGTATGTGTGAGGACGTTTTTTGGGGTGGAGAAGTATGTGGGAGGTCCTATTTATAGTGGAGAATGAGGGTAGAAGGCAAGACTTGGGGACCAAGGTTTAATAAATGCAAATCTTTCCATTTAATGCAAATCTCCCAACTAGGCATAGAATTAAATGCCAAATTAAATGAAATCTTCCACCTCCCTCCTCTATTCTAGCCTTGGTGTAACCCTAATCCATGAGTCATGAATCTAGATGAATGGAAGACCACACAAATGCACAATTTCTAGAAGAAATTCATCTTATATTAGTGTAGGATATTTTAATAAAATATTAACACAAAATCAAATAAAATCAAATAAAATCTAATAAAATCTGATTTTGATTGTCCTCATCTTATAAAATCTGAAATCATATCTTTATTTTATTAAAAATTCGAATTTGTATTTATTTATTTTGTAAAAACTGAAAATTAGGGTTTTAGGGCATAAATTAGGGTTTTTTGGGCATAAAATCCGAAAATTCATAATTAATTTAGAAAAATTCCAAAATTATGAAATTTAATGTTTATAAATCTGAAATTATATGTATATTTTCCAGAAATTAAAAATGTTTTAGTTATATTTTCGAAAATTGCAATTTAGGACATAAGATTTCGAAAATTGTGTTAGAATATCAAATTCGTTTAAAATTTGGAAAATCATGTAATTATCACCTCACATAATTCATATATAAAAGAAGGATCATACAAAACATGAAATATTAGTAAGCATGCGTGTATATTATAAGAACCGGTTTATATAGTTTTTAGACCAAAAATCGGGATGTCACAACTCTCCCCCCCTTAAAAGAATCTGGTCCCCAGATTCTTACCTGATTGAATAGCTCCGGATAATATTTACGTATTTTCTCTTCAGGTTCCCAAGTTGCCTCTTCGACTTGATGGTTTTGCCATAGTACCTTGACGAGTGGAATTTTCCGATTTCTTAACTCTTGGAACTTTCGATCTAAAATGCGAATAGGTTTTTCTGTATAGGTAAGGTTAGGTTCAAGGGGTATGTTTTCAGGTGGAAGGATATGGGTTTCATCAGGGTAGTATTTTCGGAGCTGAGATACGTGAAATACGTTATGGATTCCTGTTAGGCTAGGTGGTAAGTCTAGTCGATATGCGACTTCTCCTATTCGCTCTATGATCTCAAATGGTCCAACATACCTGGGATTCAATTTTCCTCCTTTACCAATCCTTGTAAATCCCTTCCTTGGAGAGACTTTAAGGAATACTCGATCCCCGACTTCAAACTCCAGTTTTCTTCGTCGCTTGTCTGCATAACTCTTTTGTTGATCTTGGGCAGCCTTCATCTTTTGTTTGATAATTTGCACTTTGTCAATTGCATCTTGGATGAGTTCAGGTCGTACTGCTCTATGTATTCCATCCTTTGTCCATCTCCATTAATCTAAATTCCAATATAGCGGTGATCGACACTTTCTTCCATACAAAGCTTCATATGGTGCCATCTGTATTGAAGCTTGATAGCTATTGTTATAAGCAAATTCAATCAAGGGCAAGTGCTTATTCCAGCTATCACCAAATTCCAATACGCACATTCTCAACATGTCCTCCAAATAGGCTATCAATCTTTCTGTCTGCCCATCTGTTTGTGGATGTGAAGCTGTACTGAATTGCAATTTAGTGCCCATATGCCTTTGTATGCTTTGCCATAATCTAGATGTGAACTTAGGATCCCTGTCTGAGATGATACATGTAGGAATGCCGTGGAGTCTCGTGATCTCACGGTGGTAAAGTTCTGCTAAAGTTTCCACTCGATCAGTTGTTTTAACAGGCAGAAAATGTGCTGACTTGGTTAACCTATCCACGATTACCCATATGCTATCATATCCACCTCTTACCTTAGGTAATCCTACTAGAAAATCCATAGTAACTTGATCCCATTTCCATGTTGGAATCGGTAATGGTTGTAACATTCCTCCCGGCTTTTGGTGTTCTCCTTTGATCTTTTGACACGTCAAACATCTTCTTACAAAGTCTGAGATGTCTCTCTTCATACCATTCCACCAATAATACTGTTTAAGATCTCGATACATTTTTGTTCCTCCTGGATGAACGGTATATGGTGTCTTATGAGCTTCTTCTAAAATCTGTTTCTTCATTTCTTCAGTTATACATATTCTGCCCTTGTAACGTAAAATCCCCATATCATCAATCCCATATTTCTCATTTGTACTTTCCCCTACCTGGGCAATTTGCTTCTGACTCCACTTATCCTTTGCTTGCTTTTCCCGAATCTTGGTGACTAGTTCTGATTGAACAGTTAGATCTGCTATTTGAGCATGAGTCTTTATGATAAAGTTACTTTTAGAGACCCCAATTCCACTGCTTAATCGTGCTAATCCGGCTTTTCTACTAAGAGCATCGGCAACTAAGTTGGCTTTCCTGGGGTGATATTGGATCTTACAATCATAGTCCTCCAAGAATTCCAGCCATCTTCTTTGTCTCATGTTGAGGTCCTTCTGAGTGGGTAAGTACTTTAAGCTTTTGTGATCTGTATACACCTCAAAGGTTGTCCCATACAGATAATGTCTCCACTTGGCCAAAGCAAATATAATTGCTGCTAACTCCAAATCATGGGTCGGATAATTACACTCATGAGAACGAAGCTTTCTTGATGCGTAAGCAACCACTTTCCCATTTTGCATTAACACACATCCCAAACCTTCTCTAGATGCATCAGTGTAGACAGCAAAATTTTCATTTCCTTCAGGTAGTGTCAGCACTGGGGCAGTGGTTAAACGTCTTTTTAATTCTTGAAAACTAACTTCACACTTTTCATTCCATTGGCAAGGAGAATTCTTGCGAGTAAGTTGAGTTAAGGGCTCTGCAATTTTTGAAAAATTTTGTATGAACCGCCGATAGTAACCTGCTAAACCCAGAAAACTTCTTACTTCAGTTGGAGTCTTCGGGCGCTTCCAATTATTAACAGCTTCCACCTTGGAGGGATCGACTTCAATTCCGGTCTTGGAAATTATATGCCCTAAAAATGTAACTTTTTCTAACCAAAAGTCACACTTACTAAATTTCGCATATAATTTGTTTTCTCGTAACGTCTGTAGAACAATTCGCAAATGTTCCGCATGCAGTTCTGGAGTCCTTGAGTATACCAGGATGTCATCAATGAAAATAACCACAAATTGATCCAAATATGGTCGGAAGACCCGGTGCATCATATCCATAAAAGCTGCTGGTGCATTGGTCAATCCAAAAGGCATAACAACAAATTCAAAGTGCCCATATCGAGTATTAAATGATGTTTTAGGAATATCTTCCTCTTTAACTCTAAGCTGATAATATCCTTGTCTCAAATCCAATTTAGAATATACTTGTGATCCTTGTAGAAGGTCAAATAGTTCTTCTATGTGTGGGAGTGGATATTTATTCTTGATAGTCATCCGATTTAACTCCCGATAATCAATACACATTCGAAGTGACCCATCCTTCTTTTTAACAAATAGCACTGGCGCTCCCCATGGTGATGTACTTGGCCGAATATATCCGCTTTCTATTAATTCTTCAAGTTGCTTCTTCAACTCCTTCAATTCAGCTGGGGCCATTCGGTATGGTGTTTTTGAATAAGGTTCAGCTGCTGGTATGGTGTCGATCACAAATTCTATTTCTCTCTGAGGGGGTAATGAATTCAATTTTTCTGGAAACGCATCTTGGAATTCATTTACAACGGGAACTTCCTCTATCTTTATTTGGTCCTTCGGTTTGTTGAGCAAATAGGCAATGAATCCTAATGCTCCCTCCTTGATACACTCCTTTGCTTCAACGAAGGAGATAAGAGAAATGGTTTTGGATGAACTAATGGGGATTATTGGCCCAGGTGAGTTATCCTTTCCTAAAATAATCCTCTTAGCAAAACAATCTAGTTGGGCCTGATGTTGATACAACCAATCCATCCCAAGGATTATATCGTAGTTGTGAATAGGAAGCTCTATTAAGTCAGCGGGATATGTTTTTCCTTCAATTCTTATTGGACATCCTTTCAGAACCCGATCAGTAAGATAACTAGATCCTAAGGGGGTGCTGACTTCAAAGTTATAAGATAAAGATTCTAGCAATAACCCCAATCGATTCACAGATTCCACAGATATGAAAGAATGAGTAGCTCCAGGATCATATAGTATTTTCATAGAAGTGTTTAAAATTTGAGTTGTACCTTCCGCTACTGCAGTTGGATCGGGTCCTTCATCCGCCTCTAGAGCGTAAGCTCTAGCTTTTACTTTTGGCCTTCCGACAGGTGGAACTTGGGTCCTTCCTTCTTGAGTTGGGCCAAGGATATTAGGGTTTCGGGCTTTCGGGCACTCTTTAATCATGTGTTGATCACTACCGCATGCTACACATTTTCCATTCTTTTTCCAACAGTTTGCCTCTACGTGGCTAGGATGTCCACAGTAGTTGCATCCAATTCTTTCCCTGCCTCCAAGTTGGTTAACATTTTGATTTCCTTTAATGCGAGGGCGCTTATTGTTCCTTGTATTGGTTTGTCTGAGTTGTCCTCCACCCTCTGGACTAGATACCTTATTCTTGCTCACTTTGTTAGTTATTTGTTTGATTTCCCGAATTTCTGCCTCAACAACCATGGACTTACTGACAGCCTGTGTATATTCCTCAATGTCGGTCGCCATTAACGCCCATCGGACTTCAGGCCGCAAACCTTGGATGAATCGTTTGGTTTTTCTCCTTTCATCATTCATTATATGTGGCGCATACTGTACCAAACGAGCGAATTTGGCCTCATATTCTGCAACAGTAAGGATCCCTTGAATCAAATCCATAAATTTTTTTTCTCTTGCATCTCGAACTACTTGGGGTATAAATTTATCTAAAAACTCCTTTAGAAAATTTTCCCAAGTTACAGGTGTTTGATTGGCATTCCATCTTTGTTCCACGAGCTTCCACCAGTTGTGGGCTGCTCCTTCCATCAAGAATACGGTGAACTCCACTTGTTCCTTTTCATTACATCGCAAAACCTTAAAGATCTTGGTAATTGCCGCTACCCAGGATTCAGCCTTTTGATCGTTAGGCTCCCCATAGAATTTTGGTGGGTTGAAGCGCAGGAAGCGATCTAGCATCCTATCATCCGACTGGTGATTTTGATTTTGTTGGGTAATTTCTCTCCAAACTCCAACCATTTGGCTCAGAATATCATTATTATTTCCTTGGTTTGGAACATGATTTTCTTCTGGGTCCAACCTCGTCGTGGGTCCTTGATGACGGTTTCCTTGGGGTTGTGTTACAGTAGGGTGAGTTGGTTCTGGGGTCGATTGGGAGTGTAAGCGCGTACGTGTAGCTCCTTTTCGTGGCGCCATCAAAATTCTAAGTGTTACGGATTCAAATCTAGGGAATAATTATCAAAACATGATTATCACATAAAGTAATGCAGAAGACTTCACGACATCATGTATATAATATGGGATAGCATATTCGATAATCACAAACAGAGCACATATACACATAGTGATTTGGTCAAAACAAAGACTATATGTATGCATGCTTACCTATATATAACACATGGTTATAACCTAAACCAGGCTCTGATACCACCGCTGTGGCACCCCTCCCGCTAGGATCTTCCTATACGGTTGGAGGCCACCGACGATCGCATTGAGCACAAATTTTGGAATTCATACCCAATACGAACGCCTAACTTAACAATACGCAGTGGAGGTAGAGTAAAATATGCAATATGGATAATATATATAACTATATTTAGTACAACCAAGTAGCGCAACATCAAAATAGCCAACTAGTGGCATCAAGTAGCAAATTACAGATTATAAAGCAAGACAAAGCAAAATGAAGTTTTAATATACAACTGGAGGAGCGGCTACCATCCTATGTACTCCCATTATTCTGATTCTGAGGCAATGAACAGAAAGAAACGAGGGGTTAAGTCCAAATGACTTAGTGAGGCCACATTTAGATAGATATATAATTGATTGAAAATGAGACTCAAAACAGTTAAATCATAATAAAGTGCACGTAGTGTGAAATGTAACTTGATAATAATAACTGAACTGAGTAATACGGACAGTGAGCCCAAGACGGAGTCTCCAACCTTATGACTACCCAAAACAGATAAATCATAATAGAAACCCTTATGCCTCCCTTGTCGAGAAGCCACCTCGACATTAAACGAGACGGAGATGTATCACGCGTCCGTGCAATACATCGCTCCAATCCCTACTACAGTCATCCTCCGGCTGTACGTAGAAATTGGTTTCACGGAATGGTATCATATAAAAGGTTCCATCGACGGTCTGTTCCGCCCGATAAAATTCCTCTTATAAGTACCTGGGCCCAAACTTCCCAAGGGCGTCCCCAAGGGTAAACGGAAATATAACGAAACAGATATGGCTCACAACTTGTCAACAAAGCAATAACTTATTTTTACACCTGGGATACATAGAAATATAATTAAAATATGATATCCCAAAGGTGTCAAAAATCATTTCGGGACAGATACAACTGGCAATATCAGAGAATGCAATATTTTTGAAAATAACTTGTCTTATATGTATGGAAAACATTTTTCGAAAGATTTGATCGGATAAATTCAATAAGGTAGGCTATACGAATAATATTTATATCATATAGTTCAAAGCCCCAAAAAGGAATTGACAAAGCACTCACCTTAGGAGTTTATCAAGTTTATAGATTTGTTTCGGCTAGATCAACTTGACTTCCTCCTTCAAGAGTACGTGAGGGAAATAAGGGAGTATGTGGAAGGTTATTAGGTATATATGGATTAAAATAGAAGGGCTTGTGTGTACATATATGTGGGTGGAAGATAGGTTATAAATAGGAAGTGTTTTGGGTGTTGAGAGTAGAGTAAGTGAGGGGGTGTGTTTTTAGGCGGGATTTGTGTGTTTGTGGAAGAAAATAGAGAGAGTATAGTGTGTGTATGTGTGAGGACGTTTTTTGGGGTGGAGAAGTATGTGGGAGGTCCTATTTATAGTGGAGAATAAGGGTAGAAGGCAAGACTTGGGGACCAAGGTTTAATAAATGCAAATCTTTCCATTTAATGCAAATCTCCCAACTAGGCATAGAATTAAATGCCAAATTAAATGAAATCTTCCACCTCCCTCCTCTATTCTAGCCTTGGTGTAACCCTAATCCATGAGTCATGAATCTAGATGAATGGAAGACCACACAAATGCACAATTTCTAGAAGAAATTCATCTTATATTAGTGTAGGATATTTTAATAAAATATTAACACAAAATCAAATAAAATCAAATAAAATCTAATAAAATCTGATTTTGATTGTCCTCATCTTATAAAATCTGAAATTATATCTTTATTTTATTAAAAATTCGAATTTGTATTTATTTATTTTGTAAAAACTGAAAATTAGGGTTTTAGGGCATAAATTAGGGTTTTTGGGCATAAAATCCGAAAATTCATAATTAATTTAGAAAAATTCCAAAATTATGAAATTTAATGTTTATAAATCTGAAATTATATGTATATTTTCCAGAAATTAAAAATGTTTTAGTTATATTTTCGAAAATTGCAATTTAGGACATAAGATTTCGAAAATTGTGTTAGAATATCAAATTCGTTTAAAATTTGGAAAATCATGTAATTATCACCTCACATAATTCATATATAAAAGAAGGATCATACAAAACATGAAATATTAGTAAGCATGCGTGTATATTATAAGAACCGGTTTATATAGTTTTTAGACCAAAAATCGGGATGTCACAATCTCTTTCTTTATTTCTTCAGGTATACATATTCTGCCCTTGTAACGTAAAATCCCCATATCATCAATCCCATATTTCTCATTTTTACTTTCCCCTACCTGGGCAATTTGGTTCTGACTCCACTTATCCTTTGCTTGCTTTTCCCGGATCTTGGTGACTTGCTTTATGATAAAGTTATTTTTGGATACCCCAATTCCACTGCTTAATTGTGCTAATCCGGCTTTTCTACTAAGAGCATCGGCAACTGCGTTGGCTTTCCCGAGGTGATATTGGATCTTACAATCATAGTCCTCCAAGAATTCCAGCCATCTTCTTTGTCTCATGTTGAGGTCCTTCTGAGTGGGTAAGTACTTTAAGCTTTTGTGATCTGTATACACCTCAAAGGTTGTCCCATACAGATAATGTCTCCATTTGGCCAAAGCAAATATAATTGCTGCTAACTCCAAATCATGGGTCGGATAATTAAACTCATGAGAGCGAAGCTTCCGTGATGCGTAAGCAACCATTTTCCCATTTTGCATTAACACACACCCCAAACCTTCTCTAGATGCATCAGTGTAGACGGCAAAATTTTCATTTCCTTCAGGTAGTGTCAGCACTGGGGCGGTGGTTAAACATCTTTTTATTTCTTGAAAACTAGCTTCGCACTTTTCATTCCATTGGCAAGGAGTATTTTTGCGAGTCAGTTGAGTTAAGGGCTCTGCAATTTTTGAAAATTTTTGTATGAATAGCCGATAGTAGCCTACTAAACCCAGAAAACTTCTTACTTCAGTTGGAGTCTTTGGACGCTTCCAATTATTAATAGCTTCCACCTTGGAGGGTCGACTTCAATTCCAGTCTGGGAAATTATATGCCCTAAAAATGTAACTTTTTCTAACCAAAAGTCACACTTACTAAATTTCGCATATAATTTGTTTTCTTGTAACGTCTGTAGAACAATTCGCAAGTGTTCCGCATGCAGTTCTGGAGTCCTTGAGTATACCAGAATGTCATCAATGAAAATTACCACAAATTGATCCAAATATGGTCGGAAGACCCGGTGCATCATATCCATAAAAGCTGCTGGTGCATTGGTCAATCCAAAAGGCATAGCAACAAATTCAAAGTGCCCATATCGAGTATTAAATGATGTTTTAGGAATATCTTCCTCTTTAACTCTAAGTTGATAATATCCTTGTCTCAAATCCAATTTAGAATATACTTGTGATCCTTGTCGAAGGTCAAATAGTTCTTCTATGTATGGGAGTGGATATTTATTCTTGACAGTCATCCGATTTAACTCCTGGTAATCAATACACATCCGAAGTGACCCATCCTTCTTTTTAACAAATAGCACTGGCGCTCCCCAAGGTGATGTTATGACGACCCCAAAAACCCTTATTTATTATTATATTATTATTATTAGTATTATTGTTATTAGCATTAGTGGCTGCATACATGCATACATTATTAATTACAAAACGTATAAGGTTCTTTACAAACATAAGGGTACATCCAAAAAAAAGAGAGTATCGACTTGCTAGTTCTACTATCTCTACAAAGCAAAAAGCAACAAAAAACCACAAAATACAGGTATGCAGCGGAAATCCTACATCTTTCTTCCTAGTAAAATGCTTCAAAAGTTCCCTACTCTTCATCATCATAAAAGCTAGCTTCGGAAGCATCTAAAGCATTATATAACACGAAATCAACATACGTTGAGTAGAAACATTTCTTTATGCACATAAGGTGCTCGGGTGTCAAGTGCACATTAGTTACACATAGCACACATATAGTTTCACACTTTCTACCTTTTGTCACCTGACAGTGACCCTTATAACTACCCGGGCCGAAATAACAACCAGCACATTTCTCCCGCCAGCCTTATCCTCCAATGGTCGTATTCCGGGCATACGTCTAGTATTGTCCTACGACCCTCTCTCTTGAGTAGATCCCTCCGTCTACCCAAGGGGGGATTAGGAGATGGAAGGGGTATGAACTCTCCCAGCTACTCAATAGTATGTCCCGGTGGAACACCCCCAAGACCATTCCAGCAGATATGGGCCCATTCACAGAATTGCAATTTGTTCACACATGCACATAATCTTTCGAAGTTTATATTATAGTTTAGTAAAGTAAGCTCCACACTTATAAATGAAAGCTTTATATTTGCTTATTAAGCACATTTACTTAAAAATGTTAAATATGTAAATAACTAGTAGCAAAAATATGTAAATAGACAAAATATAAATATAAATATATAAATATAAAGATTAAAATATAACTAGTATAAATATAAAATATATATATTAAAATATAACTAGTATAAATATATAGATAGACAAAATATAAGATATATAAATATATGAATACTACATATATACCTATACGTACATATAACATAAAAATATATATATAACTACATATATACATATCCGTATAGCATAGACATATATATAGATCTATTATAATTAGGATTAAGTAGATAGGTTAACCTATAATGAATCCCTAAATATATTATATATTTATGTATATCTACGTACAACTTAACCATATAACTTAGATATAAAAATAATCATAAGTTTAAAATCCTTTATGTGTATAAAATAAGCATATCTTTATAACAAAATAAGCATAAATCCATAGTATTTAAAGTGATTAAATAGGCATAAATCTATAGTATAAAGTATAATAAAAGTTCTATTTATCAAATAATAGATATGTGGAGCTTTCTTTACCAAGACTTTCAAGAACAACATAGGATATTCCCTTAATAGCTCAAATAAAGTATCATGGTTTCATACTACTTCATATAAAGCATAAAACTCACATAATAGCTCAAATAAAGCATAAAAATTCCATATTATTGCAAAAAGGGCACAATAATCACATAGTTTTTCCAAGAAAGCATAGTAAGCACATAGTACTCCAAATAATCATATTAATCACATAATATCTTCAAGATCATGCTCACAAGTCTATCCATCCTTCAAATTCCTCCCAACAAGAGTTATAATATGAAAAATTAACCATAAAGGTTTAAAGTAACATGAAGATGGCAAAATAAATAAAATCCTCAACTTGGAGGTATGTTTGGCAAAAGCTCTCACTCTAGGCCATTCAAGCTTGGTCTTTTAAATTGCTTTGGCAAAAGAGTATGGAAGCTTGCCTATTCTTCACAAGAAAGAAGAAGAAAACCTCTACTTAAGGCATAAAGAATGTTCCTACCTTGTGTTCTTCCAAGTAGTGTATTGTTTTGAGAGAAAACGATAGTGTTTTGAGAGAAAATGAGAGAGTGTATGTGTGTGAGCAAGGGGGCACGGTTTTGGGGCTGAAAGGGCTGAAAAATGAAGATTTTGGGTGTGTAAGGTTTTGTGTATTGATCTTCCAATTATTAGAGGCAAAGATCTACATATTATAATCATCAAATTACATCCTCCATACATTTATACATGGTTGTATATACATACACCTCACTTTACTAACCACCATGTATATGTATGTGGGTATGTGTGTGTGTATACATGTAGCTATGTATATCACCACTAATATATATTTATATATGTATATGAGGCTAGGTTTCAAGAGTGTATTAGTATAGATATTTTGATAAAATATAGAATAAAATCAACTAAAATCAAACAAAAACCTATAAAATCTGAAAAATCTTATTTATTAAGTATTATTATTTTTTATTTCTCAGCAAAACCGAAATTTGGGGTTGGAGAAGTGAAAAGACCAAAATACCCCTTGTTTTGCCCTTTTTTCGAAAATCGCCCAAAAATAGAAATAAAATTCTAAAAATTCAAAAATTATTTTTTATAAGTCAAATAAAATCTAAAATATTTATTTATATTATTATTTTCATTTTTTGATAATAATTAAGCATTTTAAAAATTAGATTTCAAATTAAGAACTTAAAGACAATGTTTTTCGAAAACTACTAAAAATTCTTGGAAAACTAGGTAAAAGTTGAAAATAATCTATTAAATAATTTCTGGGAGTTCAGAAGGATTAAATGCATTAAATTTTAAGAATATTTGAAATTTATAATATTTTCTAAAAATTTGTGTAGTAAATGCTCATTTGTTCACAAATAAAAATCATATTTTTGAAGAATAATTTCTATAAAACAATAATTCACAAAATAGTTCTATATTAAAAAAATGATTCATAAAAATAATGGACACCCAATGTATAATATAAAATATTTAAATAATGGATTTTACCGGGTCGTTACAAATGTACTTGACCGAATATATCCGCTTTCTATCAATTCTTCAAGTTGATTCTTCAACTCCTTCAATTCAGCTGGGCCCATTCGGTATGGTGTTTTTGAATAAGGCTCGGCCGCTGGTATGGTGTCGATAACAAATTCTATTTCTCTCTGAGGGGGTAATGAATTCAATTTTTTTGGAAATACATCTTGGAATTCGTGTACAACGGGAACTTCCTCTATTTTATTTGGTCCTTCGGTTTGTTGAGCAAATAGGCGATGAATCCTAATGCTCCCTCCTTGATACACTTCTTTGCTTAATCGAAGGAGATAAGAGATATGGTTTTGTATGAACTAAGTTGGATTATTGGCCTAGGTGAGTTTTCTTTTCCCAAAATAATCCTCTTAGCAAAACAATCTAGTTGGGCCTGATGTCGATACAACCAATCCATCCCAACAATTATGTCGTAGTTTTGAATAGGAAGCTCTATTAAGTCAGCGGGATATGTTTTTCCTTCAATTCTTATCGGACATCCTTTTAGAACCCGATTAGTAAGATAAGTAGATCCTAAGGGGGTGCTAACTTCACAATTATAAGATAACGGTTCTAGTTATAGCCCCAATCGATTCACAGATTCCATAGATACAAAAGAATGAGTAGCTCCAGGATCATATAGTATTTTCACAGAAGTGTTTAAAATTTGAGTCGTAGCTTCCACTACTGCAGTTGGATCGGGCCCTTCATCTGCCTCTAGAGCGTAAGCTCTAGCTTTTACTCTTGGCCTCCCGGTAGGTGGGACTTGGGTCCTTCCTTCTTGAGTTGGACCAAGGATATTAGGGTTTCGGGCTTTCGGGCATTCTTTAATCATGTGTTGATCACTACCACATGCTACGCATTTCCATTCTTTTTCCAACAGTTTGCCTCTACGTGGCTAGGATGTCCACAGTAGTTGCATCCAATTCTTTCCCTGCCTCTAAGTTGGTTAACATTCTGATTTCCTTCGGTGCGGGGGTGCTTATTGTTCCTTGCATTGGTTTGTCTGAGTTGTCCTCCACCCCTGGGACTAGGTGCCTTATTCTTGCTTACCTTGATAGTTATTTGTTTGATTTTTCGAATTTCTGCCTCAACAACCATGGACTTACTGACAACCTGTGTGTATTCCTCAATGTCGGTAGCCATTAACGCCCATCGGACTTTAGGCCGCAAACCTTGGATGAATCGTTTGGTTTTTCGCCTTTCATCATTCATTAAATGTGGTGCATATTGTACAAAATGAGCGAATTTAGCCTCATATTCCGCAACAGTAAGGATCCCTTGAATCAAAATCCATAAATTCTTTTTTTATTGCATCCCGAACTACTTGGGGTATAAATTTATCAGAAAACTCCTTCAGAAAATTTGTCCAGGTTATAGGGGTTTGGTTGGCATTCCATCTTTGTTCCACGGGCTTCCACCAGTTGTGGGCTGCTCCTTCCATCAGGAATACGGTGAACTCCACTTGTTCCTTTTCATTACAGCGCAAAACCTTAAAGATCTTGGTAATTGCTGCTACCCAGGATTTAGCCTTTTGATCGTTCGGCTCCCCATAGAATTTTTTTGGGTTGAAGCGTAGGAAGCGATCTAACATCCTGTCATCCGACTGGTGATTTTGATTTTGTTGGCTAATTTCTCTCCAAACTCCAACCATTTGGCTCAGAATATCATTATTATTTCCTTGGTTTGGAACATGATTTTCTTCTGGGTCCAACCTTGTCGTGGGTCCTTGATGACGGTTTCGTTGGGGTTGTGTTACAGTAGGGTGAGTTGGTTCTGGGGTTGATTGGAAGCGTAAGCGGGTACGTGTAGCTCCTTTTCGTGGCGCCATCAAAATTCTAAGTGTTACGGATTCGAATCTAGGTAATAATTATCAAAACATGATTATCACATAAAGTTATGCACAAAACTTCACTACATCATGTATATAATATGGGATAGCATATTCGATAATGACAAACAGAGCACATATACACATAGTGATTTGGTCAGAAGAAAGACTAGATGTATGCATGCTTACTTATATATAACACACGGTTATAACCTAAACCTAGGCTCTGATACCACCGTTGTGGCACCCCTTCCGCTAGGATCTTCCTATACGGTTGGAGACCACCAATGATCAAACTGAGCACAAATTTTGAAATTCACCCCCAGTACGAACGCCTAACTTAACAATACGCAGTAGAGGTAGAGTAAAATATGCAACATGGATAATACATATATCTATGTTTAGTACAACCAAGTAGCGCAACTGAGTACAACATCAAAATAGCCAACTAGTGGCATCAAGTAGCAAACTACGGATTATACATCAAGACAAAGCGAAATGAAGTTTAATATAAACAATTGGAGGAGCGGCTACCATCCTATGCACTCCCATTATTCTGATTCTGAGGCAATGAACAGAAAGAAACGAGGGGTTAAGTCCAAATGACTTAGTGAGGCCACATATAGATAGATATATATATTTAACTGAAAATGAGACTCAAAATAGTTAAATCATAATAAAGTGCACGTAGTGTGAAAAGTAACATGATAATAATAACTGAACTGAGTAATACGGACATTGAGCCCAAGACGGAGTCTCCAACCTTATGACTACCCAAAATAGATAAATCATAATAGAAACCCTTACACCTCCCTTATCGAGAAGCCACCTCGACACTAAAAAAGACGAAGATGTATCACGCGTCCATGCAATACATCGCTCCAATCCCTACTACAGTCATCCTCCGGCTGTACGTAGAAATTGGTTTCACGGAATGGTATCATATAAAAGGTTCTACCGACGGTCCATTCCGCCCGATAAAATTCCTCTTATAAGTACCTAGGCCCAAACTTCCCAAGGGCGTCCCCAAGGATAAACGGAAATATAACGGAACAGATATAGCTCACAACTTGTCAACAAAGCAATAACTTATTTTTACACCCGGGATACATAGAAATATAATTAAAATATGATATCCCAAAGGTGTCAACAATCATTTCGGGACGGATACAACTGGCAATATTAGAGAATGCAATATTTTTGAAAATAACTTGTCTTATATGTATGGAAAATATTTTCCGAAAGATTTGATAGCACAAATTCAATAAGGTAGGCTATAAGAATAATATTTATATCATATAGTTCAAAGCCCCAGAAAGGAATTGACAAAGCACTCACCTTAGGAGTTTATCAAGTTTATAGATTTGTTTCGGCTAGATCAACTTGACTTCCTCCTAAAATTTACATTAATAGCTATAATTAGGATACTACTTAGTAATCTTTATTTAAAGAGTAACCTAACTACTTGTATTCTTGAACTAACACAATAGTCATATAATCATAATTTAGAAATTAAGACGCTAACTTATACCTAGTATCCACTTTAAGAAAATATTGTACATTTTCACATAATCTCACATAAAAACATAAGGACCATATTCTCATATTTTAAATTATAAAAGCATATTAAAACCATATTTTGGAATGATAACTAAGCATGCTTTATTCCTAATTTTATGAACATAAAGCATAATTACAACTAAAAAAACATGCTTTCTAGCACGTATTCAAAAGAATAGCATTCAAGGAAATAGCATGTAACATAAGACTTATGTCTAAGTTAATCATGAAATATCAACTTATGAAAATCACTTCAAAAATAATCAATCTACTAAACCAAGAGCATTGAAGCATGCTTGGCAAGAACTTTTACTCATGAGCATTGAAGCATGCTTTTAGCAAGAACTTTTACTCAAGAGCATTGAAGCATGCCTAAACAAGAACTTTTACTCAAGGTAAATATAAATAACACTCTTATTTATGGGTTTAAGCAAGGTTTCTACCTTCAAGAGTGTGTGAGGGATATAAGGAAGTATATGGAAGGCTAATAGGTATATATGTATAAAAAAAAGAAGGTTTTATTGATGTATATATAGGTGGGGAAGATATGATATAAATAGAGTGTTTTGTGTGTTGAGAGTGGAGTGAGTGTGGGTGGGTGTTTTTAGGCGGGATTTTGTGTGTGTGTGTGTGTGTGGGAGAATGAAGACAATGGCCCCCATTTTACAGAGTTTAGGGCAAGAAATAAGATTTCTATAATATAAGATCAATGCATAGAAGATTGGATAAGATAAGATAAGATAAGATAAAATAGGATAAGATAAGATAAGATAAGATAAGATAGGATAAGATAAGATAAGATAAGATAAGATAGGATAACATAAGATAGGATAAGATAAGATAAGATAGGATAAGATAAGATAAGATAAGATAGGATAAGATAAGATATTTTAATAAAATATGAACAAAAAATCAAATAAAATCTGATATTTATTGGTCTAATATTATAAAATCTGAAATCATATCTTTATTTTATTAAAATTTCGAATTTGTACTTATTTATGTTTGTAAAAATCGAAAACTAGGGTTTTAGGGCATAAAATTAGGGTTTTAAGGCCTAAAATTCGAAAATTCATAAATAATTTAGAAAAATTCCAAAATGATGAAATTTGATCTTTATAAATCTGAAATTATATCTATATTTCCCAGAAATTAAAAATATTTTAGTTATATTTTTGAAAATTGCAATTTAGGACATAAGATTTCGAAAATTGTGTTAGAATGTCAAATTCGTTTAAAATTTGAAAAATCATGTAATTATCACATCACATAATTCAGATATAAAAGAAGGATCGTACAAAACATGAAATATTAGTAAGCATGCGTGCATATTATAAGAATCGGTTTATATCGTTGTTAGACCAAAAATCAGGATGTCACACTTCCCCTAAACTAAGACGTGGAAGATGGACAAGGGCATTAAGTTGATGTGTGCTTCAGGGTTGCAAAACGTTTGTCCTGAAAATTGATTACCAATAGTGCATGGTATAGTGAAACTACCGAGGGTCCTTCAACTTAAGTGGAAATTTTCTCTAGATTATAGCACTGCACTCCTCTGTTAATCCTACCATGTCAAATTCCCCAATTTCCCCTTCTTGGACAAAATATCTTTCAAAAAACAGACATAGCTCAGCATTTGTTCTAAGGCCTCTGCAAATGGGATGTTTATGTGGTGCTTCTTGAAGACCTCTAAAAATCTTTGAAATTGCTTCTCAAGTTTTGGCTTTGTTAATCTTTGAGAAAATGGTATTGATGGCTTCAGGGTTCTTCTTCCTATTCATTAAGGGTGGTTTTCTTGTCCTTCTTCTCTTCTTCCTCTTTATACTCATGTTGAGACACTGGAATTGTAGTCATTCCTTCTAATTTCCTTCCATTTCTTAAGCAAGTCCTTGTACCTCTCCCAAGCCTTATAAAGTGATTTGCTCCGAAGTAATGGCATTTCTCAATTCAGTAATTTAGCCCAGAGGGAAGTACTTTGTTTAAGAATTTTGGGGCAAGGTCATCCCATGTAGGTATCAATCCCATCGACAGTGAATTTAACCAAGCTTTGGTTTTATCTCGAAGAGAGAAAGGCAATAGGCATAGTCGAACTACGTCTTCTAATACCCCATTAAATTTAAAGGTGTTGAAAATGTCAAGGAAATTCAAAACTTGGGAATTTGGATCTTCACAAGGTAGCCTTTTGAATTGCACAGTATTTTAAATCGTCTGGATAATTCCATGCTTGATCTCAAAATTATTTGCCAGGATTGCAGGCTTGCAAATGTTGGTTTAAAAGCCTTCAACCACTGGCTTAGTATTTCCTTTAGGGCCCTATTTTTGTTGTCGTCGACCATGTCTTGAGGTGCGGAGGGTTTTTAAGCTTATTCCCTTAGACGTCTATGGAACTCAACCTCAAGATCGTATGGAACAATCTCAAACTTGTCACCTCTTCGCATAAAAAAAGCAAAAGATCTTGAAAAAAAAAGAGAAAATATAAAAGTTAGAACAAAAATAAATAAAAGAAAAAAAAAACGTTTGGATTTAAACCATCTTGCTTCGACATAATATCAGTAAAATAAAAAACTTCGGTTCCCCGGCTACGGCGTCAAAAACTTGTTGGGACAAAAGTCGCCTATGCGTAAGTATCGTTCCCACGAGAAACCAAGCAATTTAAAAATAAGTATTGTTCTAGTGCAATTCTTCTTTATTCAAACAATCCAATAGGTAGGAAAATAATTAAAAACAAGAAACTAAAATAATAAACTAAAAGCAATGTATGGAAATTCAATATGACTAACACCTAGAATTATGAAATTGCCTAATTGAACTAATTGAACCCATTCTTATACCACCTTTGAATTTAATGACCTTGATTACTAGTCCCGAATCAATAAACATTACAAGTGTCTTTCGACCATCTCATAAATTACTTCTTTCCTCACAATCCACTATATTCCAATGTGAATTAATAAAGGAAGAGTATTTACCTCACATTTGTAGTGGACTACCTGCGGTATATAAGTGTATTTCTACCCTACCACAAATCAATCTTATTCATCTCTGCAAATAAATCGAGCACATGATTTTCTGTAATGCCCCGGTACTTCCTACTATTTTAGAATTTATTATATATTATGTTTCATGCAATTTTTTTCTAAATAAATTATTCAATGTTTGTAACTTCAATGTTAAATTTCGGATTTTATATGAAAATATGTAATTTTTGAAGTTTATAAATACAACAAAATATTTTCTGACTTTATATGTATAATTTTCAAATTTTAATTATTTATAAACATAATTTTCGAATTTTAATTATTTATAAACCTAATTTTCGGATTTTAATTAAATGAAAAATATAAAGTCTAGATTTTTAGTATATTTTCAATTGTTTTGCAAGAATATCCCCTCCAATACATATATATATACTTGGTGATTTATCTATCTACATGTACACACGCACATCCATATATATAATAGGGGTAATTTATATATCTACATGTAACCCATATGTCCATATATAAATTAGTGGTAATTTATATATCTACTTATACACACACACATCCATATATCACCTAGTGGTGATTTCTACATCTACATATCCACACACATATCCACATATATAGACTAGCGGTGATATATATATCTACATATACACCTACATGTCCACATATATAAATATATATATACTAGGTAGTTCATATTGTGATATGTATATATAAATGTCCATATATAATATATGGTTATCTATTTATTTTGTTATAATATTAGCTATTTCTCCTTTCCTCCTCTATAAATATACCTCAACTCCAACCCCATTTTCATCCCAAAATCTCGCCTAAAAACACACCCCCACTCTACTTCTACTCTCAACACCAAAAACACTCCATATTTATAAAATATCCTCCACCCACATATGTATATATGTAAACACTTCTTTTTACATCCATATACACCTATTATCCTTCCATATAGCCCTTTATATACTCTCTTTTTCCCTAAAAACATTTGAAGGTAGGAATTTCCTTAATTACATAAGTTAATTTCTAGTGCTAGTTTATCATTTTATTATCATGATATTATGCTTCATTATGCTACTACTAGAAAGTATGTTTCTAGTTATATTTATATTTTATGCTCATAGAATTAATATGAAAGCATGTATGTGTATTATTCCAAAATATGCTTTTATATTTAAAGTTATAAGTATGGAAGTATGTTCCTTATATGAAATTATGTGAGAATATGTTTATGTGAACATCTTTATTTGTGCATGCCGGGCCCAAATGTGTTTTCAGTGTGGATGGGGCTAGAGTTCGGCCGGGCGACAGTGGGCTTGCCGATCTTAAAACAGTTCTAGCCATCCATGTCCTAATCCCATCTTGCATGGACAGAGTATTCCATGTATTAGTTGTGGGTCGTAGGAAATTGGCATAGTCTCGAGATATGACCACCAGTGTGATTGGTTGGACACCAAGATTGGTTGGAATTGGTGTAATTATGAATATTGTGTGGGAGTTATAAGGAAATTACGATCACGATAGTGTGATCCAAAGGTAAAGTATTATGTGAAATATTACATGACTATGTGCACATATTATACACACGAGCACCTTATGTGATTAAGTGAAATTTCTACTCAACCGTCGCGTTGATTATTTCTTAATGTGACTATTTTTTAGAAAGAAATGAGATAGCGGATCAGAGTGGCGCAGCAGAAGCATTTGGAAGCCTTTTTACACAATATAGTTACTTTTCTACTCTTTTTAAAATTGTAACTCTTGTATTTTGTACAAATTTTATGTGAAAATTATTATTTATACAACTATGAAAATATCACCGTTGCGCGTTTCAATCCAACATATTTTAATAAAATAAAGGGTATATTTTTCCGGGTCGTGACATTTTCTCTTGTCAACCTACCCTAATATCCTCTTCCAAGCTCAATTAGGGTTTAGACAATTAACCTAGATTGTCATCAGACAAGTAGATAGATGAATTAAACACTTAAGAGATAAAAGTATTCAGAAATCAATAAATAACAAAGGGGATTAAACATAGATTCAATTCATTAGAAAGGTTAATTCATAATTCTAGAAAGAAACTGAGTTCATGATTGTTCACACAAATTTTTCATATCTGTAAAATAAACAAGTACAAGACAAGAAAAATATGTGACAAATATTTCAAATTTGAAGAAAGGATATAATTTAAAAGGAAAATAATTTCCTAATAGACTAAATCCCCTGATTCTTCTATCTGAATTTGCTTCCGAGGGCTTGAAGCTTGTTCTCGGATGAATGATGTGATTCCTTCCTAGATTTGCGGGATGGAAGTCACGATTTACCTTGAAGTCAAAGGCCGGCTTTGAGATCGAAGGCCTTGAAGCACTTGCGCTTTGAAGACGAAGTAGAGCCTTTGTGGATGCAGTACGTCGTCGGAGCGGTCACTTACGATTTGAAGTCTTGAGAATTTTGAGAGCTCGCACGAAGATCGTATTCTTGTGAGCTTATCTCTGTATGTGTTGAAGACTTCTTGATTTATCGGTGTTTGTGTAGGGTTTTTGAATTGCTAGTAATTTCTTCGATATTTATCTCTTTAATATAAATTATTATTAAAGAGAAAAATATCATTTACGTGTCGTTATTTGATTGGTCCATGCGACCAAATGCGCCACTTGTCACCATTTGAATGGTTTTGGACTTTCGGGCTGCAAGACTTGATTTAATTGGCCGGAACACCTCATATTGACACTTGGTGACTTCTCATTCGTCAGTAAAATAACTATTAAAATATCAATTACAATTAACTATTTAATATTGGAATTAAATTTAGGAAATCCCAAAATGTAAATAAAAAAATGTACATAATATTTAATATTTTAATTTATATTTGTCACTTTTTTCATTGGACGAAATTTAATCGCCAACAAATGCCCCCTACTTCAAGGCTCGACGAAGAACTTGCCAAATATTTGAGTGAGAGGCGGGAGTTGAAGTATTTGAACCTCTTTTCTCTCTCCTTTTTTTATTCTTAAGAAATAATTATCGATTTTTGAGAAATTAGGCCCATTAATTTCTCCACTTGAATCTATTTGGGCCTTACTTCTAAACTTGTAAGAAATTTGGCCTATTATTTAGCAATATAAGTTCAAACTTGGGCCCATGAAATTCAGCCCGGGTTGGCAATACATTTGCAAGCATTTCCCTTGTCCATTATTTGGCCCACAATTTGTTAATTGAGTTGAAACCAATATCTTGATTCCATTGTACGTCTTGCACTTGACTTTCGATCAGGAATTAATTCAAGTTCCATGTAAATTTTGTCATCCTTATCCGATGCCAATTAGTTGTCCCATGGTGATGAATGACATAAGACACCTAGCTCCCTTTTCCAACTCAAAACTTTGTGAGTGTGAATCTTTATATATATTTATATATATATATATATATAAATTTTATCTGGGATCACGGAGGTTAACAACAACCAGCGATTGACAAATTCCAATTAGGACTGAAATTCAGCACCCATCCCTTCTCACGGCACCATGAGTATGAGCTTGATTTAATAACAATAGATGATTAACTTTACCATCTCAACCTAAGACTGAAATTCTTATTTGATTCAAACTCAACAGCTTAAGAATATCTATAAAAGCTAACTGACCACGGGTTTCACTCATTCCCTTTTTTTTGTTTTTGGCAAGAGAGGGCAATTGTTGTATCTTAATCGGTGGAGAATCCTGTAGCTCGAGCCCGCCTGTAGCCCAATTTGAGTATGTTGCTGATTTTATTTTATTCTCTATCCATATACCTTATATATATATACATATATATATATATATATTTGTGAATGATCCACCGTCATTATTTTAGCAGCAAATTCAGCAGCAATGGCAGCAATGATCTGTGTCTTTTGAGATTATGCAGAAAACAAAAACTAATCCTAATATTTACTTAACTTCCAATTCAATCTGAAAAAAGAGATTAAGCAAAGGAAGTAAAGAATTAGCTGGAATTCTGAATAAGAAGGCCAAGTCATCATCTTCTTAACTCTTTGAAATTGATGCTTCCATCGCCGTTGATGTTGATGGAGCTAATCAATCTCTGGCAATCCTTCAGCACTTCTCCCCCAAACTCCGAAGCGCTGTCCACAACTTAGTCACCGAGGTCTTGCCATTCTTGTCCCCATCCTATGGATTAGAGCCTCCTTCAACTCCTTGTTGTTGGCGCCTTCGTTGCCGTCGATGTCCAACTCCGACATCATATGCGCCACATCATCCGGAGAAGTTACTAGCTGGAGCAAGACAACAAAGAAAATCGCTCTCTCTTTTATTTATTTATTTGGCTGACCTTTTTTTAACAATATTTTTTTTTAAAAAAACCTGCAGCTTATGACTTTCTTTTTTTTTTTATTTATAGGCTTGCAGCCTGCCTGAGTTGTTGTCACAAAGTTTTTTTTTTTTTCTTTTTTTCCAGAATCTTTGTTTTCTTTCTTCCTTTGATTTCTTGAACCTGACGTGTAACCTTAAACATACAATATCATTCCTCATATTCATATTTGTATATATTGTGCTCTTGTAGGAACATCGGATATTGCAAGATGTATATTGAGGATCACGTAGAACCTTTTCCCCGTATAGTTATCGGAAGCGACAAGGATGGCCTCAAAGTCAAAAGTACTTCATTGGCGGTCCATAAGCCGACAATCAGCACTCAACCTACCATGTCTCCATCGTTCAGCAAGTCTATGCATCTATCCCAATGGTCAGAAGAGGCAATTAAGGACATAGTGGATCCACTTTTTGGTCCTTCACCCCGTTCGAGAGTCCTTCTTTTGAAATCCTCGCTCCACGATGTCAAAGCTACATGTATAGAGTTTTCACTTCCAAACCACCATCTTAGCGTCAGCGGAGGCTCTTGGAGGATTCCACCGTCTAGGTTCGGCGAGGTATCTTTTTACGCCGGCTATTGGGAGTGGACAGAGGATGTGCTAGCCTATCACGAGGATGTCCTTCGCCGTGCCAAGATCCGTGCAGCCGTCCATGCCTCGCTCTTCACATACGTCTGCCACAAGCCCGTCCTTCAGGCCTTCCTCGAGATGTAGTGCCCTTCTACAAACACTCTGCACACCGCAATCGGAGAGCTGTCTATTTCTTTGTGGGATCTTCGCGGATTGAGCGGTTTACCTATACGTGGAGATTTCTACGACGAGGTCATTCCGTCTACCAAGGAGATGCTTGGCGATGCTACACACGGTCCTTCTCGACCACGGAGTTGCAAATACTTATTCTTAGCATATCACCAGCTTCCAAAGAATGCCAACAGCGTTCTTATCTCCGACTCGATCGACTTTTGGTTTAAAGGACCCCTCAAGTATCAAGAACCTCCTTTGTGATCATCTAGGAAGAGGCGAACCCCGCCTTAGGATACTCACAACCCTTCTGGAGTTATCGATACATCTTCTTTGCCTTGTATCAAAAAATTCGATGAGCCTTTCAAAATGCTCGAGATTGAGAGAGATGCCCAAGAAGAGACTTACCTAGCTGCTTTTCTTTCATGCTGGCTTCGCAGTTTCGTTCTACCGCATCATAAAGCGAATCGAATCCGCCCCACCGTCTTTAAAGTTTCTAGCAGAATGGCATGCGGCGATTGCTTTTCTCTTGTCGTGCCCGTACTAGGAAGCATCTACCGCGGCTTGAGGAACATATCTGCTTCAACAAATCCAAACGAGTCTACAGTCATCTTCCCTATCCATTTTATTTATGGTTGGACTGGACACTATCTTGGCACGCATTTCACTACCGAGATCGATGTAAAAGAGGCTCAGATGGTGCGGTATGCGAGAGAGAATATAGCTAAGTATTTTGACCTTACCGAAGCGCGAGACTTGTTCCATAACATCGATCCTTCCACACTTCAGAATCTTTATTGGTATTAATCAAAACGGTCAACAGTATTAGATGATGCACGTACATCCGATACTTTTCGAGATATTTTTGTGGCCTTGCGATCTAATTACTTGACCCTTAGGTGTGGAGCTGAACACATTGTCGAGGCTTACAGTCCACATCGTTTCAATCAGCAATTTGGCTTTTGTCAACATATCCCTGGTATTCTGAAGAAGGAAATTTTATTGTGTGACTTGAGCAAACTTGTTGAGCTTTGGCAATCCTGTACTTTATTAAACACATCTTCGAGGCTTATTACGCCAGGAGACACTTCTTCTCTTCTGTTAGCCACAAAAGAATACACCGAGTGGTGGGATGGGTGCTGGAGAGCTTCCTTGGCAAAGAGTAGTAGGATCGTTGTCAAAGTTAATTGCAAAGATGCAAGGCCTAGCTCAAGAAAACACAATGGTGGAACTTTAAAACCAGCAAAGCTAAAGAAAGAACGGAATCTTACTCTAAAAGATCAATCCTCAAATCGAAAGGCTTCAATGAATAGTTCTAGAGATGACCACATGGCATTAACTCATCATAACTCCACTTCCCCGATGAAAGGAAAAGAAAAAATCTTGGAGGGCAATGATTTTGTAGAGCCTACCAAAACAACTTCTAAAAGGCGATTAGTTCTTCTCAAGGATTCAACTCATGGGAATACCTTGACGGATGCCCCTATTGAGGGAAACGAAGTAATTTCGGCCCTTTCTTGCTCAAATGAGAATTCTGGCGATCAATGCCAACTTATGAAGAAACCAAAGGTGTTTGATTTAGACAATATCAATATTAACTCTGACTTTTTTACAAATATTTCGAGTTCTTCATTGCCTATAGCTGACCTGGCTTTATATGTAAACTTACAAAAAATTTGCCTGTATTTTCTTCTTCTTCTCCTTCATTTTTTTTAACCCTATTTTTTTTTTGTTTATTTATTTATTTTGCAGCTTGCCGAGCTTGAGGAAGGAGCCCTTGGCACTTGTGAAGGAAGTGTTGGCTCGGTGAATGAGGTTAATCCTTTTGATTTGCCTGAAGTAAACACTCCTTGCTCTAATGAAAACGACTTGCAAGCAATCCCCATAAATAAGGAGCGCGAGGGTCCTAAAAAGCAGATACGGGTGGCACCACCTGCACTTGAGGTAGATAAAGTGTCTAACGAAGCCAATATCCTTAAGAAGCCTAAAAGAGCATTCCAACCACCCTCTTGGCCTATTCCAGTCCCTGCGGTATCTGAATTTTGCCCCCGAGTCATCAAGAGTGAAGCTGAGCAAGTCCTCCATGAATTTTATTGGATAGAATTTGCCAGAAAGTCATGAAGACTCCACTCGAGGAACTTCACCGTATAAAACCTGTTGTACAAAGCCTAGTCAATCAAATGAAGGACCACATGAATGACGCATCATCATTAGAAAGCCATTTGGATCAATTTTTTGAGAGTGCTTCCAAATATGCCAAAATTAAGTTAGCTTCCACTCAGAGAGAGGCTCAGGAGACGCATGAGAAATCCCTTTTACTTGCACAACAATATCTTGATGAATCAGAGGCAGAAAAACACAAAATAGGTAAGGAGGTGGACGACTTGAAGATTCAACTTCTGCAAATTACCAAGCAACAAGAGTAGCTAAAGAAGCAACTCGTGGATCTGGGCAAAATGGAAGAAGCAACAAGTTCGTCACTTCGCAAAGCTGAAGAGAACTTATCCGGGATTGAAAGAGATGTAGCTACCCGGCGAGAGACTATCTTGGAGATTGAGAACACCCCTTGTATGTCCACCAAATAAGTCGAGGCTTTGAAGAGGATGGAGGCTCTACTTGAAGAGTCTTGCAAGGACTTGCCATCTTTTGACTTGTTTTCGTGAACATTTTGACTTAGCTGTGCATTTTTTTTTTTATGTTTTCTTCCACCTTGCAAATGAAATATTCAAAATGCAATAAAAGTCGGGTTCGTTTTTATTCTCATCACTGCAATCTATATGCCTCTTTTCCTTTTTTTTTGGTGTTTTTTTTAGTCCAACATAAGCATTTAATGAGATATTATCGAACTGATGAAATAAATCATTAAATCACTTATAAACTTATCGCCTCGGATTGACTAGGATATCATTAAGAATAAACAATATTTATTGAAAATATATGACTGAACTTGGAATAATTACAAAGCTGCCTACGTACCCTATTAAGGGATCAAGTCATTACGTAGATCAATGTAAACCGAGATGATTTTTTGAGGGGGGCCGTACACAGTTTATACTTATGAGGGGCCAGGAGTATCCATTGCTTAGCCACCCTAAACCAAGTGGAGTATTTTTTATATTTAGCCACATGCAATACCTTCAGTGGAGTATGTTAGCAGTTTAACCGCATGCATTACCATTGGTGGGTACCGTACACAGTTTATACTAATGCGGGTTAGGAGTTTGATGCAGTTTAGGCTCATGCATCAAGAGCAATATGCCGCTTGAGGGGTAATATCTTTTCAAAAATTTTCCATTGATGGGGCCAATACGCAACCCGTCTTTATCAACTAGCTTGTAAGCACCACTTGTATACACCTCTTTGACCACGTGAGGACCATCCCACTTTGACATATATTTATGTCCCATTCTCTGTGTGATGGTGATGGGTCTTCTTACTGCCAGGACCAAGTCGCCTACTTGAAATGTTCTCGGACGGACCTTTTTGTTGAACGCCCTTGTCATGCAAGCTTAGTAGCATTCAAGGTGTTGTTGTGCATCAAGCCTTTTCTCATCTAGTGCCTCCAACTTCTCGAGTCTGAGATGAGCATTGTCCTCAGCAGTGAGTCCTTCTTGAATGGCTATGCGGAGTGAAGGTATTTGACTTTCGAGAGGGAGCACAACCTCAACGCCATATACCAAAGAATATGGAGTGGCCTGGGTGGCAGTTCGATGTGTTGTTTGGTATGCCCATAAAGCTTCCCCAACTTTCTCATGCCAATCTTTCTTTGATTTTGACATGACTTTCTTCAAAAGATTGCACAGAGTTTTGCTGAACGCTTCAGCCAAGCCATTTGCAGCAGCATTATACATGGAGGAATTGTGCTGCTTGAACCCAAACTGAAGACATAGCTTATCCATCAACTTATTGTAGAAAGGCTTTCCGCCGTTGGTGATAATGTATTGAGGCACTCCATACCTGAAAATTAAATTGCAATGGATGAACTCAACTACAGTTTCCTTCTTCACTTCTTTCAATGGGATCGCCTCAGCCCATTTAGAAAAGTAATCTGTAGCAGCCAAAATATAAGCGTGCCCGCCAGAAGACTTGGGAGTTATTGGGCCCACCACATCAAGACCCCATGCATCAAATGGCTATGAAGTAACTGTAGGGTGTAGAGGTTCTGGAGGTTGGTGTATGAGGTTAGCATGCATCTGGCAAGCCTCACATCTCTTTGCGAAGTCCAAACACTCTTTAACCATCGTGGGCCAATAATAGCCCATCCTTTTGATTCGAAAGTGGAGCTTTGGACCTGATTGATGAGCTCCGCACACTCCAGAATGTGCTTCAGTCATAGCTTCAACCGCTTCTTCATCACCTAAGCAGCGTTGGTAGTTGCCTTCAAACGATCGTTGATACAATATATCTTTGTATATGATGAAGCGAGACGTTCTCTGTCGCACCTCTATTTTATGGCGCGAGTTCTGTGGCAGCTTTCCATGCTTCAAGTACTCAATCAACGGTGTTCTCCAGTCATCATCTTCACATATTGCGACTAATGTGGCCATCGAATCTTCGTGATTTGGTTCATCGAACGACGGCAACACCTATCTGTTACACACTGGCACATTCGTTGTTTCACCTTCTGACAGTGCCAGATTAGTAGCTAGATTGGCTAGCGCATCGGCCATTCTATTTTCTTTTCTTGGGATGTGACATAGGATAATATTTTCAAATTTTCTCACCAAGATTGAGGCTTGTCGGAAATAAGGAATGAAATCTTCCTTTTTGACTTCATATTCATTCAAAATCTGATTGATAATCAATTTTTAATCGCCATAGACCTCGAGATCAGTAATTTGCCTTTCTACAGCCATCTGGAGCCACATTATTAGAGCACAACTCGCCCAGTACAAATGAATATGTTAAGACTAGCTTTTCTGGGGAGACAAAAACGACCCCTGCCCCAGCTCCATCGAGTCTAGCTGCTCCATCGAAAAACATCATCCATGCCGGCAAGATTTCGATATTTATAGGTGTTTGTGTAGGGTTTTTGAATTGCTAGCAATTTCTTCGATATTTATCTCTTTAATATAAATTATTATTAAAGAGAGAAATATCATTTATGTGTCATTATTTGATTGGTCCATGAGACCAAATGCGCCATTTGTCACCATTTGATTGGTTTTGGACTTTCGGGCTGCAAAACTTGATTTAATTGGCTGGAACACCTCATATTGACACTTGGCGACTTCTCATTCGTCGGTAAAATAAATATTAAAATATCAATTACAATTAACTATTTAATATTGGAATTAAATTTAGGAAATCCCAAAATGTAAATAAAAAAATGTAATTAATATTTAATATTTTAATTTACATTTGTCACTTTTTTCATTGGACGAAATTTAATCGCCAACAATGATTAAACTATAAAACATGATAAAAAGCATAAATAACATCATGAGTTTCACAATACAAAACAAAATATTAGAAAACAAAAACTTTATAAGCAACGTTGATGTCCTGGCCATCAATCTCCCTTGAACTCTTGAGGCTTCCAAGTGGTGAAAAGTGAAGAAAACTAATCTAGAGAAAAATGGCGTAAAAAGATGGAGGTGTCCTTCAATGAAAAATATTTTTAGTCTTGCCCTAGCCCTAGTAATTAGGGTAAAAATCCCATCAAATTATTTCCAAATCAGCTTAGGACTCATTTTCACGCATTCACTGTGCTTGCGCATATGGAATCCTGTACTGGAAGCACAAGATTTCTGACTTCATATTGATTTTTGAAACTTTATGCCATGCTAGAGCATAAGGATTTTGTGCTGGGACATAAAGTCGGTGGTGAAAACTTAAGCTTTCTGCTCACCTTGTGCTGGCACACGAGGTTCTTCATGTTGAAGCATAGGTTTGCTATCCATGTTTTCCATTTGTGCAAAAACATGCCCCTTTTTATGCTTTAGTATGGCTTTTCTTCAATTTGGTCTAATATTGCACAAAATCCTATAAAAAATAATAATTGACCAATACGCATAATAAAATGCTGCATAGCAACTAAAAAGCATTGATAAATCCACTAATTTATATAGGAAAATTATGACTTCTACAAATCTATCATACATATATATATAAATATATGTTTTTTTATCTATTGGATTGAATGTTTAGGAAGTCTCAAACAAATTTTGCATTTGATTAGGCTTGTGGGGGCATTGTTTGAGTCCAAAAATAAAACTTTTGTATTGTTTGGAGTTGGCCAAAAGAGAAATAAGGCCCAAGTCATTCCAATGAGGGATAGGACCGGCCCATATTAAGCTGCAGGTCGAGGCCAAAATGTTTAGTGAATGTTTATGGCCCGATCAAAAATAAAATAGAAATAGAATAAAGATTACTTTTAACCCTTATTTTTATGGGTTGTTGGGTAGAAATAACAAAAACTATTGAAAATAGGTGTTGGCGTAGCTAGAAGTGCCAAAAATATTGGCTATGGAACATTTGAAATTCCAAAAAAATAGCACAGTTGTCATGACTGACAAATAAGATACACCATCCATGCAAATGCTCATGTTTGAAAGAGTCATCCGGCTCCAAGAATAAAGGGAAGCTATTATAGCTTGGTGCATATAAAAGGGAGTCGGAGAACACCAAGTTCGAGAGTCTAAACTCAACCAATCAACTCAATTACTACTTCAATCAAGAAGTTCATATGGTGGAATGATCCAAGATTAGCTTAGTTCATATGGTAGAAAACTGCCATGCAGGGGTCATATCCATGCCCATTTGGCTCAAGATAATGAGTTCTCTCCGTAGCATCGCTAGGTCATAACCATCACTCGCCCAATTGGGATGAGATATCAATTTGGAGAGACTAAATGAGTGAGTACACGAGAGCTAGTGAGTGCATTATACGAGGATGAGGCGGAGAAAAATTGGGTTTGGGAGATAACTTCAAGAGATGTAGCGGAATTTGGGATTGCTTTTGCTTTCGAATAACTTGGAGAAATTTGAGTAGCAAAACTTGGTAGTGTTTAAAAATAAAATTGAGAATCAATTAAAAGTTGATAGTAAAAGTGACAAATGTTTGAAAATAAAAGCCAAAAGTAGTCAAAATTTTATAATACCCGATTTATAATTTTTGCACAAACATGCCACTTTTTTAAAACAATAGTAAAACCAACCCATACTTTTATTCGAAAATCCAAAAGTACACATAAGTTTATTATTACATGATCGTGACTACAAAATAACCTCGATCCTATAACATGCATAACTAGCCAAATGCTTCGAATCGTCTTCCTATGTCTCCTTCGCTAGCGACTCCGTTCGTCTCAAGATCGGCTAAAACATTACATGAAACACGTCAACAACACGTTGAGTAGAAACTTTGCATATAACATAAGGTGATCGTGTGAGGTTTGTGCACAATATCACAGAAATGTATGAACATAAATCACACAATTTCACATTTGATTTCTTCCACCTCGACGAGTGGCTATCTTATCACTTCATGCCGATTTTTCCAACCAGACACTCCAATTCCCTACCAATCACTCCGGTGGTCATATCCCGGGCATATGCCGATTTTCCTATGACCCACTTCAGTACATAGACACTCCGTCTATGCAAGGAGGGATTAGGCAACGATGGAGGGTCGAGAACTAATTTAAGACCGGCAAGCCCGACACCGCCCGGCCGAACTCGACCACATCCACCCCTATTCACATTGGGGCCATCATGCACACATAAACTTCATGTATAGCACATAGTTTTACAGAATTTCAGTATGCTTTCACACTGATTTCACATAAATGAACATATTTTTCAACCTTTACGAACTGAAAATTCGCAGTCTGCAAATATTTAGGTCGAGCAGAAAATTCCAGTTTGTAAACACGGAATTTCTAGCCTAAAATCTGCTGGGGTTTCACAAATATGTTTCTAATGTTATAAAACAAAGTTTTGGTTATTAACATTCCGAGTTTTCAGCTTACGAGACTTGGAATTTTCAGACTGCGACGCAAAATGCTTAATTGCGCGGCTGCTGGAATTTCCAGGCCCGAAGCCGAACTTTACAGATTTGAAAAACTGTTTTTCCAGCTTATTATACATTGGCATTACAACATATAAAACAGGTTTTGAGTTTGGAAAAATCGGATTTTTCAGTTGTACAAAAATAAGAATTTGCAGCCTTGTAACAAATTTTTCAGCACTATGAATAGTGTTTCCAGCAAGCTTTGAACTAAAAATTCACCTTGACAAACATGAAGTTTCAGCTTCTAACACATGATTGAAGTATTAACAAAGTATCAAACATCATAATATATAACTTAAGCATCAATTGAACATATTGCAACCAAAATTTCAGCATAGTTTCAAGAAATTCAGGGTATGATGCACATAAAATCACTATAAGCATAAGACCAAATTCTCTTATGTTCCCTAAGACCCAAGATGAAAATCAACTTGTGATCACCTCTTAGGGTCTAATGGGGAGGAAATAAGGCTAATACTTTCATAAAAAATGTAACCCTAACTTATGCCATAGGCAAGGTTTCTACTCAACGTGTTGTTGACGTGTTTCATGTAATGTTTTAGCCGATCTTGAGACGAACGGAGTCGCTAGCGAAGGAGATATAGGAAGACAGTTCGAAGCATTTAGCTAGTTATGTATGTTATAGGATCGAGGTTATTTTGTAGTCACGATCATGTAATAATAAACTTATGTGTACTTTTGGATTTTCGAATAAAAGTATGAGTTGGTTTTACTATTGTTTTAGAAAAGTGGCATGTTTGTGCAAAAATTATAAATCGAGTATTTTCATACTTAGCTAGAAGTTTCGGGACGTCACAAGACGTGTTGCTTTCCCACAATTTCTCTACTTTTATTTTTTCTCCCATTAATTCAAACAGAAGTTGTCGAATCAAATGCTCCAAATAATTTTTTTTAACCCGAAATCACTAAAATGCATTATTGTGTTTCACGAAAATGCATAATCACTAAAATGCTTCACGAAAACTACTCATGACCTTGAATTAGCTGCTATTGTGTTTGCACTCAAGAAATGGAGGCATTATTTGTATGGGACAGCTTTCGAGGTATTCACGGACCATAAGAGCCTGAAATATTTATTTTCACAAAAGGAATTAAACATGAGACAAAGGAGATGGATGGAGATGATTATCGACTATAACTTTAATATTCAATACCATCCAGGAAAAGTTAACAAAGTTGCCGATGCATTAAGTAGAAAAGCCACAAGATTGATCAAAAGAATGTTTACCATTGTTTCTACTTTAATATTTGGCATATGAGCTACAAGATTGATCAAAAGAATGTTTACCATTGTTTCTTGGCGGATAAATATTTTGGATTAGGCACCCACCTATTTTTGGAGGAGTTTTCTAATTCTTTTGCCTTTTGTAAAGGGAGTAGTACTCCTAATTTATGCCTTTATTTTACTTACAACTTCTGTAAAGGGAGTAGTACTCCTTATTTACAGCTTATTAGATACTTAGGATTTCATATTCGGCTACTTATGTATTTTGCGAATTTTCCTTTGTAACTATTTTGGGATTATTTATAAAGGGGTGTGGTCCCCACAAAAAACCCTAAGGTAGGCACGTGCCGGTTTTTATTAAAAAAAACAAAAAAAAACTAAGGAATGGAAGTTGTTAAAGGATATTTCTGAGTGGAATCCCAAGGAAAAAGAGTTAGGAATTTTATTTTCCACAGTTCAAGCGCAACCCGCATTATTACGAAAAATCAAGGAAGCTCAAGAAAAGGATGCAAAATTTCAAAAGATCATGGAAGAAGTTGGTAACGGACAAAGGGCCGAGTTTGCCATGTCCAATGACGGGATCCTCAGATTTCGCAATCGGCTGTGCATCCCGATGACAACAATCTCAAGAGGGAAATATTGGAAGAAAGTCACAAATCAAGATACACAATCCACCCAGGAATCAATAAGATATACAAAGACATTAGGAAACAGTATTGGTGGACTAGTATGAAGAGAGAAGTGGCGGAATTTGTATCCAAATGCTTGACCTGTCAACAGATAAAAGCCGATCACCAGAAACCCTTTGGTCTCTTGCAACCGCTACCTGTTCCCGAATGGAAGTGTGAACATATTACCATGGATTTCGTTATGGGTCTACCCCGCACCTCCAAGGGTCATGATGCGATTTGGGTTGTAGTGGATCAACTTACTAAGAGTGCCCATTTTATTGCCTTTTCCAAGACTTGTTCCTTGGACAGGATGGCTGAAATTTATAAACAGGAAATAGTCCGATTACATGGTATCCCCGTTAGTATTGTTTCAGACAGAGATCCGCAATTCGTTTCTAAGTTTTGGCAAGGGTTGCAAAGCGCGCTAGATACTAAGTTGAACTTTAGCACGGCTTTTCACCCGCAAACCGATGGACAATCTGAAAGAACCATCCAAATCCTAGAAGACATGCTTAGATCTTGTACCATCGATTTTGGAGGAAGTTGGGATCGTCATCTCGCATTAGCCGAATTCGCATACAATAATAGTTATCAATCTACCATCGGTATGGCTCCATTTGAGGCCCTTTATGGACAAAAGTGTCGATCACCAAATTGTTGGGATGAGGTTGGTGAGAGGAAATTGCTAGGCCCTGAATTGGTACAAGAAACTACAGAAGCTATAGAAACAATTCAAAAACGAATGGCCGCCGCTCAAAGTCGTCAGAAAAGCTACGCAAATAAGAGACGAAAGGATTTGGAGTTTGAAGTAGGAAATTCAGTATTCTTAAAAGTATCACCACGAAAAGGAATTTGTTGGTTTGGGAAGAAAGGAAAACTAAAACCTCGATACGTTGGACCTTTTGAAATTCTAGAAAAAGTAGGAAAAGTAGCATATAAACTGGCGTTACCCTCAAGTCTATCTGATGTTCATGACGTATTTCATGTGTCGATGCTTAAGAAATATCATCCGGATCCCTTTCATGTTGTGAATCATGATTCCCTCGAAATCGATAAAGACTTGACATATGTAGAGGAACCCGTTCGCATCCTTGAAGTAAGAGAACGAACCTTGAGAAACCGTTCCATTCCCATAGTCAGAGTCTTGTGGAAGTATCATAACCTCGAGGAAACTACGTGGGAGAAACTAGAAGATATGATGAGCAACTACCCACATCTTTTTGACTAATCGGGCTGAATTTCGGGGATGAAATTCCTTTAAGGAGGGGAGGATGTAAGAACCCGTATTCTCACTCCCATTATGTATAGATATAATTATATGTGTTTATTTTATATTTATAGGTATATGTTTTCATAATGTAAATACTTTGTGTTTCATGTTCGTTTTTCGCAAATGTACAAGTTAGGATTAGTTCTTGTCCTAGTTAAGCATCATATAAACTATATAATTCATGAAAATATATGTATACACATATAGATATATTTCTTTGGTTTTGTGTAATAAGATTTAGAAGATTTTTGAAAAAACCCTAAAGAAAAGCCTAAAATTGCATTTTCTACCCCTAAATGATATTTTCTTCCATAAATATGTAAAATAAGAAAACAACTTATAAATTTTCAGATTTTCACTAAGGATGGACGTTTTTAAGGTGTAAGAAACATAAAAATATTTTATACTTGGTAGAAAATCACCCTCAAGTCTTCATCCCTCAAGTATTGATGACAATGTACAAGTGTACATACACTTGTATAATCCCTTCTAGGTGTAGTAATACATGTATGGCCCATATTAGTCTAGACTACCACTTAACCCAATTAGGCTTGTTAGTTGGGCACTTAGTTGGAAAGTAAGAAATGATGAAGATTAAGACACAATAGTATTTTAATGCTATTTGTTACACTACTAATTATAAGAAGTATTAGGCAAAAGAAAACACAAAAATCACCACACACACCCTAAAAAATGTGCACTCTCCCTCTTACACTCTCTTGCCTTCATCTCTTGTCAATTTCAGCCACTTTCATCCTTTTACTTCCATACAACCCTTAAACTACAAGAAGAACCCCTACAACTAGAAGGTAGAAACCTTACCTATGGCATAAGTTAGGGTTAGGTTTTTTATGAAAGTATTAGCCTTATTTCTTCCCCATTAGACCCTACGAGGTGATCACAAGTTGATTTCCATCTTGGGTCTTAGGGAACACAAGAGAACTTGGTCTTATGCTTATAGTGATTTTATGTGCATCTTACCCTTGAATTTCTTGAAACTATGCTGAAATTTTGCTTGCAATATGTTCAATTGATGCTTAAGTTATGTATTATGATGTTTGATACTTTGTTAATACTTCAATCATGTGTTAGAAGCTGAAACTTCATATTTGTCAAGGTGAATTTTTAGTTCAAAGCTTGCTGGAAACACTATTCATAGTGCTGAAAAATTTGTTACAAGGCTGCAAATTCTTATTTTTGTACAACTGAAAAATCCGATTTTTCCAAACTCAAAACCTGTTTTATATGTTGTAATTCCAGTGTATAATAAGCTGGAAAAACAGTTTTTCAAATCTGTAAAGTTCGGCTTCAGGGCCTGGAAATTCCAGCAGCCGCGCAATTAAGTGTTTTGCATCGCAGTCTGAAAATTCCAAGTCTCGTAAGCTGAAAACTCGGAATGTTACTAACCAAAACTTTGTTTTATAACATTAGAAACATATTTGTGAAACCCCAGGAGACTGCGAATTTTCAGTTCGTAAAAGTTGAAAAATATGTTCATTTATGTGAAATCAGTGTGAAAGCATACTGAAATTCTGTAAAACTATGTGCTATACATGAAGTTTATATGTGCATGATGGGCCCCAATGTGAATAGGGGTGGATGTGGTCGAGTTCGGCTGGGCGATGTCGGGTTTGCCAGTCTTAAATTAGTTCTCGACCCTCCATCGTTGCCTAATCCCTCCTTGCATAGACGGAGTGTCTATGTACTGAAGTGGGTCGTAGGAAAATCGGCATATGCCCGGGATATGACCACCGGAGTGATTGGTAGGGAATTGGAGTGTCTAGTTGGAAAAATCGGCACGAAGTGATAAGGTAGCCACCCATCGAGGTGGATGAAATCAAATGTGAAATTGTGTGATTTATGTTCATACATTTCTGTGATATTGTGCACAAACCTCACACGATCACCTTATGTTATATGCAAAGTTTCTACTCAACGTGTTGTTGACGTGTTTCATGTAATGTTTTAGCCGATCTTGAGACGAACGGAGTCGCTAGCGAAGGAGACATAGGAAGACGGTTCGAAGCATTTGGCTAGTTATGCATGTTATAGGATCGAGGTTATTTTGTAGTCACGATCATGTAATAATAAACTTATGTGTACTTTTGGATTTTCGAATAAAAGTATGGGTTGGTTTTACTATTGTTTTAGAAAAGTGGCATGTTTGTGCAAAAATTATAAATCGGGTATTTTCATACTTAGCTAGAAGTTTTGGGACGTCACAAGACGTGTTGCTTTCCCACAATTTCTCTACTTTTATTTTTTCTCCCATTAATTCAAACAGAAGTTGTCGAATCAAATGCTCCAAATAATTTTTTTTAACCCGAAATCACTAAAATGCATTTTTTTTAAACAATCCCAAACACCCTCTTAGTGAGGGTTTAGTCAAAACAATGTAGTTTTGTGTGTGTGGGTGGGGTGGGGGGGGGAGGGGGGTTGAAATTTAATTGATAATAAAAAATAAGGCCAAAGAAAACAAGGAAAAAATTTGGAGGGAAGAAACTTTATATGGCGAAAAACACTTTGTCACGCGAATTTTGTGATGACAAAATATTATCCAATGAATAGTCTCTATGCAATGAAATATTCATCACATACGAACCACAATTGTCACCATGACATGTAGACTAGGATTTTTGTGACGGTACAAAAATTTTGTCACAAAAAGTAGGACCTCATTAGGTCCAAGTTATTGTGCTGAAATGCAATTTCATTGCAATATTTTCTCACAAAAGTTATTATTATTATTATTATTATTATTATTATTATTATTATTATTATTATTATAATAATAAGTGTTAAGAATGGATCTCGGACAAGAATAATGAAAATTTCAAATTATGAAATGATAAATAGAGTTCGGGATGTAGTCTTGAATTGGGT
This sequence comes from Petrea volubilis, assembly GCA_026212405.1. NCBI lineage: Eukaryota > Viridiplantae > Streptophyta > Magnoliopsida > Lamiales > Verbenaceae > Petrea > Petrea volubilis. Next base: position 12,977,962 of record CM047871.1, on the reverse strand, counting down.
GAAAGGGGATATTGTAAGGAGTTTGTATAATATTGTTATGGTTGATTGTAATGTTAGTGGATTGAGATGATGAGAATCAACAAATTTACTTTAACAATGAATGACAAGTTGAGACCAATGATAACATGAACTGGTCGTGTTAACCCATCATGAAGTTTTTTTTGTGGAGGGACGTTTGGCACCATTGATATGGTTTAAAAGTAAATTAAGTTGATAATCCGCCAGAGTGCGATCTCGAGTCTTCCTGGTGAGTGTTCTTAGGGTTCAGGGTTTTCCTTGTCTCTGATAACAATACTGGGAGGGGAGTGAGCAGGCGAAAACATGGGGAGTACGTCAGTGGGTCTGTTAGAGGAAGAGCTGTCGAGACTTTCCGTTAAAATGTGTCCATTGTCGGGCATAACTGAAACGATTAAGCACGGCCTGGTATGCACTGTATGGGCACACAAACCATACCAAAAGGACAAGTTCAAGAGGATATGGCGACGCATGTGGAAACTCAAGGGGAAGTACACGGTTACTGACATCGGACAGAACCTGTATTTGATCCAGGTGGAACATGCTGAAGATCGGGAGAAGATATTAGAAGGACGGCCGTGGTTATTCGAGGACCAAGTGGTTCTCATGGAAGCAGTCAACGCACTAGAATCCTTGGACAACCTAAACCTACACAGGTCACCGTTTTGGATCAGGATAGGCAATATCCCTGATATGTGCGATAGAGATGATTTGGTCCAGCAGTTAAGCCAGGCTTATGGAGGAATGCACGGGTCCGAAATCGCTGGGAAAGGCATTCGCATCAAAGTAGACATCGACTTGACCAAACCGCTATGCCGGGGTCGTTTTATAGACCTTCCAGCACTGGGAGTGCATTGGGTGTGGTATCAATACGAGAGATTGCCGGCGTTTTGCTGTCAATGTGGGCGCATAGGACACCAGGCCAAAGACTGCAATAATTGTACCAGATTACGACCACCGAGCGCTGACTCTGAGATGCCTTTTGGCCAGTTTTTACACGTTGGATCTAGCAAGGGGTTTGTCCCGGAGGAGGCAAAACAGACGAACATGGTAGCGGCGGGATTTTTCTATGTGAACCACATGGCGGCGGATGCTAGTCCGAGCATGGCGAACCGTCCTGCCACACATGGAAGAGCCCAGCAGAAAGGAAACTCAGGGGATCACAACCCGATAATTTCGGAGGGAGGATATGGAAACAACGACCTACAAGGACGGGATAATTCTATTGGAGGGGATAAGCTGAATTGTGGGGAGCTGCTGGGATAAATATGGAAACAGATCAAGAGGTGGGCCCCAAGTCAACGCACAGCCAAATCACTCAAATATTGGAGCACGTGGAAAATTCAGGACAAGTGGGCTGGGCTATACCACACGAGGGCAGTGGGCCTGGGATAGAAAAAATTGATCATGAACAATTGGGCCACACCACACAAGTAGCGGATCTCCAGCTTCATCCACTAACTGGAGACTTGGGGGGGGTCTCATATGGGTTGTGAGGATAAAGAATTGGGGTCACAACAGAGAACTCCCAAACGATGGGCCAGAAAGAAGAAAGATGGACCAACTCCTCTACGCGAGGCAAAACATGCAGCTAGGGGACTTACTCAAAACCGAGAGGCCTATGAACAAGTGACGGAAGTTTCAGAAAAGCGTGCGAGGTTGGAAGGAGCTGACTTTGTTTTAAACGCGGAGGTTGGAAGGAGCTGACTTTGTTTCCGAGGTTGGAAGTAGCTCAACCCCGCGAACAATAAATGTCCCTAATCGCTTGGAACGGGCGGGGGCTTGGGAACCCCCGCACCATTCGACATCTTCGGAACCTCATCCGAAGCAAAGCTCCCGGGCTGGTTTTCATCTTTGAAACTCGGCTCAAACGTGAGAAGATTGAGGAGATCTCTAACGATCTTGGTTTTGACAGGTGTGCAGCGGTGGATTGTCATGAAAGGGAGAACGGACGAGGGGGAGGGGGTTTGGCAGTTTTGTGGAAGGAACCTTTCGATTTACAGGTTCTCTCCACTTCTAGATATTATATCGACATGAAAGTCACTGACTTGGCAGCGAACATCGAATGGTACTGCACGGGGGTGTATGGGGATCCAAAGCAGCATCGGCGGCGCAAAACTTGGACGGCTCTAAAGCAGCTTCGCCCTTCTTTTACAGGACCATGGCTGCTCATTGGGGATTTTAATGAGGTCCTTACGAACGAGGAGCTATTTAACATGAACTTAAGCCCACAGAGCCAAATTGATAAGTTTCGGGAGACTGTGGACGCATGCGGCCTTTGCGACGTGGGTTTTATTGGTGGCCGGTTTACGTGGCGAAATAAACGATATGGGCCACAACGGAGAGAGGCGCGACTTGATAGAGCACTGGCCACCCTGGCTTGGCTCAACCTCTACCCAGCAGCGGGAGTCTGCCACTGCCCTATGGTGGTGTCCGATCATGTCGCGCTCCTGCTGGAAACAAAGTTGCATATCTGGAGAAGGAAAAGACGGTTTCACTTTGAACAATTCTGGACAAAAAGGAGCGAAGGCACTGAGATTATCTAGCATGCATGGGTAGGTGATGGGGCAGCCGACTGTGTGACTGCTGGTACAATAGCTGATCGACTGGAGCGCTGCAAACTGGCCATTGACCGGTGGAATAGGGAGACAGTGGGGAGCCTGCCGGGAAAAATAAAAGCAGCACAGGCAGAGCTTGCCCGTTTGCATGGGGAGGAACCATCGGACAGCCGAGATTGTGACATTGCCGAGGAAAGCAACCGTCTTTCATCGCTGCTGGACGATGAATCCCTGCTATGGCATCAAAGGGCCCGACTAAATTGGCTAAAATTTGGGGACCGGAACACTTCCTTTTTCCACCAGATTGCATCGAATCGACGTCGGAAAAATATGATTTTTAGAATGGCAGATGTAGAGGGAAATGATCGTATGGGCCAAGCTGCAATAGGGTCCATGGTAGAGGACTACTTTGCTAGTTTGTTTAAGACAACTAGCCCAGCGAGGCCGACCGAAATCTTGTCAAGTATTACAAAAACGCTTTCAAACTTGGATCGGGATGACATGGTGAGGCCACTCCAACCAGAGGAGGTGCAGAAAGCCCTGAAAGATATGCATCCAACAAAAGCCCGGGACCTGATGGGATGCCGGCAGGGTTTTATAAGAAGTATTGGCATATTATGGGGGATGACATTTGCCACATGTGTACTGATTTTCTTGACGGAAATGGCAGTGCCACAGATGGAGACTCTCTGGTGTCGATAAATCGAACCACCATTGTCCTTATTCGGAAGACAGCGGCGGGTACAAGGATTACAGAATATAGACCTATAAGCTTGTGCAATGTTATCTATAAGATTATTGCAAAAGTCTTGGCAAATCGGTTAAAGGGAGTACTGGACAGTGTCATAACTGAGAATCAGAGTGCTTTCATCCCGGGGAGGCAGATTTTTGACAATGCAATCCTGGCCCATGAGGCGATTCATCTTTTAGGACGACGCAAGCGGGGACGAAAGGAGGAAATGGCTATCAAACTCGATATGTCCAAAGCTTACAATCGAGTCGAATGGCCGTTTCTACTTGCTATGATGGAGGGGATGAACTTTCATCCTAAATGGATAAAGTGGATTAGTCGATGCATCTCTACGGCCACCTTCAAAGTCTGTGTGAATGGAACTCTTTCAAATGGTTTTCGTCCAACTCGTGGATTGAGACAAGGGGATCCACTTTCCCCTTATTTATTTTTACTTTGCACAGAAGGGCTCTCAGCCTTGGTGAGAGACGCGAGTATGCGGGGTCAGCTGCAAGGGCTGGCCCTGAGCAGGACTATGCCTCGGCTAACTCATTTGTTCTTTGTGGACGACTCTCTAATGTTTATCCGTGCTAATACGAGGGAGACTAGTGCTTTGCTGGACATTTTGCATAGTTACGAGGTTTTTTCGGGACAAAAAGTCAATCTACAAAAGACGGCTCTTATGTTTAGTAAGAACACGAGAGCAGATACTCGTGCTACTATCTATGGGATGCTTCAGTGCCAGGACACGCCGATGGATACGTACCTTGGACTCCCGGTTACTTTCGGGAGGTCTAAGAGGAGGTGTTTCCAGTTCCTGCGAGACAGGATTTGGGAAAAGCTTCAAGGGCGGAAATGTAAGCTCCTTTCCCTTGGGGGGAAAGAAGTGTTGATCAAAGCGGTGGCCCAGGCTATTCCGTCTTATACTATGAGTATTTTTCAGTTCCCAGCGAGGTTTTGTAATGAGGTAAATTCACTATGTAGCAGATTTTGGTGGGGTGAAGTGAATGGAGCTCGGAAAATCTCATGGGAGTCTTGGAAATGGATATGCGTGGCAAAAGCGGAAGGTGGACTTGGTTTTCGTGACTTGTCATCTTTCAATATGGCTCTCCTAGCGAAACAGGCGTGGCGCATTCTTTCGGAGTCTGATTCTCTGTGTGCAAAGATGTTGTGTGGGAGATACTTCCCAACGGGCTCCTTTCTCGAGTGCAAAGCCCGAAAAACTCACTCTTTTGTTTGGAAGAGCATTCTAGGTGGACGTGATTGGTTGGTAAGGGGCCTTAAATGGCGGATTGGGGATGGTAAAACTGTTCGGTTCTTGAGTGACTATTGGACCCCCGGTGAGCTTTCACCTCTATTGCCTTGGCCGGCGGGATATGATAGCTCCCTCCGTGTAACGACCCGGTAAACCACATTATTCTAAATTTGGAATTATGAAATATTTTACTATTTTATGGAAAAAAAAAATCCTTTTATTTTAAACAAATGTGCATTGCATTACATGCATTTATTAAAACTATGATTTGTTCTTAGTGAGATTGAAACCTACGAATTTCTCCTCAATTTTTCGAAAACTACCCACAAACCTAAACTGTCGGTTTTAATTTTCTTATTGGTACAATGGTTTCTATATCATGAAATTTAAGTTTCCTTTTCCTCCATAATTTCGAAATTAATACTAAAAATTATTTTAAAAACTATACATTTACTAGAATTAATTATTTACTTCACAATTTTAACATTTTTGAAATAATGTTATCAATATATATATCTATATAAAATCCGAAAATACCCTAAAAATAATACATATAATTAGTTAAATATGTTTTCTATTAGTTTAATTACCTATTTATGTCACTTTAATGTAAGATGTGGTAAAAAGAAACACTATTTGTAGAATTTCACTCCTAGTATTTTACTTAACAAAATGTGTATTAATCTCTACCATTCATATATAATTATATATTAGCTATCTCTCCTACTATTATATATATATATATATATATATATTTAGGAAAAATAATTTCCTAAAATCATTAAGTTTTTAAAATTATTTTCTTATTTATACGAATTTATAAATTCACTTTTTCTACACATAATATTTAAAAAAAAAACAAAATTGTATTTTATTACTTAATAATTAATAATTACTTATATTAGACTATTATGAATTGGAAAAATATATTTTTCAAAATTAGAATTTAATTTCCTTAATTTTCGAATTTTGCTCAAATTAAAGCATAAATTGCCAATAAAATTATAAACTTTCAAATAAAAATATAAATTTTTGATTTTTGATTACCATAATATATTTCCTAAAATTATAAGTGTAATTTTTGAATTTTAATAAATTATAACCTGATTTTCGGATTTTAGTTGAAGGAAAATTGCAAATGCTAGATATTAACATATTTTATGATATTTTACAAGAAAAATCTTCTCTAATATACCATAAATAAATATTGATACATGGCTCACATTTACTTAGCCTATGAATCATGTCATAGCATGTACACCCAAGCCTAATTAGTCTTCCACATGGAAGAATTCATTTAAAGTATCAATAGGTGGAAAGATTGTAATTATGAAGAAAATGACATAATAATTATGAAGAAAATGACCTAATAATAAAATACTTGCTTTCTTCATCCTATAAACAAGACCAAAAGCTTCATTTTTTTTCCTCATAGCAACCGGTCACTACACACCCTCACACTTTCTTTATTTTCTTCCAAAATCCACTGATTTCCTATCTTTCCAAAACTACACTATATTATACTCTCAAAACAAAAGAAAAGAACAAAGGTAGAAACCTTACTTAATCATATAAGTAGAGGTTTTTCTTGAAGGAAGTTACATGAAGTTATGAAATTAGGATTACTACTTTGTGCATTCTTAGTTAGAATTATGTGCTAGAATATGTTCTTGCAAATATTATTTGATTTTATGAAATATTATATGATTATTATGTGCTTAGATGTTCATGAAAATTTACTATATTACAAGTTTAGGGTAATATAATATATTTGACATTATGTTCATCTTATTTGAAAACTTTAATATGTTTCTAAGAAAAGTATGAGTTTTGAAAAGATATACTATTTTCATAAAAATATATTACTTAAAGTTACCAAACTATATTGTTTATATAAGAATTCGCAGACTTTGTACAAGACTGTGAGCTTCAAGATGCAGGCTGCATCGGGAGTCAGTTTACTTGGATGGATAAGAAGAGGAAATGGAAGAGACTGGATAGGGTGTTGCTTTCTAACGAGTGGGCTGACCTATTCTCGACCACCCGAGTTTGTCACCTATCCCATCACAAATCTGATCATGTTCCATTGATGATTTATTTGGAGAATAATGCCTTCAAAGGGCCATCCTCATTTAGATTTCTACACATGTGGTGTCACCACCACGGTTTTTTGGAGGAAGTACAGCGAAACTGGAATATTCCTATTGCAGAAACAGGAATGGTGAAACTTCAACGCAAGCTTGGCCGACTCAAACAACGCCTGAAATGGTGGAATAAGCATGTTTTTGGTAATATCTTTGATGCCGTGGCTGCTAAGGAGGCGAATGTTCAAATTTGCGAGCGACTTTTTGAGCAAGATCCCTCAGATCACAACCTAATCAACTTGAACAGAGCTAGAGATGAGCTTACTAAATCCCTAGCAATGCAAGAGAGCTATTGGAAGCAGAAAGCTGCCTATAAATGGGCAGCAGAAGGGGAGCGCAACACTAAATTCTTCCACTCACTGGTTAAAAAGAAACGGGCACGGGCAGCCATCCACACTATTTTAGAAGGTGATCAAGTTCTCACGAGTCCACTCGACATTAAACAATCTGTTGTGGCCTTCTTCCAGAAGCTTTTGAGTTCGGGGGAGGATGAGATGCTACCGGATGACTTCGCTTGTATTCCGGAACTCATTTCGAAGTCAGACTCTGATAACCTATGTCTTACACCGACTTTGACGAGGTGAAGGAAGTTGTGTTTGATATCAGCCCCGATAGTGTGGCTGGGCCCGACGGATATACTTCTCTTTTCTTTCAGACATGCTGGGATATAGTGGGGCAGGACATTTTTGAGGCAATTCTAGACTTCTTTGATGGGAGCCAAATGCCTAAAGGGTTCAAAGCTACTACTTTAGTGCTTATTCCCAAGACCAACACGGCCTCCTCTTGGGCTGATTATAGACCGATCAGTCTATGTAACGTCACCAATAAGATCATCTCTAAACTCATTTATAAGCGGTTGGCCCGAGTCTTGCCAGATTTGATCTCCGCGGCTCAGAGTGGTTTTGTTGCTGGACGGTCCATTCAAGATAACATCCTTTTAGCACAAGAGTTAGTCCATTCGCTAAATGTGAAAGGTCAAGGGGACAAGCTTATCCTTAAACTGGACATGGCCAAAGCATATGACAGGCTTCAATGGCCGTTTCTCTTCCATGTTCTGGAAAGCATGGGGTTTTCCGAGAAATGGATTTCTACGATACGGAGATGTGTTCAAAGTTGTTTCTTTTCTGTGCTCGTGAATGGTTCCACTACTGGTTTCTTTGAGTCCTCCCGTGGTCTAAGACAAGGGGATCCCCTCTCCCCGGCTCTGTTTATTCTCGCAGCCGAATGGCTTTCAAGGAGTTTGGATTCTCTCTTTCAGTGTATCCCTTCACTCAAATATGATGGTGATTCCCAACAGGTGATTTCCCATTTGGCATATGCGGATGATATTATTATTTTTGCTAAGTCCTTGGATGGAAATATTGTTGCATTGATGGATTTGTTGCGTAGATATGAAGCTGTTTCTGGGCAGCTTATTTAGTTGCTCCAAGAGCCATTGCGTGGTGAGCAAACATTGTTGCAGCGTGCAAAAGCATTACATCCAGATGGCCACCGGATTTACTATGACCTCACTACCAATCACTTATCTTGGAGCCCCATTGTATGTTGGAAATAAGAAAACCTCTCTTTATGCTGATCTATGGGAAAAGATCAGGAACAAAATTGTTGGTTGGGATAAAACAGCTCTATCCCATGGTGGGCGACTTCTCTTGATTCAAAGTGTTCTGAACTCTATGCCGTTGTACATCCTCCAAGTGCTGCAGCCTCCTCATTCTATTCTTAGCAAGATTGACAAGCTTCTCAATAAATTCTTCTGGGGTGACTATGGCCAGCTAAAAAACATCCATTGGACTTCTTGGCCGACTGTCTGCTATCCTTACGAAGAGGGTGGATTAAATGTCAGAAAACTTGCTGAAGTTATTCAGGCCTTCTCATGGAAAATTTGGTGGAACTTTCGCAAGCAATCATCCCTGTGGGCGAAATACATGAGGGAGAAGTATGTCAAGTGGTTCTTCCCCCTTCACGCCCCTTTTCACCCAAAACACTCTAATGTATGGAGGCGTATGGTGAGTATTCGTGTAGAGGCAGAGGCTCATTTCTTCTGGATTTTAGGCCGGGGAGATTGCTCCTTTTGGTATGACTGTTGGATGGGTGAAGCTCCGCTTTCTATCTTATTAAACACACCAGTCTGTAGGCTGGAACCAGTTAACGCTTATTGGACTAATGGGAGGTGGGATGACAGCAAGTTGTGGTCTGTCCTCCCCTCTTAGTTAGCTCAACAGATTGGTCAAGTCCCTATCTGTCATGGTAATGTCGATATCCTGACTTGGAAAGCCTCCCCTCTGGGCAAATTTACTACGAAGTCCGCATTTGAAGCCATTCGTGCTACTCGGGAATGCCATGGGCTCTTATCGCATGCTTGGACTAAACAAATCAGACCAACTGTCTCTGTCTTTATTTGGCGCCTTCTCAATAGATGGCTACCTGTCCACACAAGACTGCAGAAGAAGGGAATTATCATGGTCTCTAGATGCTATGGTTGTGGGGATAGTGTTGAGGATGCTCAGCATCTCTTTCTTAAATGCCCTAAAGCTAGGGATATTTGGGCATTCTTTACAGGAATCTTTGATATTTCTACCATTGACACAGACAATGTCGCCACTCAGCTCAATCATTGGAAAAATCGAGCGACGACAAGCATTAAGGGAAATGTCAGGTTTGTGGTCCCTGTCCTTATTTTTTGGCACATTTGGAAGGAGAGAAATGACTGTGTCCATCGACAAAGGAGGTTCCTTGCCAAACGAATTGTTTGGCGGGTTCTACATTCACTGTCTATTCTTTACAATGGCAATATATTCACTTCGAAGCACTGGAAAGGGGATATCCTTCTGGCAGCTCAACTGGGTTTCAAATTTAATCTTTCTGATCAGCAGCCGAGCCTGCCTCGTATTGTTTATTGGCTGAAACCGGACACTGGATGGGTTAAGCACAATACGGACGGGGCGTCAAGAGGCAACCCGGGGGTTGCGGGTGCAGGAGGAGTCATTCGTGATTGTTTTGGGGAGGTGATCTGCACCTTCTATCTTTCGTTGGTCATCAATCTAATACTTATGCTGAATTATACGCTGTCAAGCAAAGGTTGCAGTTGTGTTGTGAACGTGGCTTCCAAAGAGTTTGGGTGGAGATTGATGCCTCTTCTATTCTGCACCTCATTCAGTCCAACATCACCAACTGGAAGCTGTCACATCTTCTTATGGGGATTCAAGAGCTCAGAACCAAAGCCAATGTTCGGTTTTCTCACATATATCGTGAAGGAAACAAGGCAGCGGATTATATGGCTAATTTGGCTTGTGATGCTCTGACATCTGCAGTCGTGGAAGGGGAACAAACTCAAGGACCAATTCGTGGACTGCTTAAGATGGACAAGTGGGGTCTTCCTAATTTTAGATTTAAATAACTGCTCCTTTCATCATGGTTTGGTATGTTGTATTTGTGTTTGTGCTCTATTTCCTGTGTATTTCTTTGTTTGATCACTTCTATGTTGATGGTGCGTGGTTTTGGGTGGTTTGTTTGGCGTTGCTTTGTGGAGTTTTGGGCTACTCTTGCTGTTGGGGGCTGTTTTTGGTCCTGCATACCTGCCAGGGGGGTAATTGTAATTTTCGAAACAGGCAAGCTTGGCCTTCTGTGCACAAACAGAACTACTGCTGCCACATACTGATGCTGCTGTTTCTGGTGCAGCAGTGGGGGGGCAGTGGATTGTTGTTTTGGCGACACTTTGCCGGTTCTGAAACTTTCCAGGGGGGTAACTGTAATTGTCCTAGTGCAGGGGAGTTTTTGCATTGGGGATTTAGGCTACTGAATTTGGTTTATTTTGAGACGATTGGTGCTATTAATTTTAATTTTGGCTGCTGTTTTTGCAAGGATGGCTATTCTAATACTTGGCCCACGAGCTACAGGATTCAACATAAGGATGAATTCCTAATGCAACGTTTTTTGGCAGTTCAACATTTTCGCCTTTGTTCCCACCTATTTTTGCAGGTTTATTTAGAGTATTTTTCTTCATGCAATAGGAGTTGTACTCCTATTTTATGCTTTTATTCTACTCTTAATTTTTGTAAAGGGAGTAGTACTCCTTATTTACGGCACATTAGGCTTCTTGTTATATTGATCATGTACTTTATGAACTTCCCATTGTAATCTTTTTTATTGATTAATATAGGGGTGGGGTCCCCACAAAAAACCCTACGGCGGGCACATGCCGGTTTTAAAAAAAAAAAAAAAAACTATATTGTTTATATATATATATATCTTACGTATATAGTTGTTTAGATATATATATATATAATACGTACATATACATAATTATGTTGAGTTATATAGTTGTATAGTTGTTTAGATATATATATATATATATAATACGTACATATATATAATCATGGTGAGTTAGTGATATTATATATATATATATATATCTCTAAATATATTATGCACGTGTATGCATATAAGTATAGTTGTGAGTAATTATATGTTTATTTTAGATTTATGGTTTAATTATGTGTTTAATCTAAACTTCTATTATGTTTAGTCTAAGTTTCTATTTTAATGATAGGTTTAGTCTAAATATATATATACATCTTTATGCATGTGAGACCGTATATATATATATATATATTTACATATTATTATGTTTTGACTAGATTTTGGTTTAAAATGTTCTTTTCTATTAATTTCATTTTATATTAATGATATTCTTTTAAGATGTTGGAATAATATGTTGAAATATAGAAGCAAGACTTCCAAGATTATGCTATGTGCATGAATTGTGAGTGTTAAACGGGCCCGAAATATATCGGAGTGGTTTGGGTGAGTTCCGCCGGGACATACCAATGGGGTAGCCGGCTGTAAGAGTTCTCACTCCCTCCATCTCCTAATCCCCCCTTGGGTAGACGGAGAGATCTACTCAAGAGAGAGGGTCGTAGGAAATATTTGGCGTAACACCCGGGGTACGACCATTGGAGGATAAGGCAGGCGGGAGTAATATGCTGGTTGTTATTTCGGTCGAGGGAGTCATAAGGGTCACTGTTAGGTGACGAGAAAGGTTTAAAATTGAAAAGCCATATCTATATGTGCAAAGTGAAAAAATGTGTTTATGTACAAATCACACACAATCACCTTATGCGATTATGTAATGTTTCTACTCAACTATATACGTTGATTGTGTTCATATGATATTTGTTTTAGATGAGCTCGAGACTAGCTTAAATGAGATCGAGGAAAAAGAACATTTTGAAGCCTTTTATTAGATAGAGAGCTGTTTTTATTTCCGCTGCGTGTTTGTTGTGCACTCGAACTTATATACCTTGTAACTAAATAATTGCTCGGTATTGTATTCGGAATAAATCATAACTCTATCAAGTCTTTTGATATTATGTTTTCTTTAAGTTTATTCTTATTGCATATTTTAATTATATAAAAACAATGGGTTACCGGGGCGTTATACTCCGTGTTGCTAACTGCATTAACAGTGAGAGTGGTTGGTGGGACGAGGAGAAAATTCTGATGCTAGTGGGGGCAAGAGGCTAGGATTTGATTCAACAAGTCCCCATACGGTGGGGGGAGTCGGATTGCCCTTTCTGGGATAAGGACTCTTCCGGGATGTTCACGGTGAAATCCGCTTACCACTTTATCTACCATGCGAAACAGGTTGAGTTTCATGAAGGGGCTCACGTTGCTCGACACCGGGTGGTGTTGTTTAAAGCAATATGGAGGTCAAAACTTCCTATGAAAGTTAAAGTCTGGGTTTGGCGTTTGCTTCGGAACAGGATCCCTACAAGAGCTAACCTAATGCGTCGTGGAGTGTTGGTGGATGGTGGGTGCGGGTTATGCAATGAAGAAGCCGAGACCGTGGAACACCTGCTGTGCCGCTGCCCCTCGACGGTATCGGCCTTTGCAGATATCTACCTGACGAACTCAGGGGATAGGCCGGCAAGTGTGGACTTATTTTTTGGAAAATTCTCAGAGAAGACGCGGTCCCACCAGCTGGATAAGCTCATGCTAACATGTTGGCAATTGTGGTGGCATCGCAACAGTTTTTACGCTGAAAATATTAGTCCAAGATTCTCGGAGGTCCAAAGCTGGGTTGCAAATTATGTATACGAGAGTCAGGATATTTAGGCTGAGGAAACCTCCATGCCGGGGAGGAGTATGGTTGAGATTTGGCAGCCGCCACCACTGGGGTTTGTGAAACTGAATTTTGATGCGGGCTGGAGTGAGGAGAAGCGGAGTATTGGATTGGGTTTGGTGCTGAGAAACGCTGAGGGCCAAGTGCTTGCGGTAAAATCTCTATTGAAGACTGGCCCGTGGCGACCACTGGATATGGAAGGCAAAGCGTTTCTAGCCGGTATCAAATTGTTGATAGGAACGGAGTACAGGAAAGTTGTTTTGGAAGGTGACTGCTTGCAACTCATCAATTTTCTACACAGCCCACAGTCATGCATCTCTATGCTCCGCAATGTCGTGGATGAGGAGCTATCTCTGGTCTCGCACTTTGTGGAGATTCGTTTTTGCCATGTCCGCCGCACCGCAAACAGAGTCGCCCACACATTGTATTCGTGACTCACTGTACAATGATTTTTTCCTGATTGTATTCGTGACTCACTGTACAATGATTTTTTCCTGTTGGGTTTTTGATTCCAGGGACACTATCAGTCCCTGTGTTCCTTTTGTCTATCAAAAAAAAAAAAAAAAATGAATGACAAGTTAGGAAATTTTAATTGATAAACCAGAAATATTCTTATTAACATGAACGTACAATAGAAAGTTACTGTAAACTTTGACGAATTATTTTACTAGCATAGATTGTCATTCCATATTGGGATCTAAGAGGGTGTTCATTATAGTTTAGTTCATTAAAATGGTGTTCCACGTTATGTTCAAAGTGAGAAAATGTCACGAATTGGAAAAATACCCTTCTTTTTATATAACAACAAAATACCCTTTCAAAAATAAGAGTAAATAATTTTCATAAAATAGTACCTTTCAAAACAACAAACATTAACACAATAAAGCACGAAACACACTTTTACACAAGAACAACATTTTGAGTAAATGACAGCTTTACAAAAAGTTTAGTACATCGTAGAAAAATCATAAGTAAGTAACTCTAGCTAAATTAAAAGCTTCGTAATACCCGGCGATGCCTTCCTCTTGGTAGACTATAACATCTTTGCTAAAAAAATTGTTCATAAAAGATGTCAATACGACGGTTGAGTAGAAATTTCACTTAATAACACAAAGGTGCTCGTGTGTATAATATGCGCACATATTCATAATATCTCACATAATATTTCATATAATATTACCTTTCGAGTCACTTATTGGTGACTTCCCTTCTGTCTCCCAAAGTACAATATTCCAACCATTCACATCACTAATCCTAATATTCCATCCGTTCACATCGGTGGTCGTATCTCGAAACTATGCCAATTCCCTACAAGCAATACATGGAACACTCCGTCCATGCAAGATGGGATTAGGACATGGATGGCGAGAACTGTTTTAAGACCGGCAAGCCCATTGCCGCCCGACCTGTAACGCCCCGAAACCTCTAGCTAATTATGAAAACAGCTATTTATAACTATCTCACAAAAACATGCTATTTTATAACGTAATGAAACCAAACATGCTTACTAATATTCCAAAAGATGAGTTTACAAATGTCGTTTATTACATATACACAACATATACATAACTTAACTATCAAGTTTCTAGTACAACGCATACATAACTAATTAAAAGCTTCGAAGCGCCCTCCTAAGTCTTCCTCGTTCCTATCTTCCTGTGTCTCAATTCCGGCTATAACATAATAGAAAGCAACGTCAACATATACACATGTTGAGTAGAAATTCGCATAGACATGAGGTGTTGGTGTAAAATTGCATATTGTCATAAAAGCACATAAAACCACACATAAAACCATAGAAATTTCAGTTCCTGATCAAATCACATAAATTTCAGCTCTGATAGAGCATCACATTCCAACATATTTTTACCATTTTTCCACCTCGACGGGCGGCTACCTTGTCTCGTCGTGCCGTAATTCAATTTCAACTGATATCCAACCGAAATCACACCAAAATCCACCAATCCCAACCTAAACACATCGGTGGTCATATCTCGAGTATATGCCGAAAACCTACGACACACAACCAATACATGGAACACTCCGTCCATGCAAGATAGGAATAGGCATGGATGGCAAGAACTGGTTTAAGGCCGGCAAGCCCATTGCCACCCGGCCGAACTCTAGCCCCATCCATACCGAACACATATAGGGCCCTTACACTCATAATTCCTGTAACGACCCGGTAAAATCCTTTATTTAAATATTTTATATTATACATTGGGTGTCCATTATTTTATGAATCATTTTTTAAATATAAAACTATGTTGTGAATTATTTTTTTATAGAAATTATTCTTCAAAAATATGATTTTTATTTGTGAACAAATGAGCATTTACTACACAAATTTTTAGAAAATATTATAAATGTCAAATATTCTTAAAATTTAATGCATTTAATCCTTCTAAACTCCCAGAAATTATTTAAATTATTTAATAGATTATTTTCAACTTTTACCTAGTTTTCCAAGAATTGTTAGTAGTTTTCGAAAAATATTATCTTTAAGTTCTTAATTTGAAATCTAATTTTTAAACTGCTTAATTATTATCAAAAAATGAAAATAATAATATAAATAAATATTTTAGATTTTATTTGACTTATAAAAATTAATTTTCGTATTTTTAGAATTTTATTTCTATTTTTGGGCGATTTTCGAAAAAAGGGCAAAACAAGGGGTATTTGGGTCTTTTCACTTCTCCAACCCCAAAATTTCGGTTTTGCTGAGAAATAAAAAATAATAATACTTAATAAATAAGATTTTTCAGATTTTATAGATTTTTGTTTGATTTTATTCTATATTTTATCAAAATATCTATACTAATACACTCTTGAAACCTAGCCTCATATACATATATAAATATATATTAGTGGTGATATACATAGCTACATATACACACACACATACCCACATACATATACATGGTGGTTGGTAAAGTGAGGTGTATGTATATACAACCATGTATAAATGTATGGAGGATGTAATTTGATGATTATAATATGTAGATCTTTGCCTCTAATACTTGGAAGATCAATACACAAAACCTTACACACCCACAATCTTCATTTTTCAGCCCCTTTCAGCCTCAAAACCGTGCCCCCTTGCTCACACACATACACTCTCTCATTTTCTCTCAAAACACTACCATTTTCTTTCAAAATAATACACTACTTGGAAGAACACAAGGTAGGAACATTCTTTATGCCTTAAGTAGAGGTTTTCTTCTTCTTTCTTGTGAAGAATAGGCAAGCTTCCATACTCTTGTGCCCAAGCAATTTAAAAGATCAAGCTTGAATGGCCTAGAGTGAGAGCTTTTGCCAAACATGCCTCCAAGTTGAGGATTTTAGTTATTTTGCCATCTTCATGTTACTTTAAACCTTTATGGTTAATTTTTCATATTATAACTCTTGTTGGGAGGAATTTGAAGGATGGATAGACTTGTGAGCATGATCTTGAAGATATTATGTTATTAATATGATTATTTGGAGTACTATGTGCTTACTATGCTTCCTTGGAAAAACTATGTGATTATTGTGCCCTTTTTGCAATAATATGGAATGTTTATGCTTTATTTGAGCTATTATGTGAGTTTTATGCTTTATATGAAGTAGTATGAAACCATGATACTTTATTTGAGCTATAAAGGGAATATCCTATGTTGTTCTTGAAAGTCTTGGTAAAGAAAGCTCCACATATCTATTATTTGATAAATAGAACTTTTATTATACTTTATACTATAGATTTATGCCTATTTTAGCACTTTAAATACTATGGATTTATGATTATTTTGTTATAAAGATATGTTTATTTTATATACATAAAGGATTTTAAACTTATGATTATTTTTATATCTAAGTTATATGTTTAAGTTGTACGTAGATATACATAAATATATAATATATTTAGGGATTCATTATAGGTTAACCTATCTACTTAATCCTAATTATAATAGATCTATATATATATATATATATATATATGCTATACGGATATGTATATATATGTAGTTATATATATATTTTTATGTATATATGTAGTTATATATATATATATATTTATGTTATATGTACGTATAGGTATATATGTAGTATTCATATATTTATATATCTTATATTTTGTCTATCTATATATTTATACTAGTTATATTTTAATCTATATATTTTATATTTATACTAGTTATATTTTAATCTTTATATTTATATATTCATACTAGTCATATTTATATTTTGTCTATTTACATATTTTTGCTACTAGCTATTTACATATTTAACATTTCTAAGTAAATATGCTTAATAAGCAAATATAAAGCTTTCATTTATAAGTGTGGAGCTTACTTTACTAAACTATAATATAAACTTCCAAAGATTATGTGCATGTGTGAACAAATTGCAATTCTGTGAATGGGCCCATATCTGCTGGAATGGTCTTGGGGGTGTTCTACCGGGACATACTATTGAGTAGCCGGGAGAGTTCACACCCCTTCCATCTCCTAATCCCCCCTTGGGTAGACGGAGGGATCTACTCAAGAGAGAGGGTCGTAGGATAATACTACGCGTATCCCCGGGATACGACCATTGGAGGATAAGGCTGGCGGGAGAAATGTGCTGGTTGTTATTTCGGCCCGGGTAGTTATAAGGGTCACTGTCAGGTGACAAAAGGTAGAAAGTGTGAAACTATATGTGTGCTATGTGTAACTAATGTGCACTTGACACCCGAGCACCTTATGTGCATAAAGAAATGTTTCTACTCAACATATGTTGATTTCGTGTTATATAATGCTTTATATGCTTCCGAAGCTAGCTTTTATGATGATGAAGAGGAGGGAACTTTTGAAACATTTTACTAGGAAGAAAGATGTAGGATTTCCGCTGCGTACCTGTATTTTGTGATTTTTTGTTGCTTTTTGCTTTGTAGAAATAGTAGAACTGGCAAGTCGATACTCTCTTTTTTTTGGATGTACCCTTATGTTTGTAAAGAACCTTATATGTTTTGTAATTAATAATGTATGCATGTATGCAACCACTAATGCTAACAACAATAATACTAATAATAATAATATAATAATAAATAAGGGTTTTTGGGGTCGTCATAATTCCAACACATTAAAATCACAATTTCATCACAATACACACTGATTCAGCTCAAATTCAGCACAATGTACCCAAATTTTCAGTTTTTGCGAAATCGACATTTACAACGTCGAACTGAAATTTTTAGCTTTCAACTACTGAAATTCCAACTTAAAACCTACTGGAAATCCACACATATATTCCCAAGGTTTTGAAATAGACTTTTAGAGTATAAATTTCCGGATTTTCAGTTCACGAAACTTGAAACTTTCAGACTGCGACGCGAAACGATTTAGCGCGCAACTTCTGAAATTTCCGGCTTTCGCAATCCAAACCTCCAGCTTTTAAAAACTTGTTTCTATAGCTTATTCTACACTGAATTTACAGTATATAAACCAGGTTTTTGGTTGGAAATTTTCGGGTTTTCCAGCAGTGTGAAAATCGAACTTTTCCCCTTTGGAAAAAAAGTTTTCTGTATGAACAGTGATTTCTAGCATGTGTGCAACTCGAAATTTCAGCCTTGGAACCTTAAAATTTTTAGCTTATAACACATAAATAACACAAATAAGACTATAACCAGGTATAAAACATAATAACATAGCATAATTACAACAATTTCAACATGCTTATTCAAGAATGTAACCAAACATGCTCATAGAAAGATCATAACCATCATATACACATATATGACCAATACATCTTGAAATCCCTTAAACCCAAGATGGAAACCAACTTGTGGTGACCTCCTAGTAGGCCTTATAGGGGAGATAACATGCTAAGAAATTAAGAAAAATCTAACCCTAGCTCATGCCATAAGCAAATTTCTACCTTGATATGTCTTTCTTTCTTTCTTTGTAGGGTTTGGAGTAGGGAGAGTGTTTGAAGGGGTGAGAGGGTTTCAAGACTTGAAGGATATTAGGAAAATTGAATGAAAACAAGAGGAATGAAGTGTGTGTGTGTGTGTGTGTGTGTGGCCGGATTTAAGGGGTGTGTGTGGTGGTTTTGGTATTTTTCCAAGTAATATTACATATATCCTAATAACAAGACATAGCATTAAGTCCTTTTCTAATTATTACCCTAATTAGCCAAGTATTTGGTCTAAGTAGCTTAAGTGTTGCTCTACTTTAACCATGGCCAAACATGTATTCATACTTCTAGAAGGTGTATGCCAAGTGTATTTATACATTGTATCTTGCAACCTTGGAGGGCAAGACTTAATACCAACCAAGTATTCCATCTTTTAATTTTTTCTCTCCCAATTCTCCACCAAAATTCGTCCCCCTCCCCTCATTAATCTGAAAATATAATTTATTTCTTGTATATTGTGTATAATTATTCATATTAGGGAAAGAAATAATATCTAGGGGTAGAAAATACAATTTACGCATTTCTTAGGGTTTTAGAGCATAAAATCCGAAAATTCATAATTAATTTAGAACAATTCCAAAATTATGAAATTTAATCTTTATAAATGTGAAATTATATGTATATTTCCCAGATATTAAAAATGTTTTAGTTATATTTTCAAAAATTGCAATCTAGGACATAGAAAGTTCGAAAATTGTGTTCGAATGTCAAAGTCGTCTAAAATTTGGAAAATCATGTTATTTATTCAAAATTGCATCTTATCCATGCATAAAAGTCTAGAATACTTATTTATATTATTTTTGAA